>VYXH01001382.1:6818-68383 GCA_013397275.1 Burhinus bistriatus | reverse complement strand
TACTGACCCCTGGGGAACACCACTCGTCACAGACCTCCAACTAGACTCTGTGCCACTAATCACAACCCTCTGAGCTCTATCTGCCAGCCAATTTTCAGCCACCCCACCATCCATCATCCAACCCATCCAACCCATTTCCCCAGCTGATTAGAGAAGGTGGAGTTCAAGCTTTTAACATAGGATTGAATGTTTTCTTGAAATCCCTGGGCCTCATTTAGAGCTTTGAGAAACTTTGAAGATACTTGTACTTCTGTTACCTCCAAGTTTATACAATCCATATCCATTGATGCTCATCTGAAATACAGAAGCCCTCCCATATTAATAGGGGGAATTAATGCCATCAGTGAGGATGCTACAGTATCATAGAAGCCATTTTGTCCCATTGAATTCAGTGGGACATTTTATGGATTGGGCTGCTACTTAACACATACATGGGATTTCTGTGGGCTTTCAGCAGCTCCACAGTTCTGTGGAGCACATTGAAGAAATATCCATGTGAAATACTTCTGAAATCTGCTTTTTCCTGTACAGAACTGCAAAAAGTGCTGTATCAGCCTGGGTATATCGAGCACTGAAGCTGTACTGAGAACCTGTATACAGAGTCTTTGCTAAAATAAACCTTGAAGCCTATATGTCGTTTTGTTCTATAGCTGAACTGAGTCTTTGCTTTTGGGCTGGTGGCTTAGAAATGCTTTCTTAACTTAATGTTTCTAGGGATGGAATCCTTACATGTGATAAAGGAAGGAAACCACATATTCAAGGTCATGACTGCCGTCTGTGTGTTTAGAGTTGATTGAACACCAATAGCTTGCCATGCAGCTTACCTTACTCCTAAGAGCTCAGCTCATAACTTTTTAGTTTCTGGGCTAAACACCAATTCTGGGTCTCAGTTTTCCAAGTCTGCTAAATTATGGCTAACCAGCACAATCTAGGGAAGAAGTTGCACAGAATATTCTGTTTCTGAGAGACTGTTAAGCACTTTTAGGAGTCTTAGGAGACTTTTATGAATGCGTTTTTCATTGCCATGACTAACAGTAATGGTACTGTTGACAGTAAAATAACAGTGCCTTAATCTCTCCGTAAATGTTTGATGCGAGAAGGGGGACTTTTAATTTGCCAAATGATCATTTCATAATGCAAAGTTTAGGGATAACTACCACTTCCATCTTTCAAATATCTGAAGTATAATTAGACAAATCTTAAGTACTTCTGAGCACTCTGTTCCAGGATGACAGCCCTGATCCCATGTTAGAGCACAACTAATGCAAGCCTCTACATATTGCCTTTGAAAAGTGAAAGAGGTTGGCAGAAACATCAAATAACGATACTTATCTCTTGGAGGACTTTTTGGCTGTAGATAATCAGAATACTCTCCAAGTATTGTTGCAGCATATTAAACTACAGCTGATAAGTGCAGGTACCCTCCTCCTTTTTCTTTTTGTTACTGCTCTGGCACTAACATTAACTGACTCACCCCAGGAAATTGGTCACAACTAGGAATCAAAGCTTCTTGTTGGTGGTGGGAGATGGCTTTGTTTAAAGGACTTCTTTGTTTTCAGAAAAGTTTGGAGCTCATGATGCCTCACTCCAGGAAGACACATGGAACAGAGACTGTTTTGTCTTCTGTTGGATTTTACTTTCCATTCTAGTGCAGGATAGGAGGGAAACCACATACCAACTAATACTCTAATGATGCTAGCCTGCATACAAATTTGGGGAACAGGTATAATTAGAACCATGTCCTCCCATTGCATGTAGGCACCTGCATAGCTTTTATACCTGCAGGATTCTCTGCATGCCAGAAAATGCCCAGGAGCAGTTGAAGGTTTCTGACAACTCCTGCAGAAACGTAGTATTTCATGGTTCCTCCAAGGCATATCAGAGCCCTCCATCAGCTACTAATGCAGGGTTCATTTCCTTGTCCTGATGTTTTTCATAAGCCATGGTTTTTGCTTTTTTCCACTCAGCAAGTAAACACAGAGGGGTTGATTCTCAGACATCTGCAAATTCTTTTCCTATAAACTCTGAGGAGTAAAAGATTAGGAAGCTACATGGTGAAAATAAAAGTTAACCCTGAAATATTTTCATTTTTATTTTAGAAGTAAGAATATGCATTAGATTCCAACAGTTTCTAGTACTAATTCTCAGCTCTACTTGATTCCTGATATATTTCTGACTTCTGCTTTTTTTCCTAAATGGAATGTTTTTCAGCATCACTGCCTTATCCCCCCTTGAACATTAAATTTATCACTTCTGGCCATAATGAAGAGAGTCAGAGCATGCTTAGAAGACAAGGAACTCCCAGCAAAAGTCTGCCTTGCCCTTAAACAGCTGCAGAAAGCTTCAGAAGTTTCAGAGAATTAAACAATTCTTCAAAATTGCTTCAATTCCATGAGCATATTCCTCCCTCCAAAACCACAAAGCTTCAGCTATTTTCCCAAACATGCAGAACTGTTCTCGAGGAAGATTGTCAGAGGTGTCACACAGTAAATCTAGGACAAGCTTTGCCTGCAAGACATCTAGACCTTTTCAATACCCTTTTCTTTCTCTGGAAAGCTTAGACACCGAGGTTATTGTTCTTCTGGGAGAAATTCAGAACCACCCATAAAACAGTGGGTATTTTCTTCTGTACAGAAACTTTACAATATATGATTAAGTATGTTTAATATGGTGTAGCCACCATATGGGAACATCGTCATTTGTCTTTATGATAACTAGAGTTTTATCCAAGTTCGTTCTGCATCTGGACTAGCAGAGAATGGAGTCTAAGTGTTCAAGTAACATCACCTTTGAAAACAAATTTTCTTTTCTGAAAACCTGAAAGTAATAATTTGCTTAGAAATTCCAAGACAAAGCAAGTGAACATCATGAGTAAGTGAGTGTTGTAAGAGAGAAGAAATCTTGTGGGAATGTCTCCTGGGAAAGACTTGTTCCAGCCTCTGAAAGCAAACACTGTTTTAATGTATAACAACATATTTTCTTTCCTTTGGTCTGGCTTCCCTGTAGAAAATGTTGTAGTGCAGCTGACTGGTAAGGAAAAGAAGCTGTCTCAGAGCAGTTTTACTTGGCTTTGTATTGCAGTTATGTTCTGGACCACCGAAGTGCACAAGTAGGATCTCACCTGTGCAACAGAGGTGAAAATACTTTCTATCTACTTACTCTTCCAATAATCTCAAAGTCTTCCACCACGGAAGTCAGGAGAAGCTTTCCCATTTTCTGAATGCACAAACAGCCTGAAGCACATGAATCAGAAGGTGATATTTGAAACAGCATAAAGCCCCTACTTGTCTTGGTCCTGGTTCTACTCGTGTGTATAGTTTTTACTACTTGTTCTGTTAGAGCAGCCAAAGGGCTAAATCCAACACCCCCCACAAATCTGTTACTTTCATGATCATGCAGCACTACTTATGCTTCATCCTCATAACTCTTTGTGTCTCTCTTTCCCCTCTCCAACCCCTTTGGACTCTTTGCATGTATGACTAGAACCACCTAACGCTGATAGCAGTGATCAACTCTGATCTCTATCCCTAATGAGAAATGTCAGTGTCTTAATATGGAAAAGGACAAGGACTGCGGGAAAAGCTGTAGAACTTGACAAACCACCACAGTGAGGTTCAACTCTTCTCTTGGAGAGCTCGGAAGATGCCATGGAGAAATTATTTTAAAAAAAAACAACAGATCCTTTGATCAGGTTTTCCACCTGACTGCTGCTGAGCACTTTTACACAAACAGTATATGAATCCAGGTCCACTGGAGGTCAGGACGTACTTGGCACCTGTCAAGCCTGCAAAGTGCTTCAGCTGTAATTCTGAGTGCTATTAGATGTCTACACAAAGGACCATGAGAAGTCCCAGTAGAAGGTGTGTAGCCTCACTGTACCATGTGCTACTCAGATGTATTAAGAGGATTAAGAAGTTTATGATGAGCTGCAACATGATTAAAACAAACAGACTGACAGGCTGGGGATGAGGAATCAGCAGCACATGAGCATGGTTTTAACCTAATGACTAGTTGCCTCCACTGGGCAACCTGCCTAACCTTGGTATATCTGAGTTGCATCATTTCAGGCAATATTGTCCTTGAGTGATTAGTACTGCAACAAAGTTACAGGTCAAAAGGTCTGAAACATGACCTGTTAGGAAAGATGGAAAGAAAGGTGGTTGTTTAGTCTGGAGGAGAGAGATTGTGGGGAGGCATGGTACAGCTTGAAATTTGCAGAAAAGAGGAAAGGAATAAAATGGTGCAGAGAGGACAGGAAGTAGTGGGTATGAATTGCAACAATGGAGATATTTGCTACAAGCGTTAGGTAAAGTTTAGTCAGTCTGACTCTGGATTAAGTTGCGTAGTATACTGTTGAATCCCCATCAATGAATCTAAGAATGAATATGAGAAGTAACACTGAGTGACACAGATGGGCAGGGAGATGACCTAGATGGCCTCATGCTTTCTTCTGGCAGTAGTTTCAGTAATTTTTGTGGAGTCTCTGTGTACTCAAAATGCACAGAAGGCAGTGTATTTTAGAAGCTGTTTATGAAAGGCCTCTCCTAATCTTTAGGGCTGCTTGGTTTTAGAGAGCACCACTGAACATTTTGTGCAGCAAACCAGGGTTTTTTCCCCTCTCATCCTTTTTTCAACATCCCATATTTGAGGGGAACATGGGCAGCTCTTTGCAATTTAAGTACTCATGTGACAAAAGAGGTGTATTGTTTTGTTTCCCTCCTTGTGTTTGCAGTCTCTTGAGTTTGTTGTACTAACTTGCACTGTCACCAGGTTCAAAGCAGAGAAGCTAGAGTCAGAAGAAACTTTGTAAAACATTAACATGACTGCAGTTTGTAAGGGTTTTTTTCTGATTCTCAGGACTGTATGTGATAAACAAACATGCCATTACTACAGTCAAGACTTGTCTAAGCCCAACCAAAAGCAGCTAGTCTAAATGTGTAGAGGTTCACAGGGAGCACAGTGATCAGGGAGCTGTCTAATTCTGTAGTAAAGTAACATACCAGGAGTACAAAACTGACAGCTTACTTATCACTACTTGTTAGTGTTTTAGTAGAGAGAAATAACTCTCTCAACTGTTAATGGCAGTCTTTTCCTGCTCCAGTACTGAGCTGGTCTTTCAAGTGGCACTGTCTCTCCATTTCCCTTCTGACCCTATGATGTATGTTTATGACAATTTTTAAATCAGTAGTGTGACTTTTTGCTTAAGAATAAGGCTCTCTGCCAGCTCTGCTTAGGGAAATGCTTGAAGGCGTACAATGTGATGGTGCTTGCTTGCTTTACTTAGCTTGTGCATAAATTTAGGCAGCAATAATCAAAGGGTGCAAATGCAGTCCAGTGACACTCAGAGTCCCTGGACTGGGACCCAAATAACCATGTTTGCATCACATTGCATTGTGTTCAGACCTAGCTTTGGTGTTCCTAAATTTTCCTATAAATGATATTTCTATTATTTTGTGATTTGGCCAAATCTGGACAGATTTTCATGCAAGCAATACAAGGTCTCATATTCTCAAANACCCCCCACAAATCTGTTACTTTCATGATCATGCAGCACTACTTATGCTTCATCCTCATAACTCTTTGTGTCTCTCTTTCCCCTCTCCAACCCCTTTGGACTCTTTGCATGTATGACTAGAACCACCTAACGCTGATAGCAGTGATCAACTCTGATCTCTATCCCTAATGAGAAATGTCAGTGTCTTAATATGGAAAAGGACAAGGACTGCGGGAAAAGCTGTAGAACTTGACAAACCACCACAGTGAGGTTCAACTCTTCTCTTGGAGAGCTCGGAAGATGCCATGGAGAAATTATTTTAAAAAAAAACAACAGATCCTTTGATCAGGTTTTCCACCTGACTGCTGCTGAGCACTTTTACACAAACAGTATATGAATCCAGGTCCACTGGAGGTCAGGACGTACTTGGCACCTGTCAAGCCTGCAAAGTGCTTCAGCTGTAATTCTGAGTGCTATTAGATGTCTACACAAAGGACCATGAGAAGTCCCAGTAGAAGGTGTGTAGCCTCACTGTACCATGTGCTACTCAGATGTATTAAGAGGATTAAGAAGTTTATGATGAGCTGCAACATGATTAAAACAAACAGACTGACAGGCTGGGGATGAGGAATCAGCAGCACATGAGCATGGTTTTAACCTAATGACTAGTTGCCTCCACTGGGCAACCTGCCTAACCTTGGTATATCTGAGTTGCATCATTTCAGGCAATATTGTCCTTGAGTGATTAGTACTGCAACAAAGTTACAGGTCAAAAGGTCTGAAACATGACCTGTTAGGAAAGATGGAAAGAAAGGTGGTTGTTTAGTCTGGAGGAGAGAGATTGTGGGGAGGCATGGTACAGCTTGAAATTTGCAGAAAAGAGGAAAGGAATAAAATGGTGCAGAGAGGACAGGAAGTAGTGGGTATGAATTGCAACAATGGAGATATTTGCTACAAGCGTTAGGTAAAGTTTAGTCAGTCTGACTCTGGATTAAGTTGCGTAGTATACTGTTGAATCCCCATCAATGAATCTAAGAATGAATATGAGAAGTAACACTGAGTGACACAGATGGGCAGGGAGATGACCTAGATGGCCTCATGCTTTCTTCTGGCAGTAGTTTCAGTAATTTTTGTGGAGTCTCTGTGTACTCAAAATGCACAGAAGGCAGTGTATTTTAGAAGCTGTTTATGAAAGGCCTCTCCTAATCTTTAGGGCTGCTTGGTTTTAGAGAGCACCACTGAACATTTTGTGCAGCAAACCAGGGTTTTTTCCCCTCTCATCCTTTTTTCAACATCCCATATTTGAGGGGAACATGGGCAGCTCTTTGCAATTTAAGTACTCATGTGACAAAAGAGGTGTATTGTTTTGTTTCCCTCCTTGTGTTTGCAGTCTCTTGAGTTTGTTGTACTAACTTGCACTGTCACCAGGTTCAAAGCAGAGAAGCTAGAGTCAGAAGAAACTTTGTAAAACATTAACATGACTGCAGTTTGTAAGGGTTTTTTTCTGATTCTCAGGACTGTATGTGATAAACAAACATGCCATTACTACAGTCAAGACTTGTCTAAGCCCAACCAAAAGCAGCTAGTCTAAATGTGTAGAGGTTCACAGGGAGCACAGTGATCAGGGAGCTGTCTAATTCTGTAGTAAAGTAACATACCAGGAGTACAAAACTGACAGCTTACTTATCACTACTTGTTAGTGTTTTAGTAGAGAGAAATAACTCTCTCAACTGTTAATGGCAGTCTTTTCCTGCTCCAGTACTGAGCTGGTCTTTCAAGTGGCACTGTCTCTCCATTTCCCTTCTGACCCTATGATGTATGTTTATGACAATTTTTAAATCAGTAGTGTGACTTTTTGCTTAAGAATAAGGCTCTCTGCCAGCTCTGCTTAGGGAAATGCTTGAAGGCGTACAATGTGATGGTGCTTGCTTGCTTTACTTAGCTTGTGCATAAATTTAGGCAGCAATAATCAAAGGGTGCAAATGCAGTCCAGTGACACTCAGAGTCCCTGGACTGGGACCCAAATAACCATGTTTGCATCACATTGCATTGTGTTCAGACCTAGCTTTGGTGTTCCTAAATTTTCCTATAAATGATATTTCTATTATTTTGTGATTTGGCCAAATCTGGACAGATTTTCATGCAAGCAATACAAGGTCTCATATTCTCAAATTGCCTCATTATCGTATTGCAAGGTACAGTCCAAATCTTGAAGTATTTGAAATGAATTATTAAAAGTAATACAATCTGTTTTCTCCTTATTTTACTCTCAGGAATGGAGGTAGTGTTTTGTCAAAACTAGGAACAAACCAGAACAGCGTAGCAACACTCCTTGTATGGTTATCATTTGGCAAAAGGAAATGAAGGTATATATGAATGAATAGTATAATTGAAGAAACAACTTAATGTTGCCAGCTGTCTTGTTTATAGTCAGTATCATTTAAGGTCTTTATTTCATACAGAAACGACAATGATGAATCAATTGATTTCTGGTTCTTAGAAAATTTGCTAACTTTTAAGTTGAAGTTTATATCTTGCTCCATTGAAAACTAAGCTTTGAACATGGTATGACCTTTGCATTTCTTATATAGCAACCTGAAGTTACAAATAATGAAGTATTTGAAAATGTTGTTCTAGTTCTGGGCTGACAAATGGCATGCACTGTGTTATCAGTTGGCTCTCTCCTGCATACCTTCTTAGGGAAGCAAATAGCTGCCACACTTGCAGACCTCTAGTTAAGGTAATCTATGGACAAGAGCAGGGGAGCTGGAGGTGTTGGAGATAGGCATGATACCTGGCAAATACCTGCCTACACTATTTGTGGTTCTAACCTTTGCTTTTTATTCCTTCCTAATCATTAGCCCTGTTAAGAATTTTAGATGAAAAGTTGAAGGAAAAGGTTAAGTGCAATTCCTTTTACCTTTTTTGCAGCTCATAATTCTAAACCAAAAGCAACTCCTCTGACACTGTGACTCAGAGAGGGGAGAGAAGGAGAGAAAGTAAACCAAAGGGATAGTGACATTTGCTCCCGGACTCTTAGAGTGCAAAAGAACTGGAGCATGGTAGATGCCTTCAGTGCACGGCTGCCATCTGAAAAATACAGAAGACCAGGAGAGTGAGTCACCAAAATGTTTTTAAAAATCTAGCCCCGGTTTCTTCCATTTTTGGTGTGCTCTGCAGGATCAAGGCTATCCAGTCCCACTAGGGACACAGCGTCTGTCCCCGAACTACAGAAATACACACGGGTTTTATACAATAGATTCTCATAGAACTGATCTTAGTACTATGGCCTCTTTCCTGCTCTACACACCAGATGCAGCTGTTGGCCTCATTTGTGCTCCCTTAATCAATGACATCTGCACATGTGGCCCTGAGCAGGACAGTGGTCATTGTACAGCCAGCACAAGAAGGGAGAATTCGTCTGTACCTCATAGCATTGCCTTTGAAATAAAAGAGCCCTGCCAGAGGCACACTCCAGAACTGCAGCCAGTCCCTGCCCCACTGTGCCACATGTTGACCCTTGTTTTTAAAGGAAATACTTCCCATCGTGTGTCCTAGTATGCCTGTGTCTGTCAATATCAAAGAGAAAGTCACCTGCAAAGTCTGCAAATATCCTATGGTGAACAGCTGATTTTCTTAAATATTAAGTCCTTTCTTTCTTCTCTCAATAAGACCAGTCTCTGACTTTGAAATGTCAATTGTATATTGGGCTAAGTTCCTATATTAAATATGAGCTTCACAGGCCATGTCAGCCACAGGTTTTACTTGTGACTCCTGCAGCCTAATGTTATGCAGCTGAAGAAGTACAATGACCTAGAGGAGAATAAATAAACCTCATCTTGCTCTGGTGTAGGTTTGCTTGCCCTACATTAACAAAATTATTATAAATTGATAGTAATATGTCACTTTGGATGCATCTTGTCTTTTTTTTTTTCTAAGTGACAGTTTTTTAAATATCTCAGGTGAAAACAAGGTGGATTATCTCTGCATAAAAACAAAGGCATGCATTATTAAATGCTGAAAGATTATTTTATGCACACTGTTCTGCTGTGCACTGGTACCAAGTAAATATCACAGAATCATTGCATGAGAGCATGCAAGTGCAAAATTATGACCGGTAATTTCTTTGATGTATTTCGCCTTTGGGCAGGGATTGTCTGCAAAAAGGTTATGATTTTCTAAAACTGAGTCATCATTTGTATGCAGAACAGCTAGAAAAAATATTACAATAGAGAAATTAAGATTACAGCTTTCGTGTATTTAAAATCCTTTTCTTCCTAAGAAACCAGTGAAAATCTCCAGAATGTGCCTGATAATAAGACTACATCTAAATTTGGTATCCATTAGGTGAAATTGGGAGCCAAGGTTTCTCAAGACAGAGCACCTCTTTGTTGTTCTGCTACCCAAAACCAACATGGTAGGCAAGATGAATATGTTTTCCCCTTCCTCCTCCTCCCTTGTAGGTCAAATCACTACTCTGACCGCTTAATAAGTACTGCAACGCTGACAAGCTTGTTAAGCAGACAAGACCTCTTGCCCAGTATCCTGTCTCTGACAGGGACCCGTAACAGATGCCTAGCAAGAGCTAGAATAATGTGACCTGCTGCCTGGTATACTGTCCTAGTTGTTGGTCTTTGGCAGCTTAATGACTTCCTGAGCCTGTGGTTGTATCTGGACAGTGCCTAGCAGCCACTGACAGATTCAGTGTAATGTTCTTCAGTCCTTTCTTGAGCCTGCAAGGGTTACAGTTTACTATGTCTTGTCTGTGCATTCTCCTGGGAGAAGCAGGTCAGGTAAGAGAGAAGATGTCTGCTTTTGATGGCATCCCCTCAAAAAGCACCTGAATGTGCTTACCAGGAGCAGGACAGAAACGTGGGGAAACAGCACTTTCCACAGTGTGGGGTGGAGCAGGCAGAAGAGAGGCACTAAGGCTGTATTTCTGTTTCTAAATGAGACAAGGTTAGGAAAGAAGCTCAAACACTGAGCTGCTGCTTAGTTGCTAGTACACTCTGGTACAGTTTTGGCCTGTGCCAGCTAGCACCCTCTGAAATACTGCCTGAGTATGGTTCAGGCAATAGCATGTGCCAGGCTATTCCCAATAAGCATTTATATGCTGAAGCCCTGCCCCTGAACCCAGCTCTTTTTCTATTCTTAAACATCTTAAATTGAAAGAAAAAACATGCAAAAAATGTTTTAGAGCCACATAATCACCACATGGAACACAAAGGAGATGCAGAGCCAGCTCTGTGCAGTGTGGACACTGTCATTTGGCCCAGGGTATGGGAACAGTCCCTGTGCTTGTGTCACTTGACAGAATGAATGGATCCAGAGAGACTGGGAAGCTGACGAGAAAAGCAGGAAGCACACCCCCAGCCAGACCTCAGAGATGGTAGAGAGTGCTTTTTTTATGAACCTGAGTAGTTGCATGGAACTGGTTGCATGTCAGAAATCCACTACACTGCTGGAGTAAGGGTAAGCCTGAAACAAATAGCAAGATAATTAGGAGGCTTATAAACTTTCTTAATATCTATTCTGCATCAATATGACCTTCTCTACTTTAAGATAAGTTTATTCTCCTAGCTTATGTCCTTTCATCTCAAAAATGTTAAAGCTTAGCCAAACTCAAACTACTGAAGCCTTCACAGAGGTATCCTGAAGTCTCCATTAGACTTGTGCTCTGTCACACTCATAAAATACTGACTTGACCTGTACTTTTCAGCTATCCTGAACAGGACATTTGCCTTGTTTCACAGAAAAAATTATCAGTAAAATTTTCAGACATTCCTCTGTGTAAGTTTTCATCTATACTACTCACTCTAAGTCATCATTAAACTTACATAGCATGGTACTTGGGAATAGAGCCTGTGGCACACAACCTTGGTAATGCAGTCTTGAAAGGCTGATGGGCTGGAGATGTAACTCTTTAATCACAGGTATAGCAGCCATAAAGGGGCTTGCATAAATTTCTCCTCAAAAGGGCATTGGTCTTCCAAATTATCTCTCATCATAGTACTGATTCAAGCAAGCTGTGCCAAGCACCATTTTCAGACAACTCAATCTGACACACTGAATTTAACTACATCTCTTCCAGACTGTTCCCACTGGCTAACGCTAGCTGCATGTGGTTAAAATTATGTTGGTTCTTTCAGTTTCTTATTTTCAGAAATCTGAATATGTTTTTTCTGGAAATGGAAAAGTTATCTCTCAGCAGACATAAATTGCTGTAACAGTATTATCTTCTGTCATTGAATTCACATATTTTGCTTCATAATTGATCTCATAAAAGCTGATTTCTCAGCTCTTTAAAAAGAAATATTCAGGTCAGAAAGAAAACACGAGACATAAAAGCATTTAAAAGGAGAAGAAACATTTGCTGAAAGCACTGCATATTGGGCATATGTATAACAAATATTCACACTTTCTCATTCATATTCTCAGTGGTCACTTCATTCCTGCAAAGGATAGAAGAAGACAGCCAGGATAAAGACAGATAGGTAACCTGAGAAAAACATGAAATCTTAGTGGTGCTAAATATATTCACCCTATAAATCATTTCAGATGCATCTTTTTCTGAATCCACAACCCTGTCAGAGTGCTTTCCAACACTTCATCAATTTGTTGTGGAGAATGAAATGGAATGCTAACTTGGGAGGGTTCCTTTTTTCCATTGGCATCCTCTGGTGCCAGTAAATCACTAGCCCCCTAGGTTGTCGCAGCAGAGAAGTCAACATATTGAACTTAGCTAGACAAACTGGGGCCTGATTTGAAGTGTTCAGCTGAGGTCTTATTCCACATGGGGAATATTCATAGAGAGAACATTAATAACATTCATAACCATGATGAGAAAAGGCAAAAACAATCCCTTGAGTAAAAAATGAAAGGGACAAAAGTAGAAGTATTTTCTTCTTGATTCATTTCCTGGTTCAGAATGATTAAGAACAGACAGTTTATTTTTCTCTGCTGCAAATAGCATTTGCTAACATGCAGGTTGACATTGTCTGACAGTAATAATATATGGTCCAAGAAAAAAGATTTTAGATGTTCAGGGCCTATAATATGGTGAATTCACTGTTTTCACTCTCTTCCTCAGTGCACCTTCAGAAGCATAAATCCAGTCTTCATACAGTACATTAGCAACTTAATGCACAGGGACTTTACACTTATACAATTAAACTTAATGAAACTTCTACAGCTGAATTCCCACATGCCCTCAACTGAAAATGTACTTCTAATGGTTTTTGAACTTGTTTTTCTCTATGAGTTTTTCTCTGTAAGTTTTTTACCATTTATGTTGTTAAGAATTGCAGCACAATTTGCATGTTTTGCATTCACTATGTCCACGTGTTCTAATCATGTGGTTTTCCTCATCAGTTGAATTTCAATAGAATTACTCTACATGCTCTGATGGATAAGGCAGAAAGTGTTGACGTACTGCACTGATCCCCACTACCATGTCCACCTGCCAAACTGGATCCTGACTGTGTTCATTTGTGGCAGGCTCTATTAATTTTCTTATTGCCTTCACTTTTTCTGATCATGTTTTGCATCTTGTTTTTCTGTAAGTGCTTTTCTTTTCCCTCTTTTCTACCTACTATCTTGATTTTCTTCCCAACTGTGTAATCAACAGAGAGTATTTTCTCATTATATATTAATGGCCTGCATGTTCCCAAAGCTTTTATCAGATCTTTTTACCTGAAAAGAAACATGCAGAGAAGCCATATCACAGGTTCAAAATAGAGCTGTTACTTTTTATTTTATCAGTGACACATTCCTTGTTTATTTAATCATCTACATAAGATTATATGCTGTTCTAGACAAATTCTGACTTCATGTAGGTATCATTATGTACAGGAGAGCTTCAGGAAATGTCTCTGTTTTTACAATGCAGATGCTGAGATTGCAGTTTGGCCCAATGCATTGAGTAGAAATGCGCAAGCATTTATAAAAAAGACCACTAGTTTTGGTTTGATCTTACATGCACTCATTCTAGACTCTTTTTCATGTGTCAAGAAGCAGCAAAAGCAGGCCGCTCTACAAGGTTGGACAAACCAAGAGCAACCACAACACAGACTGTGCTCTCACAAGAGGACAGGTCCATCACAGCTGAACAGGCTGGACGGAGTAAGGCTGCTGGTAGCTGATTCCATGAACAGCTCCACATGTGGGGAAGTGGTGAATGACATCCAGGGTACATCCAGGGAGTATCGTCAGGAGCAGTAGGAGAGGGGACCAAAGACAGAACTGTAAACCAGGCTACAACATAGGCCCAAGAGTCACCTAGAAGGTAGCACTGAACATAGGTACACTAACAGCATAGCTCAGACAGGGAGTGAAAGGCCCAGGTCTGAGCTTACATGGAGCTCCAGGGCCTTGGACAAAGGGTGGAGGTCCCAGGTGAGGTTGGTCAGAACGATTAAGACCTATTGGTACATTCACAGTCCTGGCAGTGTAGTCTTAGATTGATATCTTAGTGCCAGGTTTTTCATCTGTTTCATCTAATTCCTACCTACTTCAAAATTAGAATAAAATGAGCTGTTTAAATGTCTTCAGAAATGTGACTGTAAGTGCAAGTGATACTTAGTTGTTAGACACCTAAGAAGCTTTCAAGAACATCCCTGAGGTCATTTATTTAGTCAGCAAATGTTTGTGTTGTATTTTAGCTTTAATCCCTCTGTCTCTTAGCTTTGTTGTCTTTAAGACGGCATTCTCATGAGGATTAATTATTTCACATCTGTATTGCGTGTGAAGAGCAAAAATTTCTGCAAACTGCAAACTGTTATGCTAAGGCTTACTTTATATGCTAATCCTAACATTAGAATAAATATTCACACCATATAAGCTGAATGATAGAAGAGATCCAGTACAACCCATTCAGACTTCTCCACCTCCATGCGCTTGCACTTTGATCAGTTTGTTCTGCACGAACAAGCATGTGGAGAGTCAAAACCAAAGAATTTTCCTTATAGTGCTTCAGCAGGTGAGGCAGAGGAGCAATGGCAAGAAAGCATGAACCTCAGATGTGTGAAGCTTGACAGATCTGCAGTTTTTTTGCAATAAATAGCCTGAAACTCCACGGTGCCTCATGAACCATCCAAGAGAGCCAGAACAGAGCACGTGAGAGCACAAGGATGAGATGAGAATGATTTCAGATTCAGTGTACTTTGTAACAGATGGGGACTGGTCCTCAACATCCAGGGGACAGAACCTATTGCAGTATTGATCTTGCAAATTCCAAATGCCATCATCCCCTTTGACTTGAGAATTGCAGCTGAGACATTTGACAGGGCATCAAGGGCATCTGTGGGAGAAGACAAGGAAACTGTCATACTTTGAAAGAAAAAAGGGTGGGGAATACAGATCAACCTCTAATGCATTCCTTAATGTCTATATCTAGTGAATATTATGCACCTATTTGTCATTTTCAAGGCTGATTTTGGATTTTTAACAGTTCAGCTATGTGGCTGTAGAGCTGAGTTACTAATTTTGTAGTAGTGCTATCTTTGGAAGGTGAGCCATTTACTAGCTGATTGCTACAGCAGTATGTTGAGCCAAATTTACCCTGACATGACTGCTCTGCTCAGGGCAGCCACACAGGTCTGTTTATGGTATTTCCAGACAGCAATTCACATCTTCCCAATGCTGAACACTTTCTCTTTCAGATCCACATATCCAGGCTTGGCTCAACACTGCCTTAGTCCACATTTACTCTGGTAGAACTCCTTTGGACAAGTCGGTATAAAACTGGAAGAACATAATGATAAAACAGGCTTCCTATTGTCATTTTCAGGACACTAGGACTACCTCCCTAAGATAAGGATGAACATATCCTGTTACAAATTGCTGCCTCAGCATGTATTTTGCACTACTTGTTTTGGATCCTTGAAGCTTTTAAGTATTTGCTGTATGTTTCTGAGCACCCCTAGTGGGTTACTCTGATTTGGTTTTTCCCACAGAAAACTGGCATTAAGTGGTCCTTTTCCCAGCAATAATAATCTCATTTACTATAAATTATTTTATTTGTAGTACCTTGGAGACACCCTAATGCTTTTACGTAATAAAAAAACCATTTATTTCCAAATATTTTGAAGCCTGTTTTCAATGTCTTTTCTCTTTTTTAAAGTGGAAATCATTGAATTTGATGGGAAAAGAATTGCGGTTACAAAAAAAATAAATTTTACAAGTGTGAAAGCAAAGAAAGAAGGAAACACCTATGTCTTAAACATAGAAAAGAAAACATGAACTTTGTATCGATAAATAAATTGAAAAGTACATGAAACAAGTAAACTATGCACTGGAATGAGCTTTCCACTGACATTTAAATTAAAGTTTACAGCTGTCTGCATGAAAGACGTGAGATAATAAGGCAGGTTTTTGAAATCAAACGTGCACCAGCATGACTTTGATTTTTAGGCAAGTCTGGCTAAAAAGAGGAAACTTTAAAACCTAATTTTAGAGGGATGGTGATGTAATGGTACAGGTTAAGAATTTGCATAATCCTTTTTACATAATCCAAGCAATATTGCAGTCAGGTAGGGCTGTTCAGTGTACACTGGCAAGATGATGCACAAGATACCACAGCAGCCTAAAAATAAAGGAAAGCAATTTTGTTTTGCTAGTATTTATGGAATATGTTCCACTTGTGGCATTATACTGTGACCCTCTCTCTAAAGGACCCCAGTGTACCTTCTGGAGACCTGAACCAGCTTGCCCAGTCCAGCCCCATGGTTCCCACTGATGGGCTGGGACCTGCTTTATCAGCTTGTGCCAGGGTGGGATTTCCAGGGAGTACCTCTATATAAGCCATCCTTTCAAGCTACATAGATGACAGCCAGGAGGTTGAAAGGATTTAGCACTGTCCCATAGCACTTCTTAAATCCAGATCAAGTGTAGAGCAGATGCAAATGTTGCTCCTCCAAAAAGATTCTGTGACCAGTGGCTGTGTGACGAGAAACAGCATGCCTAGCTAATGGACCAGGCAGCAGGGGAGTTGTGGGACATCATATGGAAAGGGTGCATTGTGTAGCATGGAGAGGGTGGGCAGGGTCGGGCCAGAGGTGTTAATGCTTTTATATAAATGCCACAAATTTTATTTCTGATTAGTTATTTTGGTTCCTTGTAGCTGCCTTCAGTTCAAGGCTTAAATTTGACACTTAGAAGACAGCATGATAAATGCATGTAAGTGCAGGTGTGAGTGTGTGTTTGAAAGATTATTGGTCATGTTCAGCAAATGCACTTCATTCCCATCAGGCAGGAATGAAAAGCTACTAGGGACACAGATCAGTGGATTTGATGCTCTGGGTATACAGACCTTTTTTGGGCCATTCCTAATTCAAGGACATTGTCTCACTGGTGGCAGTCAGACCTCTTCCTGTGTGAAGGGCTAGCAAAATAGAAGACAGAGTTGCAAATCAATGTTTACCCTGTGGGTCATGGCACATGTATCAAATCATAATATCAAAAAATCTCCTTTTTCTGAACTACCAGTAAGGCTTAAAGAATAATTAACAAAAAGTCAAGATCTATGATTCTATGATTTTCCAGGTTGTAATGATTCTGTTTCGGTCAGGCTACCTTCCCACGACTTGGATGCTTGTTTCCTGTTAACATTTGATCACTTGTTTTTTATGGAAGTAGTTGTCATCATTTACGTTTATTATTGTTCTCATGTATCACTATCATCATCCTTTGATCTGACTATTTTTCAAGCACTTACATGTGTATTTAGAGTGCTGTGTTACACTTGTAAAGCTAAACATATCATATGAATAGTTTGTCTTCCTACATACTTAGAGCATATGTGCATTTTTCAGCTTAACCAACATGATTTTGTGTTAGAGAAAGTACATAAAAAAGTAATTAGGGAGAGTTTTAACAGTGGGAATGCAGGATTTTCATCTGTCACTGGATCAGTTTCACAAATACTCAGTGTGAATGACTAATGTTCAACAACTGGACAGGCACATGAAATAGCAGTGGAGACACTCTTCTCTAGGAACATGCACTACACAAAAAATAGAATCTCTTTTACTTACCCAGCAGTAGATACTGCAGATGCCTATAGTGGGCTTTTTACTTTATGGAGTGCTGTCAAAATAGGGTGCAAATCTTTACATTCAAGATACACGCTGCACAGAAGATACAATTAAGAGGAAGGGCCACATTGATTTTTCCAGTAAGAATTCTATTTTTTTTTCAGTCTTAGCTCTCTGAGAGCCAAGTTATTAGCTATCAGTAGAGGTTGCAGGATGTTTGAACTCTGCCTTTTAGTGGCAAGAAAGTGAGATTAATGGGAGTTCTAGTGTCTCTGCTGACAAGAAGCTCATTTCCATTTTTGCTTTTAAAGGAAAGCACCACATTTCTCGTAATTTGCAGGAAAGCTGTCAGCTAGATATAAAGAAAAGAATATATATTCAGCCTCCCTTCTGAGATACGGCATCCTTGTTGTCACACTTACTGGCAAATGAGTATGCAAAAGCACTGCACTGCTGTTTTTGCTGAGCAGTTAAGCACAGACTTCAGTATATTGGGACCCACTCCAGCCCCCCAAGTCAATTAACCCACATGTTGACTTTGCCTTCTCCTCCTGGGCTTCTGTCTTGCATGTTTTTCCTCTGTCTGCTGCAGATATTTTCACAGAAATCTGTGCTGAAACAAGGTCAACCCCAGTGTCCTTTGTCAAACAGGTTTTCCCCAGTGAAGCTTGCCTTTGGGAGCTGTGGGGAGTGAAACACTGCACAAACCATTCTCAGGCTCCACTGGTTTGTGTGCACAGAGCTGTAACACAGACTTGTATTTGCCCTGAAAGCTTGTCTGGCACCTTTTGATTGATTGTGCAATCATTAATTTCCTCCTTTTCCCAATCTACATGTACCAGCACAGACATGAGGCTCCACAAAGCCTTTTAGCCTATGTGGATTCTGTAATGTAGTGTTTAACTCCTAGACTCCTATATTTCATAGAATCATAGAAGATCTCAAGTTGGAAGGGACCCATAAGGATCATCGAGTCCAACTCCCTGCTCCTCACAGGAGTACATAAAACTAAATAATATCACTAAGAGCATTGTCCATATGCTTTCTTGTGAACTGTAGAGGAGTTCCCAAGAGCTAGTATATAGTAAGCCATTCTTGGACTGCCATACCTAGGTTATCCAGGAATGGCTTGCAATATATTGCTTAGACTCTTCAGCTGTATTTTTTATACCAGTTGTGATCAGAAAGCATCAAATAAATTCCATCAGTTTTCACTGTGGAGACCAAGAAGGAACTGACTGAGGAGGAGGATAGTGAAACCAACAATAAAAGGATTTTCCCCTCTTTTGCTAATGCCAGATGGGATTTCAATAACAATATCTCCTCCTCTAATGCTCTAGCTTTTGGGGTAATAAGCAGTTTGGAAGCTTTAAACCTGGCAAATTTAAAAAATGAAAATGTTTTTTGAAAAGATACTTCTCGGTTTTTGTTTGTTTGGTTTTGATCAGAAAATTATGTTCTGCTCTGTTCTACTGGAAGGTAGGCTAAAGTGCACTGTATAATATTCTAGGCACTTCTATAGGAAGAAAAGATTCCTGTCATCTGAATAAATACACAGTGATTGCTGTCCCTCCATACCTGTTTCTCATCTGTTTCTAGATGCACAGGTGCCTCCAGTGATGAACACTCTATCATAGATTGCTGCTGTATTTAAAGCCAGAGGCAGCTGAAAGGAAGCAGGCCCACTCTATTATCATCCTGATGTACATGAGAAAAAGTAAGTAGGAAGATCTAAGCTGCTCCTGTCTGCAGGTTTTATGAGATCTGCTAAGACAGAGAAAAAAGACAAGCAAGTGGTAGCGCAGCTGTTACTGTGGGGATATGCAACAGCAAGTGTCTGCGAAGCAGTGCTTCCGACGTCCACAAGAGTCTTGACTTTAGCCCAAGGATGGCCAGGCATTCTAAGCTGCATGCATTTATGGGGAAAACATGGCTTTTCAACTTTTGCCTGCTCTGGGACTGGGAAGAAGAAGGAAACATTGAATTTGAGGATACTGGGATAGATGGAAAAAGAAGGGATCTGATGATGGAAGACATGTTTACAGGACCTGAAAAGGTGGAATGGAAGTGAAGAAAAAATTTGTTAGGAAGTGGACAAACCCTTAATCAGGCTAATTAAGGCCTATTGGCGTACTTGTGGCCCTGACAGCCCTCTAGGAATAGTATGGTAGAGTCCTGGCAAGTAGAAAGGAGCCTACCTCTAGTGGGAGGTGTCCTTGCCCATGGCAAGGGGGTTGGAACTAGATGATCTTTAAGGTCCCTTCCAACCTAAACCATTCTATGATTCCATGATTCATGTGAGACTGTTGCAGCAGTGAAGGCTAAGGGTGAGTTGGGAAGAAGGAAAGTGATATATTTGGGAAATGCTGTGGAAGGCAGGTAATAGGAGGACAAGGGGAGATCTGGACAGAAGACATAACCTCATGCTGACAGCTTGCAATGTTCAGTCGCTCAACTCCTTGTTATAAAAAATCATCGGTGAAATACTAAAAGACACACCACCATAGAGTTTATGGCTATTCCACACT
Organism: Burhinus bistriatus; assembly: GCA_013397275.1. Classification (NCBI taxonomy): domain Eukaryota; kingdom Metazoa; phylum Chordata; class Aves; order Charadriiformes; family Burhinidae; genus Burhinus; species Burhinus bistriatus. The sequence continues at coordinate 48,329 of VYXH01001382.1, read as the reverse complement.
AGACATCTTATTTGCCTGACTTTGGTCTGAAAAGATTCTCTCTCCTTTGTGCCAGGAGATGCTGCAGAAATACAATGTGTATAGTAGGATGATCAAAGTCTGAAGTAAAGTTAACGGTTTCTGATTTTGTTTCATTGAGAGCGCAACAAACAAGTTGAAAAACAAAGCCATATTCAGCCAAGTTTCCTTATTTCCATATATGTTCTCCACAGTCACTCTCTGCACTAATTTTAGCCCTGTAAAACAATGGGAGGAAAAATGTACATGACGGAGTGTTGCACATGAGGCAGTAGGGAGGCTTTTGCAGCCTCCCCAGCTTCTGAGTCACAAATGGGATGTCCAAATTTGCCATTCTTTGGAATCCCCTTCCTTATTCGAGTACAGCTTCTCTGACATTGCCTGAGCCTGCAATTTTATTCTCTCTTACAACAGTGTTATTGCTACCACCTAATAAATCCCCATGGCTCAATACATCTACATGATCTGCTTAACAACTGTTTTGATACAATGTCCTGAAGCATCTCTTACTGCAGTCACCTTTACTCAGAGAGTAAAGTGGTCTCAGACTACCCCAACTTCTGGACTATTTTAACTTTCCTGTTATAATTGAAGAGGTATAACCCAGGCTCTTCAGGCTAGTAGCTATAGTGGTGCACTTCCTTCCTTGGGGAAAAAGACATGTACACTGGCAAAAGAGCTGTTTTGCTGCTACTGCCGTTACCAGTTCCTGGAATTCAATAGCTTTACTGACTTTTAGGCTGGTACAACTATGGCTTTAGACCTTGGGTCAACCTCAGTGAAAGAGACCTAAGCTAATTCAAACTATCTTGCTTCTCATGTGAGCAGAGCATACACAGAGAGCTACAGTTATCCTGCAGAAACTTGTTTTGTCTATCTAGGGACACCTCTGGGGTGTCTGCCAGCACAGTTGTCAGAGAGGTGTGTGATGTTTCTTCCCCACATTCTTAACCAGAGTATCTCTGCCAGTAAAACTTCCAAGTTTAGACTGACTGTAGTGTGAATGCAGCTGTACCATTAAGGCTTGTTTCTGTATTAGAAGAGGACAATGTTGTACCATTCAAGTAGCTTTATCATCACACTTATATTAGGGGCTATATCAGCATAAGCACTTCGGTACAAGTGAGAATTAGGCCATTTATCTATCACACACCCTGCTGCTGACAAAAGGGCCCAGTTGCAATCAGCTCTGAACCTCTGAGGAAAAACTGCAGGATTTGCTGACTGAGACAAGTTTATGTATCACTGGAGAGATTCACAGTGTCATGCAGCTGCAGTTGTGGTTTTGAAAAAAAGCACGGGAGCCAAGTGCTAAAAATCCAACAGTTACCATAACAACCTGATGGGCCACTACATGTTTCCTGGCTGGTGGCATTACCCTTGTTTGCAGGATTTGTTGGGCTGGCCAAGGTTTTTTGGTCTTGATACTTCATTCAGTTCTTAATGAGATGTGATTCTGTGACCTCTTCAAGGGTTTTCTTAAGCTGCAGACAAGGCTACACCTAGATTTCATGCATTTTATTTCCAATAAGATTATTCAAGAGAAACAAAGGCTCAGTTGACAAAACACCAGAGTGTAAGAACAGCATGACAGGATAAAAAGAAATGCATTGACCTTACAATTTTAATAGCGTGCTTATGAAACTATGGCCCTGTCATGTCAAGCTGTGTAAACACCCTTTCATGTTAATCTCCCTTACCAGTTGTTGAGGGACACATCGTGTATGTGCTTTTATGCAGACTGTGAGGGATTGCAACGTATTTTACTAGATATTCTGTTGAGTGGGAACTGTTTTCTCCATTTTCTGGGCAACTGCAGAAGTACAATTTCAGAATTGTTTCCTACACAAACCAGTGTTGAAAGAAACCTGCAAATATCTTCCAGGGACCAGAATTGTCTGAAATTTGTCCTTTACCTGAGAACCTCAAGCTCTTCAGTTTGGAGAGTTTTCTGGCAAGGAGATGACTTAGTATTTAGATGTGGAGAAGCTGAAGGAGGCAATGTATCTCTGTATGTCAGCGCTCACGTGAGAGGGTGCTTAGGAAGAAGGTACTTGCAGCAGTAGTATCTGACTGCACTCAGAGCAACATTGCTAATCGTCTCATACTACCTAATGTATAGACTCTAGAGGTGGTGTTTCTGGTACTACCTGAGACACCCCACCCTTCCCTGTCTGTACACAAAAGATTACAATGCTTTTCTACCTTTTAATAGTATCATGAGGAATCATCCATTCCTTTTATGTAAATGCTTTGCAACATGCCAGTGCAGGGTCCTGGGAAAATTTTAAAAAAGGATTGACTCTTGTCTCTCTCAAGCAGTAGTAAACTGTTTTGGATGGGCAATAATAGGGTTTAGAGGCAAAGATGTACATTTATCTGAACTTACAAAACTTCCGCCATAGTCCAGGATGAAGCCAGACACAATCCTAACCTGAAACAGGGGAAAGCCTGAGAGAGCATTTGCTTGTCTTGCCTGACTCTGACTACGGGAGTGCACTGCAGACTCCCACGTCAAGCACCCTACCCCAGGCTGTGAGGTGGCCAGGCATGTTCTTGCTTTGCTTACAGAGCTAACTTAAAGCAGCTCTATCAGGAGAGTGAAAGCAAAGTGAGAAGCTGAAATGGATTCACTAGTGTTTCAGTTGGGTTGTTTGCTGGTTTTGGTTGTTTTATAAGAAAAATATGACAGTCTAGTTCTCTTTCTTAGATGGACCAAAACCAAATGACGAAGCCTCCAGGACTTTTTCTCAGAATAGAAACTGTGTCCAGCATGTACAATAGACTAGGCAAGTTGTCTCTGGATGGCTCTTTTCATGAATTTGAGAGCAAACTTCTGCCCCGTGTTACATAGGCTTGCTTGAGAGCAGAGGCAAAGACCCTCCAGCTCTCCCTGGGCTTTCACAAATGCATGCAGGAGCAGGACACCCTGTATTTCTGGATCTGTCCTTGGCAGTCAAGTGGGTCTCAGCTCAAGAATATGCTGATAGTCCATCATGAAGAAGACGCAGTTAATAACACTGAGAGCAAGCTTCCTTGTCTCCCTTTTCTTCTTCAAGGACTTTGCACACATGGCTCTTTTTGGTAGGAGCAGAGTTTTAGAGATCTTGTTGTTCCAGCCCTTTGAACCTCAGTGTTCTGTACACCCTTTGAAACATTCTGTTTTGTTACACACAGCTTCCAACCTGTTTCCATCAGCACATTTGGTGTACAAGTCTGCTCTTTTGAGTGTCGGTAAATATGACCTATCTGAACTTCTAAGATGAGTATGTGTTTCATCTCAAGTTCTCCAGTCAGCTTTTCTACCCTAAACGCATGTCTCAGGGGATGAAGTGCAAAAAGCAGCAGCTAGTTTCTGTAAATGTCTGGAATTGGTCCAAGGAATTTGGTAAAATTTTGGGGATTGAATAAAAAGGGAACAGTGTGTTTTCTGCTTTTGATTTTTCTGCCTCTGCATTCATCTATAATTTGTGGAATCACAGTTAAGTCATATTATGCCACTGACATTTTTGTATGGTGTAATCATTCCTGATTGCTATCTCTGCCCTTTGGTAGCTGGTTTCTGTCTGCAGTACAAGTCTCTTGAAGGACCACAGTAAAAAATAAATAAATAACGAAAGAAGTGTACCAGTAAGGGCACTTTATTTTAATCTCTGAATGTTTGAGTAAAGCAGGTCTCCCATGGAAAATGAAGCCAAATGAAATGCTGAGATAAGTTAATATGCCACCTTGTCATCTTTCTTACCGATTTCTTCCAAAGCAACAGAAACTCACTCTCATCAGCAAGTCTTAAGAAGCATTGGTTGCTGGAAGGGAAGCAGTCCACATTCTAGTAAGGCATGTGCCTCACCATGAAGGGAAATAGAGGTATGATTCACATGAAATCTGTCCTGTTTCTGCATTGTACCATGTGAACCTCTCTTGACCTTCTAGCAGGCCCGAGCACGTGTGCCTTGCTGTTTCTAGTTATTCTCAGTGTACCTGGGTGGACAGGTTGTGAAGCAGGCCTGTCCACCCATACAGACAGTGCATGCTGCCAATTCTGTCCTATGCTGACCTCAAGCACTGCAACAAGGAAGCTGTTCTCTGAACAAACTATTGCTCATAGGGTGCATGAAAGGCAGTGTTGTGGGCTGGCACTGGAAATGTTGATTGAGGCGATCTGGCTGGGAAAAGATGGGAAGCTTCCTCCACTCTGGCCATATGCCCACAGTCTCTACTGCATTGTACTCCCTATCCAGATACCTGCATCTTCAGGGTCAGGAAATCAGTAGACAATACCTTCCTAGAGCCACAAGTGTTTGTTACTTTGGAGGCATTGCTTAGAACATACAAGCAGTGTTGCAGTAGGGTTTTTACAAAGGCATACACTTCTGTGTCACTGGTATCATGTCTCAGGTAGCATTTAACTCCAGATGGGTTTTAATCATTACTACAGCACACCTGGCTCTGAGAGGACAAAATATAATGTAAAATGTCTTTTTCATTAGGATTGTACAAAATGGTGAGCGATGTATGAGGTTTTTTCAAATATACTTTTAAACAAGCACATTCTAGCCAATCAACCTGTTGATACTGACTTCAGCCAAATACCTGCTAGATTCTTCCTGAGGGTAACCATCTCTTCAGTCTCAGCTGATTTAATGCAGTAAGTCATTAGCTGGTGCATTTGTGAGACAGGACTGTGAGCAATGACGAGAGAGGATTCACTGACAGCTTACTGTTGGTGGCTTACCAGGCACTGGCTATACTTAGGATCTTATGCAACTCATTAATACGGAAAGAGAGAGCCAAAGGTGCTGGAGTTCACTATCACAGAGCATTTCTCAGCAGCTTTCTGTGTGGGATTCATTTCACTTTAGTTCTTCCTATCCTCCTTCAAATGCTATGATTGTGGTCCATAAAACAAATGAAAGCCATGTATTTTCAAAGCATTTGTTTCTAAGCATACATACCAATACCCACAAGCAAAGAAACAAGTAAAATGGAAGAAACTGAAGTAATAAATGAACATGCAAAGTTTAGGCTAATTTTGATGTGTTTGTAAGTCAGAACCATTACGGCAGCTCTTCCCTATATGGCCTTTGGGATCATTCGGTTAATGAAAAAAGCTTAGATGTCTCCTCATGAGCTTATTTCAAGATTTTTTTTTTTTTTTAAATATGAATGCTCTATGTTCTTTAAATTTAGCTTTTCAACATTTTTAGCCACTTTAAGTTCTTCTTGTAGATCATAATATCTTGCATCCCTGCTTAGCTCTATTATCTGTACAAGATATAAATAATGAATAAGGAGTCTTTCAAAGGATGTGTTATCTAAATCAATCCTATAAAATTTGAATATACAGTCAATCTTTTGTGTATGCTAGTGCCTATTGCCACACACAAATTCTAGGGTTATGCAAAAAATAATACTGGCAATGTAGACCCTTACATTTGAAAATCTGATCTTTAATATCTCTGTGCATTAGTTCCCATTTGTAGAAACTATGAGATCTAATTGTCCTCTGCATATTTTTTTGCTTAATAGAATTCAAGTCTGGATGGGACCATACTAATTATTTAATCTGATATTTTTCAGTAGACTGACTGATACATGGAGTTCTCCAAGACCAGGGGGAATTTATTTTGATTCTTACTGTAAAGAAGAAGCACAAACACTCTTCCTTGCAGTTGAACGATACCCTGTTTTTCAGAAAACCTATCAGTGTAAAGACTTCAAGGGTAAAATTTGTTTTACATTATTTCAGCTTTAGTCTTTGGTGTTTGTGTTAGTTCCCTCTCCAGTCAACACAGAAATAGGCATTGCAGGCTGACATGTCTAAGAATCATGGTCTTTATCACCTCCAAGAGCCATCTGTCTCTGCCCACTGAATATAGACGGGTCCTAGACGATTAGTTGAGGACTGATTTTCATAAGCAATAGTAGTAAAGTAAATGCCACCTCAAGTGCTAGTGTGGAGGTATGCCATCACCTCTCTAATGACTACTGCTTACATATCACATTTTATTTTTAATTTTTTGTAAGTATAGCTTTCCACCACAAACACTCGCCTGGACCCTTGGTAGATTAAATTGCCAGTTAGGTAAATGAGAGCTCTTGTCCTTGTGGTATATCCTAAAAGACACTGACCTCATGGTGTTTCTAATCTTTTTCACAAACTTAATAGATCAATTTCTTCTTAATCTCTATTAATAAGCCAGATTTTCCAGGCCATGAGTCATCTCTGCTGAAATACAGAGACTAAGAAAATAATCCTGCAAAAAGGACTCTTAGAGGTTATTTGGTCCCTCTCCCTTTCCCAGGGTAAGATCATCTCCTTCCTCAAGACGGAACACTTGTCATTCCTAACAGATATTTGCGTAGCCTGTTCTTAAAACCCTCCAAAGGTGGAGATTCCACCTTTGGATTCTGTAACCAAGCTGTGCTAGAATTTCACTGTTTTTCTTAGAAGAAAGTTTTCCTTAAGACTTAAGCTTCATCATTCTGGCTGCAATTTAAAGTTCATTATTACTACCTTTGTAGTCTTCCACTTTCTGGGTATGGAACAGTAGTGTTTTTTTAAACAGCATATACAGGAAAAATTTCACTTTTCCCCCCTTCCCTTTTTTCATAAAAATGCAAAGCATGAGTATTTGATCTTTTTTATTGTTTTTTTTTAACCTCTATGTGGAGTATATGTGTTACCTGACAATCTGTCTCTATCTATCTATGCACCACTAACATAATTCCTTCTTAATTTTATACTGATGAGAAACTGAGGTATATACATAGATGAAACAAGAGGACAAGAGGAAATGGCCTCAAGTTACACCAGCGGAAGTTTAGATTGGATATTAGGAAAAATTTCTTCACCAAAACAGCAGTGGAACAGGCTGCCCAGGGAAGTGATGGAATAGCCATTCCTGGAGGTATTTAAAAGACAGGAAGATGCGGTGCTTAGGGACATGGTTTAGTGGTGGTTTTGGCAGTGTTAGGTTGATGGTTGGACTCAATGATCTTAAAGGTCCTTTCCAACCTAGACAATTCTATGATTCTATGAAAGCATTATCCTAACTTTGGGATTCTAAGCATAGAAAAAGCATGACTAATGGTTTATTATAAGAAAGGGCATGCTTAAAATGTAATCACCATGCTATGTACAGAAATAAAAGGCACGGCTGTGGGAAAAGCATTCTGCTGGTGGGTTCAAGTCCAATTTCTCCAGATTAGAAAAGAGCATCAGACTGTAGCAGCTGACAGGCTATTGTTCTTTGCAGATACAGAATCTGCTGAGACAGGAAGGTGAGGAGATGGGTAGCTAAGTTTTAACTTGCATGCAAAGCACTGCCAGAACAAACAAGCTTTCTGGATCATTTCCTAATAAGGAATCAGGGATATCATTTTACTTCAGGGACATAATAACAACAGAAGGCTGCTGAACTAATGATCTCTGTGTCATACAAAATGCCACAAGCTTCCAGAGTTGAAACCAGTGAAAATGATGGTCCTATTCAGTAGGGAAAATGCTTGACTATAGCCAACCTTAGTAGGTGCACTTACACTATTTGGCTTATCTTTCTGCAGCTGTTTGTGGTGTCAATGGAAATCAACAATGTTTTATAGGGATTTAGGTCAGTATCCTTTCCACTGTGCCCCTTCTGAATGGTTTAGCAGCTGCAAGTGCATACAGAAGAATATAGCAGCTCAAGTCCACCATTTATCATGTGAAAAAAAAAAATCTTCTTATTGTTATAAATCTGCAAGTTCTCCCATTCCTTTAACCTTCAGCCTACATGCATACTGACATGACGCAGAGCCTTCTACACCAATGCCAGACACCCTGTGTGTGTATCATAGAAACACATGACCTAAAGAGAGATGGTGTTTGGTATAATAGGAAGCATCTTGGAGTGTACCTGTATGCCAGTAAATATGGGATCTTCGTAAAAATTCCAAAGTAGGACTCTACATTCTTGATGCTCAGTTTAAGTCTGAATGAGAGCCTGAAATGAGAGTGTTGAGTAAATGCTACTGTGAAGTATCAGGTTGTTTAATTATTTGAAGACTCAAACCAGACATCCTAGAAAGAACACAGGACCAAGGGGTACAAAGCTGTACACATACAAAACCTGCTTTCAAATTCTTTGAACTTTAGAGAAAGATGAAATTGCATTTTTTTCCTTCTAAGCCCTCATTTTCTTCTCTGTCCATGCTGCAGTGTTACTTGTGGTGCATCTGTCATTATAAGGGTCATGGCTGAATACCTTCATAACCCTCTTTGTTAGAGCATGTGGCAAAAGCAGAGCATGCAATAGTTGTGACCAGTTGTAACATCTCTATTTCTGAAACAGTTTTCAGTTGAAAGAGCCTTCTTGTGTGATGCACGGGTGATTGACCATGAACGGTAATACATCAGATAATCTCAGTACACTGAGAACAACGGTATGGTCTAAGAACAGCGTTGTAAGCGCATGGAGAAAAACATGTTTTCTTTTGTTACTGAAAATGAATCGTCTTCTGATAATATCAGTATGTGAGTGAATGAAAGCTGAGGAGAATGCAGAGACAGTAGCAGTGAGTAAAGCTGCAGTACAAAGTTAATGAAAAATTACATCACACTTTTATTGTATTAAAATTACATCATAATTTCATTATATAAGTACTTATAAACACCAATTTTAAATATTGTATGTATTATATATAAAATATCATACTAGCAGATGATGGATTTAGGAGGAACTGGCTCCTCATACTTGCAGATTCAGGAGTAAGAGACTGAATTACTCAGTTAATCTTCAAGACTGTGGCTACGAAGACTACATCTTGTCAGTCCCCTGGGTGTACCCATAGGCCTTAATTGCTTTGACCAGCCTTACCTGGGGCGTCCACCCACACCCTGTCCTTGGAGCCAAGTGCCTCTTTTAAGCTCACATCAGGGATTTAGTCCCTGCTGCAGGTATGTTACAGGAATAGTGGTCTCTAACTCAGCCACAGGCCAGCCTAGCAGTGGATCCCATTGATGCTGACCTGCAGATTGACTTCCTTGCTTTTTCTCAAACCTGTCTCGTCACTGTGGACCTGCTCCATGATCACTGAGCTGTGTCTTGCCTTGGGTTGCCCTCATCAAATGTGACCCTGGTTATGGCCAGTGGATTTACTTCCTGGCTTGATGTCAGACCTGCAGCATCACTATGAACCCACCTGATGATCTAGACTCTTTGTTGAACTTGGCTACCATCTCTGTGTCTGTCCTCCTCACCTTGCTTGGGCAGTGTGGGGTCTGGGCTCTGGCTGATGAGGCCCCTGCCCTGTCATCCCTTTATTGTGCTCAGCTCCTGGCTCCCCTTCCCTTAGGGAGCAGCCAGCCCTCACTGTACCCTGAAAAATCTGTCCAAAGAACTGGTACCACTGTTGCTTCTCCAAATGACTCTGTTCAGATTACAGGAAAGCTAAAAATATCTATGCTACATTTCAAAGACCCTCTAAAAGGACACAATTTCAGTCTCTTTTCTGCATAAAGTACTGTACAGACTTTATTGTGGAATATTTTGCTTGGTAAGGCATTAAAATACTCTGACACAGAATACTTCTGTGTTCTTATTAGGTTATATGGAGCTAAAACCAGTGCATCCTAACTCTTGGGCTGAGTACCCTACTAGGAAATGGGAAAATGGCAAATCTGTTTCACAAAATGGTTTTATGTAGACTTGATGTATCAGCTCAATGGAACTAGTTTAGATCTCTAGCAGTATGTTGCGTTGTGCAAAACTGACATCCCGGGTCTTCCACATTACTAATGGATGTAGGAGTCAGATCAGTATTTTAGTGTCAAGATCTTTCTACACAGTTGTATTAACAACACATGTGTTTACCTAAGCCAGTCACTGGGAAGACTTTGCTTGCTGAGATGTCTGTTCTTTACTACTTTACTCTGATGTAGAGAGTTGTACATGAATGAGATCTTCCTGCAGTGAAGAGTAACCTGCATAGATCCTCACAAAGTGTAGATTGTGAGTGAATGATCCTCATTCGCTCCTCATGAATGAATGGAAGTTTCATTTGTTTCTTCCAAAGAATGTAACTTGAGAGACAATTTTGCCTCTGTTCAGGTTGAAAGTTAGATCTATTAATGGTAAAAGATTTCCAAAACCTCCTACACGAAAGGAAAGTTAAATAGTTGAACCAGAGGCCTGAACAAAACAAAATCCAGTTTGACGTTGTCTTAAGAAATGAATGAAAGAATAAAGACCTGCTCAAGTTATATTGGATCTCAAGATCTCAAACAAACTCCAGGACTACAGACAGCTTGTAGTGTTTTGTTTTTCAAAAAAAAATTGTTACAGTCTATGCCATTCCTCTACAGTCTGTGCTTCAAGTTTCATCAAGCTACAATTACACTATGGAAGGACCCAAATAAATGCATCTGATTTTAATATATATATCTATATCTATCTCCTTTGGCCATTTTTAGCATTATTAAGGAAGTAACTGATACCGGAATACCTAACTATATTAAGAAGTTGAGGTTTGGTTGTAAATTTCACACAAATGAATAGCATTATCTGTACTTTTTTTCCAAATGTATAAATCTGTGTGTGCCTGTATATACAGCAATGCAGCCCCATTATTACAGTCAGACTCCTACACTTGTAGTCTTTCCTACATCTGTGATACCAAGAACTGTGCTGGCAGGATGGCACAAGTTGCTCAAAGGAGAAGGGTGAGATTAAACTGACAGCTATCTATTGGTAAGTGGTTGAGCAAACTACTGTCTGTACTTGAAAAAGAAATTATGATACAGAAACATGACAGCATAGCTAGTCTCTTTGAAAAGGGAGAGCAAAAGCTTGCCTGTTCCCTGAATAGTGTCTAACTATACCGGGAATACTTAGGTTTGACTCTGAAAGCTTCAGGGACCACAAAGTGATCACAAAATAAATAAAGAAATGAAAATACACACATTCCCACACATGCAAGCAGAACAGGGAAAAACAGAAAAGAATAAACACTGATTTCAGTTTGTTTACTTGGTTGTGAATGAAATTCAGGGTCACAGCGAAGAACAACATGGGCCTTGGATTGTTTTTCAAATAGGTGAGGTAGTCTTTTGGATAGAACTAGAAGACAAGTAGTGCTTTGAGACAATGATGTGCCTCAAGAAATGAGCCAGACTTTCAGAGTGCTTTTGCCCCACTTAAGTCTTAGTTAAGCCTGAAGCCTTAATTAAGTCCTTATTTTATGGGCATTACTGGAGACTTCTAAATGTAAGTAATTAGGTCTAGTAATTATCAAAAGGTCTAGTAATTATCCAAAGTCATTTAGGTCAATAGCAGTTTCATGGACTTCAGAAAACTTGAGGTCATGTCCTTAATGAGAATATTTAGTTACTATGTACATATACACAATAAATATACAATATATACATGATGCATATATTTCTACAGAATAAGGCTATATATTACATACAGCTTTACACTGACTACTAAACGTTAGTAAAGAGGGTTAAGTATGCCACATCTCTTTTTTTTTTCATAAGGCAATCTGTTTCAGATATGAACAACCACATTTTTGCAAGTTAACTATTACATAGTGAGTTATTAACTTTAAACACTCTTCATTCCTGAAAGCTATGTGGTAGAGACATTTTAGGTTGGGGCAACTCCTCTTACATAAGAGAGTCTTTCTGCCAAGTTATTACCTCAGATGGTCTTTATGTTGTAGGTGAATGTTTATACAGAGATTTCTCCTCCTCACACAACAAAGGGCTACTGGAGAGCTCAGATGCCCAGCATTTGGCAAAAGCAGGAAGGCGGCAGTCTTGTGCTTGATAAAGCCAAAGAAAAACCTCTCCAAAAAGAACAGAGAAAGGGAAACCAAATGCTGAATTGTAATCCTAGCTCCTGTGGAGTCCTTCTTGCTCCTGCTGCTTCCAGCAAAAGCAGAGATCTCTGCACACGTTGCAGAAGCTCAAGAACACCTGGCTGGCTCTCAAGGGTAAGTCTAAACTTGTCTATGAGTTCACTAGAAAAGCACTAGCATGTTTTTCTTTTTCCACCTTATTTTTCTTTTCAGTTTGCCTAGAGAGGCTCTGGTCAGTGCAGTTTTTGCTTCTCAGAAATTCCACTAAACAAATGCTGATACGCTTGGCTTGCAACTTAAAGTGCCAAGTTAAGCAGCTGTCTTAAGGTCTTGGGCTCCCTTGGGTGCCTGGGGTTTCTGTGTCCTTGCAAAAAGAATAGAGAAGGCAACATAAATACACACTCCTTTATTTTTCTCTTTTCACTGGTTTGCTGGTCTGGGGACAGCGTGTACTAGCTAACAAGTTCTGCCCTGTGCTATTGTTATCCTAAATTGGTACTCTTTGGTCAGACAATTAGATCAGGCAATTAGAAGGCTCTGTTGTTAGGCTTCCTTTTAACGCGTATTTAGATTATGCGCAGCCTAAAAAGACTACTGTGGGTGTCTGGCTAGATCCATACAATAGGGTTCAGAGCTACTCAAATTCAAATTCACTTTTTTTTCCCTCAGCCAGGAAAAATATTAGGGTGTCTAAGAGAGAAGAAAGAGACATTTCTCACTAAGCTGTAGTCAGACTATTAAGGAGTGGTGTCTATGAATGAACTTAAGGAAGGCTGAGAATTCCTACAGAGTAAAACTGCTTTGGCCCTAAAAAAGAGGTGTGAGCAAAAAAACTTTCAGACATTGGCTTGCTTCCCACTCCCACTGGAGTAAGTAAGAATGCCTGTAACTGATTTCAAAGGGAGAAAAGCATGCCAGCATTTGCACAGAAATGCTATTTTTTGTATATTTCAAAATGTGGGACCAAAGTTCTGGCCCTTCTGTATCTTATGTGATGGTGTAACCTCCAAGGAAGGGGAAAATTGGCTGCTATATAGATGTGGAAACATTCATTAATCACTGGATCAGCACTCTAAACATTTCCTGTTTATATCCAGAGTGACACTTCTTTAAATGATATTGCCAGCTCCAATTTGGCATCGATGTCTTATTTTGTAAAAACAAGCTGTTATCAAATTTAACAGAAATAGAACAGTTTCCATGAAGAAAAGGGTTCTGAATGGCCTTTGGTTCAGATCTTGTTTCAGAAAACAAACTTTCTTCAAAAGTTGTAATCCAGTCAGCTCAGACTGAAAAACTGAAGGGAATCTGGTTGAAAAAAATAAGTTTGGAGTTGTCCTGTATTGTCCACTTCATAAGAAAAACAAAAATGAATTATTATAGGGATTTCCAATTGACTGGCTTGGCTCATGGTAAATGAGCCTCTGATGGATGTGTTTCTAAAGAGAAACTGCAGTTGCACTTCTCACACACCCAGAAACATCCATTCTGATTCTTGCTCACTCATNAAACATCCATTCTGATTCTTGCTCTCTTATTCTCTTTCAGAATTGCCATAATCAACAGTTTTCTCCCTCTTTTTTTTTTTTTCCCCCTCCTCAGACCTAAACCTACCTCCTTTTTCTCATCAGAATCCAAATAACACAGAGATTTTAGTATATTTGGGACCACTGCAAGAGCACAGAATCGTAGAATAGAATCATATAATACTTTGGGTTGGAAGGGATCTTTAAAGGTCATCTAGTCCAACCCCCTCCTGCAATCAGCAGGATCAGGTTGCCCACAGCCCCGTCGAACCTGACCTTGAATGTTTCCAGGGATGGGGTATCTACCACCTCTCTGGGCAACCTGTTCCAGTGTTTCACCACCCTCATTGTAAAAAATTTCTTCCTTATACATAGTCTGAATCTAGCCTTTTTTAGTTTAAAACCATTACACCTTGTCCTATCGCAACAGGCCCTGCTAAAAAGTCTGTGCTCATCTTTCTTATAAGCCCCCTTTAAGTACTGAAAGGTCACAATAAGGTCTCCCCAGAACCTTCTTTTCTCCAGGCTGAAAAACAGCAACTGTCTCAGCCTGTCTTCATAGGAGAGGTGCTCCAACCCTCTGATTATTTTTGTGGCCCTCCTCTGGACCCACTCCAAATGTCTTTCCTGTGCTAAGGGCTCCAGAGCTGGACACAGTACTCCAGATGGGGTCTCACCAGAGGGGAGTAGAGGGGCAGAATCACCTCCCTCAACATGCTGGACGTGCTTCTTTTGATATAGCCCAGGATACAGTTGGCTTTCTGGGCTGCGAGGCCCAGTAGGGCCTATAGTTGCCCAGAGAAGTGGTAGATGTGGCAACCCTGGAAACAGTCAAGGTCAGGTTGGACAGGACTCTGAGCAACCTGATCTAGCGGAAAATGTCCCTCCTCATTGCAGGGGGGTTGGACTAGATGACCTTTAAATATCCCTTCCAACCCAAAATATTATATGATCCTATGATCTCCTCTTCCCCCTACACATACCTAGCCAGGGAAGGACCTATATGGTAAGATGTTTTGCGGGGGAGGGGGAGGGTAGTGGCAAGTTCTGTATTCCCTAGCACACGGGTGGCTTATAAAGGAAGAGGGAACGGCCTTTTTCAGAGAAGAGAGTGAAGCAATGCATCCAGACTCCAAATTTTTCCCTTGCCTGTGTGTCTGAGCGATCACATCAACGCATGAAAATACCGTTCCCAAATCTGAAACTCCCATATCTCTCACCCCTTGGAAAACAGGTGGGGAGTAATTCACCTAAGACTTAGTTGGTTAAAATATAGTAAATACCGGAACACTATGTCTGTTCCTCCTTATCTGTTCTGCTGTTTCAGCACATGAAAGAAACAGGCTTTAATGGCATATAAACTGCTGATGGAAGTGTGAGTTTTTTGTCATATTTTGTGTGAAGCAATTGTGATTCTCAGAGTTTGGTTTGCAAGGTGAAATCTCATTAGCAGTCTCAGCAGAAAATTATTCTTGATTCTTCAGTGTCTTGGCATTTCTAAATCAAGTTAGAAACATTTCAAGAAGTAAGGCTGTTGTTTAATCCAAGCAAATTCAGTTCAGTGTAAGACAAACTGTTTAAAATTCAGTGGGTTGTATCAAAAGAGACTACAGAATAACTTAATCTAGTAATCATCTGTTAAGTGTTTTTTTTAAGTTCAGGTCCCAGGATATGGCCAGCAGAGGAACTGTAAAACTTTGGCTTTCTGTTCAAGCTGTCCTGACATACATTACCCACAAGAAAGCATTTGGCCTTTGCCTCTACAACACTGCCTAGTTCTGTGGTAGGGCCAGGAATGTAGGAATGTGGCTCCCAGCCAAGCTGGTGGGGAGAGAATTCCCTCAACCTGGACATTCCAGCTCCTTCCACGTCTGCATCTTTTGTTCAGCACTTTATGCCATTTGTAGTATGTGCTTCTCCATGCTGGCCATAGCTGCCCTTCTCCCTCCTGCATCTGCCGTTCTCACACTCCCAACCTGGGTGGGCATGCTGGGTTTGTGCATTGCTGGCTAGCCAGGATGTGGCTACTGAAAGGGCAAATGTGGGGAAGGCCAGAGCTTGGCTATATGTGCATAATATCAAGTCAGTCAATGTTCACAGGCTGAGAATACCACAGTGTTTGAGCTAAGGGAAGCTCTTTGTTTGCTTTTGCTTGCACTAGTGACTGGGTTACTTCAGCCTAATAGAAGGCTCTTTATGCTTTGTGTACCTGACCCATCACAAATCAATTACAGAAAGCCTATAGTTTCTTCCCTCCTGCTCCTCCCAGGGAGGGCAGCTGAGAATAACTCCTAATGAATCAACTTGATAGTTCCCAGAGGACTGTATTCAGTGAGCTCAAAGTTTTCCCTTCTGCTTCAAACTCTCATTAAAAGAGAGAGATGAGTTTCAGGTGAGGTAGTAGGGCAAGAGCCATTTTACACGTCATCTTCACCAGCGGGGAATTCCTGACTGCACCTGTGATATGCTCTGTAACTTTGGGAAGCATCATCACCCAGGGTCTTCTCAGGAGGTAAAGTCTTCTGCTGAGCATCACATGACTGCAAAGCAGCAAGGCTCTAGGCTCTTGCTTGATACAGAGATGGAGTTTTACTTTACAATTTTCACTGGAGTCTGAATGTACCAATTCCTGGGAAGTTTAGGGTTAAAGAAGTGACTTGTTTATTCTGTTGTAAAGACAGGAACTATTGTGAATTCATCCTGTGGCTCTGGGTCCAGATGTTAAAGCTGACTGAGGCCCACCTCATTCTAAACTCAGTGGTAGTCTACAGTGGAATGAAATTAATCAGCAAGGATTTAAATTACATCTTTTTCCAAAGCCTGTTTATATTCTTTGCTTTAATCATACTTTCATTTGGCCAGCAAATAATAACATTGTAATAACATTGTGCCAGATAAGCCACTTCAAAAACAGGAAGAAATAGAAATTACAAACTCTGAACTGGCAGAGAAGACGACCACTTGAGATTGCCCAAATGGTGCCGCAGTGTCTGCAGACGTTGCAGGGAGACAATAGGAGACAATACAAGGGGATAGAAAGCAGTTCTGGAGGCAGGGTGTTTGTTCAGGGGATGAAGGATCACAGCCTCTGAGATTTGTATTTGATGTATCTTATTTAAGGTCATGTTCTGTTCTAAAAAAGTATTTAAGTATCTAAAGACTCAGTTTGCTATCTGTGGGATTTCAGATGGGAGCTGGGGATGTAGGTGCTTTTGAGATCTTATTAGTCACCATTCTGCTGCTTTAAATACTGTAAGAGTCTGGCTTTTTGCAACTGGTTTCTTAAAAGCTCTTGGCTTCACTGAGGAATGAAATGCAACAATAAAACTTGAGGGATGCCCAAGATTGTGTGAGCACTGAGTAGCCTCCATTCCTATTCACACTGGTGGGGGTATGGAGATCCTGTCCTCTGTCTCAGTGTTCCCATGGCCTGTCACTTAAAATCCTGAAGCCCAAAGGTAGGCTTTGACCTTCACGAGATTGCTCCAACAAGGGATGTTTTGTTGCCAGCTTTTTAATTTCCTTTCTACCTTGCAAGATTGTTGTGATGCATAATTTGAGTTTGCAAATTGCTCTGGCAGGAAAGCACTCTGACAAGCAGTATGTTGCGTGCTGCAGAGTTTGGTTTCAGTCCAAAGAGACAGAAAAGCAGCAGGAAGGAGGCTGGGATTTTATTTAATCCTTTGTATTCCTGAATCCATGTAGAATACAGCTAGACAGGCCCAGAAATCTCAAGATGTTGGACAACCTGCGCTTAGTTGCTCTTTTTGCATCTGTATTAGGATTTTTCTCATGCCACTGACTCTTGCAAGTCCAACACATATAGTGTCTGCAAGCTGAGAGAGGAGCAACAGTGAAGTTCAGGCTGAATAATGCAGATTGAAGAGGTGCCTCTAGGTATCAAGGGTGGCTAAGTCCTAGCACCTTCACCTTTAGATATACGTGACTGCAAGAAGTGGATTAATTCACAAGGCATAGAAAAAAATACTTAGTTCACTGTAGTGTGTATAGCGGAGGAAATACAAAAGTTTATGCAAGGAGAATACACAGCAAACACAGTGTCCACAGCATACAACCTCTGACTCATTATATGGTTATTGGCTAACTTCTTTAACTTAAAATTTCCTCTTAGTTAAAGAGAGAACATTGGAAGTTTGGAGTTTGTATATTCTTACATCATTTAATGGGGCTAACAAGGAGGTATGCTTAAACTGCCTATGGAGCATGGACATCCAAGGACTGGCTGCTTTTTACGATAATTCAAATACTTGGTGCTGCTTTGGTTTTGTGCTTAGCCAGTCCCAAGTATTTAGCGCAAGCAGAGAACTGCTGCTAGCAGTTGAATCTTCTGCTATTTGCTAGATGGCAGGATGACAGAGGGCTTGGCCCAGAGAAGGAAGCCTGATTTGTCACCTTTCTTCTCAGCTTTGAAGAGCCCACATGATTTGTAGTACATATCATGGTCACTTTATAAAGAGAAATCTTCTTTGGCAGGAAGATCAGAGAGGAATGGGCTTATACATGGGGACTAACACATACAGATATGTATGTTATCTGAGAATTAAATTGTGTATGTGTGTGTATATATACTCATACACATGTGTATGTCTGTGTATATGCAGACACATAAAAGCAACAGTGTGACAATGTTTCTGCAAGCAAAAGCAGGGAGGAATTCATAGCTATCTACATTACAGATGTCCACAGCTGAGCTTCTCACTCCATACTTCTTTACAGTCAGTGGTGAGAAACAGGCACTTAACAGAGCACAATTCATCTTATCATCTGAAATTAATCACATTTTTGAAAGGTTGTTTCTCTCCATTATCTGTATAGAAGCATAGGGCAACCTCTTCAGCTGCAGAGATCCATGTTGCAGAGGTGTAACATGAAGTGAGATGAATCCCACCTTTCCTGTCTGAGCTCTCCGAAGTATTCCATATATAGATTACCGCATTATATGTTGCTTACAATACTTTTTGTGTGAGCTGAATGTTCACTTGCCAAAAGCCAATGAGTAAACATCATCTGAATCCATCTGAGAATTATAACAGATTTCTGTACACAACCGCCCCAGTATTTATTACAGTGGGCAGTAGTTTCTCAAATGCAGTCTTCAGTATAACAGATCTTCAGGTTTGGGAGGCTTCTTTTTCAAATTAAGTTTGTTTATCGATCTAGATTATAACATGATTGCACAGACCATAATGTTAGCACAATAAAGAGAGCTCTGTGCCATGCCATGGGGCAAGGGACGGGAACCGCTTAAGACAATAATTCTACTAAAATTTGTGTTAGGAGAGAAAGTGAGAAGGACTGACTGGTTTGGCACACAGCTGTTATTACTTCATCAGTAAAATAAGCAGAGTAGATACCTGTCTCCTGCATACACACCTGTCTAGAATGTTAGACAGCATCCCCCAGGAGGAGTTAAATAAGCTGTATAATGTAAATGTTCAAATTTCAGTAGCATCTACACTGACCACAATTTTGCATGACATAAGGTGCATCTCTGAGATGCTTAGGTCAGTTCAAATTATGTGGAGAAAATGTCAAATGACACCAGCCTAGTTATACATCTTTTGCTTATTCATACATAGAAATAGGGACATAGGTGAAACACAGCGATTTCCTGAGGTACACCCAAATTCACCCTACCTGTCTTCAGATGCTACGATGCCCAAGTCAGAAGTCTAGCTGTCTTAACTCACTGTGGAGTTAGTGGAGAGAGAGACAGGGGCACCCCCAGAGACTGATTCAGACTCACATTTAAATTGCTGTCCATAGGTGCCTCTCTCCACTGATTATAGAAGGACTGTAGAATAACTAAGCACCAAATGTAGTTGCTGTTGTTAAACGGATAAATGTAGGTGCTATGCCTGTCAGCTCCTTAGCAGTCACTGTATGGCATTCATAGTGTCCACAGAAACTCCAGATTCAGATCTGTGTTTGGTATGTCAAGGGAAGAGCATATTTTTCCCTAGTTACTCAAGCACAGATTTATCAGTCAGCAGCATGTTGCTGTGTTTGCTGATAACCTCAAGATATCTTTCCTGAGAGTGCTGACAGAGGGGTACGTGGTGTAGATTTTCAGGCTGTACTAGCTAGAGAGAACAGTACTTACAAACAGTTCATTAACTCCACTTGCATTAGGTACTTACACAGCGGATGTTTACTGGCTGTCTTGGCTGGAGTTGTAATGGCAAGTGGTTGCTAGGAGGCAGGAATGGATTAATCCTAAACAGAAAGGAAGGAGAGAGAATCAGCTCTGGAAAGGGAAAAGTTTTTGTCCCTTTAAAAAGACAAGCGCGATATGCAAGTTCTCTGTCCTCTGAAAAAAAGTCCATGACATCCAGCTAAGCAGACCAAACCTGGTGCAGGTGCTGGGGAAAATTTGAAGGTGTAACACTGGGAATGTGTAGATCAAACCTGCAGGGTCCTACTGTCATGCCTCTAGTTTTGATGGTGCAGTGCAAAAAAATAAAGACAATGCTGCCCTGGCTAATGTTGCAAAGAACAGCGATTCTGTCACATCTGCTAGACTGACTTGTGAAACATGATATGTTGGCAGGACTTAATGCATTGGACCTAGCAACACATTTTTCCCATTTGATAAATCCTATAACCAATTTCAATCAAAAGGGTAAGGTCTCTTATTTGGAAACACGCACCATGTTTTCTCTGTTATTCTTGGAGATTTTGTAAGGAACATTTAGAACAAAGAAATAGGTGAACTTTCTGCAAAACAGTCTTTTCAGAGCAAGAATATTCTCAGAGGTAATTTTGTGAAGGGTTTGGGGGGGAGGGGTGTTGGAGGGGGTATTTGTTGGTTAGGTTTTTTAACAGGTTCTGCAGTGCTGGACAGTAGACCACTCCATCATGGATTGGAAGGCACTTTATCCCTCCCTGCCACTGTTGAATTCTAGAAACTCTACCTCTTTCAGCATGTTTGTGATGGGAAATAGGATTTCACTGACCCCATAGGGTACCCTTTCGCATTGCTGAAAATCAAAAGTGTTGTGCAATAGCTCATAGAACCTACATGGAGCTACTGGAGAGAGTCCAGAGAAGGACCACGAAGGTGACGAAGGGATTAGAGCACCTTCCCTATGAGGAAAGGCTGTTCAGCCTGGAGAAGAGAAGGCTCGGTGCAGGGGTGGGAGCAGAACTCATCAATGTGCATAAATATCTGAAGGGACGCTGTAAAGAAAATGGAGCCAGCCTCTTTCCAGAGGTGCCCAGTGACAGGACCAGAGGCAATGGGCACAGACTGAAACACAGGAGGTTCCATCTGAACTTCAGGAAACACTTTACTGTTCTACCATGAAGGTGACTGAGCAGAGGAACAGGTTCCCCAGAGAGGTGGTGGAGTCTCCAACCTTGGAGATTTTAATAGCCATCTGGACATGGTCCTGGGCAACTGGTGACCTGCTTGACCAGGGTGGTTGGACCAGATGACCTCCAGAAGTCCCTTCCAACTTCAGCCATTCTCAGATTCTGTATACACGGGCCTGGAGAGCATCTATGGATTTGTGGTAGTCAAAGCTCAAGGAAAGGAAGCTGCCCTTGCACGTGTAAGAGGATGTTAGTGCAGAAGAGATCACTTCCAGCTTGTCTTTGATGTCACTGTCCTTGCACATTGTTGAGCATTTAACACACACGGTAGCACTAACACTTGCAAGAGGCTGGGTCTGTGGACCAAGCTGAGCCGTATGCTTCCTAGGCAAGAGAATAGCTGAGAAAATTTGTTTCATTGTTACAGATACTTGTTTGTGCACCCATGGGCCAGCTTGCTTTGGCTTCTTTTCAACTCTGGGACCCAGCTGCCGGCAACCTGGTTTGGGTTCAGCTGATCTTTTGTTTACATTTTATTTTAAATGTAATAGACCCAGAAGGTTAAAAAAACACAGGAGAAAACAAATTTAATAACAAGGATGAATAAGAGTGAAGTAGATTTTCTTTCATGTGTGAGATGTTCATAAGCAAGTGTGTTTAGTAAACACCTGGCCTATATCCTCCTCCTTCATCATGCTTGAGAGAAATACTATGCATGTAAGTTGCTCCTCTTTCTCAAAAGAGGCAGCCTGTGATCCAGGACACATAGCACTAGGGAGTCCTTCTAGCTTTTGTGAGTGACCTTACATCCTTTCCATGGCCTTTCCCATGCAAATTCATCAGATAAATAATAAGGCATATTTCCATGATTGGAAAAAAACAGATTTCATAAAACTTTCAAAGAAGTTGACTTTCTATTTGTTTAGACTCAACAGGAGAAAAAAGATCACATGAAAATGACCTAGGGCTAAATCATTTTGGAGGCCCTGATACGAGGGTGTAACAGTCTCCTTACTGAGCAGAAGCAGAATAAATGTGATGGAAGATATCAGGTGTATATGGGTGAAATAACTGTGCAAGTGTTGGACCCAGACAGTCCTGGCACAGCACAACTCTGCTTTCCCCGTCTCAGAAGTTACAGTTTTTGTGCTCCTTGATCATATCTACATCCCATGCAACAACAGGATCTTTTCAGGATGATACACATGCCATATCCCAAGTTGTATCAAAGACCTTCCCAAGCAGTTGCGGCAGAGTTTCCTGATACAGAAAGTGTATTTGAAGAGTGGGCAGAAAATGAAAATGTTATGTGGTCCAGAGCCCTCTGTTTTCAAACCTGGTCTTGCTTATACATATATAATATGCCAAATCTGGCCTCTCTGTATGAACTGAGAACTATAAAGTTACTATGATTTGTGTAGGGTAAATGCTTCCTCTTGGTATTTTAAAGAAAACAGAGGCAGGCATAAAATATTGTACCAGCCCAAGAAGTTCTTTAAATAGCGCAGGAAATAAAAGGAGCTCTGAGTTCACCAGTAACAACACAGGAAGAGGAAAGCCAGAGATCAGATTAGACTTTCATAGCAGGAATGATGGTGGGATAATTCATTCCTCCAAAGGTTATCACATGCTTGACCCTGAGGCAGGTAGAATCTCACTAATAAAGAGGAGATTCTACCATTATGGGTTATACTCTCCTAATTATGGAGCTATTTCTGTGGTAAGAGACAGAAACCTCATTCACATTGTTTTTGATGGCTTACTGCATGTATATCTTTAATAGTACACTTCCAGAGAAATAAACAGAAAGCAAACAGTGATTTGTAGAAAAGGGACAATATGGGAACATCGTGCTGCTGTCTTGCTTGAACACACTGAATCACAGAATCATGGAATACTAGGTTGGAAGGACCTCAAGGATCATCTGGTCCAACCTTTCTTGGCAAAAGCACGGTCTAGACAAGATGGCCCAGCACCCTGTCCATCTGCACCTTAAAAGTGTCCAATGTTGGGGAATCCACCACTTCCCCGGGGAAATTATTCCAACGGCTGATTGTTCTCATTGTGAAAAATTTTCCTCTTGTGTCCAATCAGAATCTCCCCTGGAGTAACTGGTACCCATTATCCTTCCTCTTTTCCATGTGATCCCTTGTAAAAAGGGAGTCTCCATCTTCTTTGTAGCCACCCTTTAAATACTGGAACACGGTGAGAAGGTCTTCCCTAAGCCTTCTTTTCTCAGGGCTGAACAAAGCCAGTTCTCTCAGCCTTTCCACATATGGCAGGCTTCTCAGTCCTTTGGTCATCTTTGTGGCCCTTCTCTGGACCCTCTCCAGGCTTTCTACATCTTTTTTTGTATAGCAGGGGCCAAAACTGAACACAGTATTCCACTGACACAAAATAAAAGTTGGTAAAAAGATAATTCTGGCTACTTTTTAAAGAAATTTCCCTTATAAACTCAAAGCTTTGAGCTCCAATGTCCTTCATATACTGGACATATCAGACACCATATTTAATTGTAGTTTTAATTATAGTCCTACAACTAGAAAAGTATTCCACGTTAGGGTGGGAAAAAGCCTTATTCTTATTACTGATATGTTTCTGCTACTAACAATTATTGCGGAGTCCGTCTCCCTCCCCCTTGTCTGTTGATTTATGTGGGTGTTGCCTCATAGAATTATCCGATAATCTCATTATAGCTAATCCTGTTTTCTCCTTCTACAAAACAATCTTGTCATGACTGGCAGAGCTCTCTTTTCTTCTTATTTCTCTTTTTCCTTAGTTATTTCAGAGATATTCTCTAGAAAGCATGGATTCTCAGAGTGAATGCTTATCCTGTTTACTGGCCATAATTCCAGCCTCATCAAATTCAGCTCCCTGCCCTATCCCTTTCAACAAATATTTTCTTTGAGCCAAACAGCATACAAATATTAGCTGTAGCTCTTTTATGTTCAGTTCACATAATTGCACTATTCTGAAGCAATTAAAGCTTCTCAAATGACACTTTGGGTTTACATTATCTTTTATGCCTTTGAAAAGTGGTCTGCCTTACAAGGTTTCTTTATGGGCAACAAGGTGAAGAAGACTCAAAGCTGCAATTGCCTACATATATTTTTGATACTTGGATACTAAGGTGCTTAATAAGGCAGATTCACTTAATCCAGGATATTTCTAAAGCATAACTAATCACGAGTATATATTTGGTGACCAGCAGCTGTTAATGAGGTTACCAAAAGCATGTAAAGGTTGTTGAGGTGAATGCAAGCATTAGGAGCATGCACACAGTAAACATAACTCTAAACAGCAGTTGTAAAGCAAGGTGAGAACCATAACCACATCTACCTATTTACCTTGCTAAGTGCTATTTCTATTCAACAACTGCATACCTGACTGGATGAGGATTTGCACAAATATGCTTCATATTTTTTGTTTTCCTTATTTAGTGCTTGTGAAAAGTGCCAAGGAAAAGGAAGACTTTATCCTTTGTATGACCTAGACAGTGAATAAACCCATTTCCCGAGTTTGTTTTAATCAGATAATCCTATTCTGAAGTGATGACTTTCAAAAGTACTTCAGTTCACCCTATTCAGCACAACAAGTTTTGGAGGTAAAGAAGGCTCACAAATTTCCTAATGATTCCTTTTATACAATTCCAAAAGCTATAATATAGTCAGTTATACTGTAGTTCTTCATCAGTAGTTGTCATAGAATTTCTACACTAAATGGGGCAAGAATCATAGGGGAAAGTATTGTCTCATTTTGATTCAGCCCAGAAAAAGCAGATAAGCTTTTTGGGCATGTAACAAGAATAGTTCCACTCAAAAATCTTACCTTCAAACTTTGGACCAAGAAGTACATAATAAGACTATTTACAGCCTTAACACTACATACGTCTCAGTTACATTGTACATGAGAAAACAATTTCAGCATAATTACACAAGCTGCAGTTCCATTATCTTCCAGTATCCACTGTCTCAAGACTGTCTGCCCAGAACTGCCACACAAGGCAATATGTGTTGTTCATTCCCTATGATTATTTTGCATTCAGCAATGCCTCGAGGCTTTAATCAGGATCTACTAAACAGACAATCCCTGTCAGGAAAATTTTCAGTCAAAATGGGAAAGATCATCTGATTGTGACAATGTAGAATCTCACTGAGGCAGAAGGGAAAGGGTCTCAGCACAGCCTCTGAAGTCACAGCAACTAAATTTATGAGGACAATTAAGTGACTATATATTAGGGTCCATATTTCAGTA
This sequence comes from Burhinus bistriatus, assembly GCA_013397275.1. Lineage (NCBI taxonomy): Eukaryota > Metazoa > Chordata > Aves > Charadriiformes > Burhinidae > Burhinus > Burhinus bistriatus. The sequence continues at coordinate 23,355 of VYXH01001382.1, read as the reverse complement.
CCATGTTACCCATAAGAACTTCTACAGCAGAGTCAGTTGCCATGTAGCTGTCTAGCTGCTTAAAATTTCTGTGTTTGACTTCCTGCCTTTAACATTTCTGAAGTTTCTACCATTAGGCATTAGGCCTCTGCACTGGACTTCACTCAGAAGTTAGACTGCAAGAGGAGGTCCCTGTAAATGGAAGAATTTATTTTAAATCCTTACTTCAAATTATTTAAAAAGAAAGGATTTAAATCCAGTCCTGCCATCTCCCATTTGAGCACTCTAGTCACTGCCCTCTAAAGTAGATAATTTATACTGGTAGATATTTTAGGCTGTTCAAGTTTTTCTACTTCTCATAAAATGCTGAAATACTGCTTGGAGCAGGGACAGGAATCCCCATGCTGCAGAATAGTGTCCTAAGCATCAAGAGATGGAAACGGTTCTATTTTTCTTGCCCAAAGACTATTTCAGTAATTCAGATGGAGAGGCATAACTTCCACAGGAGAAATGGAAGAAATTTTCCCCATTTGACATAAGAAAGATCTGCTCTAAAATTTGAATCAGAGGACATCCCAGGTCACAGTCTGGATGCTTTAATTAACAGGCTATTAAGTTATTAATGGAGACCATTTTTTCATGAGAACAGCTGATCTGGCCACCAATGGGTCCAGCTGAAAAGCTGATGCGCAGAAACAGGAGGTACACATACACAGCCTCCCCCATCATGCAGACCTGGTTTCCATACTAGTGTCTTGCTCTTTACAAGGTCTTTTTTTCTCTACTCATCTGTTGCCCTATGGAAACGGTTGTTAAACTAGAAGGGCCAGATTTGCCATCGAGTCTATCCTGTGGTTGTATTAATGTATGATAATTTACAATAAGAATCCATTACAAATGCACCTATTAAAATGGCATAGGAAGTGTCCCAAGTACTTACCCATTTCAGAATTTTCCTCAGTTTCACTGGTTTCTCTCCTTTAAAATCTGAGAGCTTTTGTGGTGCAGAATGTTAGCACAGCATATTCCCTGGGTACTTCAGGATGTTGGCATGTGAGGTAAAGGCTTTTTCAGACAGCTGGTCTTCCTTCTGCTGCCCCTCTTGCTAATGCTGGCCTGTTTACCTCATCTCTGTTTACTTTTACCTGTAGGAGTCTTGCAAAACTCTGCCCAGTTGGGCAGTTCAGGATAGAGCCAAGGAAACACATGAATATTCTCTCTGATTCAAGCCTGGGTGACAGACATATAGAGATGCTCTCCAGCTTTGGAGTGTAACTTGGTTCAAGCTACTGACTGCTCTGTAGGAAGACTTTGTAAAGTCTTCTGTACCCCACAGAACAATTATCAGTTTTGAGATAATGACTCGACAGAGCATTTAAGAATTGCGCTATGTTTTAATTCTATTCTTAAATCCATCTCTGTTCAACAAAGAAACTAAATATCCACTTGAATGAAAACTTGCTCATATAATTTGCTGAATCAGTCGTTTACAAGTGGCCTGCGTTTTCTTCACGGTGCTTTTCTTTCTACTTCATTGTAGCTGTGATCCTGGCACCTCAACAGCAGGAAAGTATGGCTCTGAGGCTGTGCCCTAGTACTACAAACAATGGAATTAGAGATAAAGACATTCTGAGGAGAAATTCAAAGTCACAGTTTCCTTTTAACAGTTAAATTAGACCTGCAGTGGCAATACCACCCTGCAGATATGCATAGACAGACATAGATATATAGACAGATATCCAGAGAAAGGGCATTCATGTTGTTTTTGCTTAAAAGGACACATAGGGATTTTTTGCTTTACAGGAATTCCCACAGACTTCTAGACGCGACATTGATGAGAGCATGCCGTCTCTTGCCTAAACAATTTCAATTGATTTTATTAAGAAAAAGGAATCATGGACTAACATCTGCTTTAAAAGCCAATATCTCTCTTTCTTATTCTGACATAATAAGTGATGACAGAAAAGAGCATAGAAGTATATCTTCTGTGAGACGTCTCAAAGTCTGACAGCTGCATTCAGTGCTGTGTTTGGGCTGTAATTTTCAAAGAAGTGCAAGGACGTAGGTACTCAAATTCTGTGTGAGTTCAGACCTTTGTTCTTTAGGTGCCTTTGATGCTTAGACTTACTCTTTGCTGCAAGAAATACTCTTTGCTGCATGATAATCCTTACCAGACATACAAGGAACATTGTTACCCAGGCCAGGAGTACTCCAAACTACAGTGCAGCAAATATAGAATGACATGCACTTGGTAGCCTCGCTAGTAAAGCTTATGAAATCCATGCTGGTTTACTCAGACAAGACAATCAACAGTTTAATGGAAATAAACTTCATGGTGAGTTGTGCCATGGCCATGGAAAGAGAGGTATCATTCCCACAGGGTCCTTAAGTGCTATACCAAATGGAGGGAATGATGTCCAAAGTTACTCCTCCTTCTTAGGAAGGAGTATCACTGTTTATTGTAGAAGCAGGGGTGCTGAAAGAAGGTCAAGAAGAAGGAGATTATGTCTCTCTATTTCTCCATTAATATATTGTCAACCCACTGAAATTATATTCTCAACTTTTATAAGCTTTGAAGGCAAAACCAAGCAAACTGGCTGGCTGTCAAGCCAGGGGAACATCCAGTACCTCAGGAATAAATAAACGTGCTTCCAGCAAAGAAGTACCTAACAATGTAAAATATTAATTCTGTGTTAACTGTAATACAGTCTTAAAGAGTCTTGCAAAGTGTGGCACCAAAATAGTGGTTGATGGCTGCAATACAAAAGTAGAAAAGGAAGATGTAGAAGACAGTAAGAGGGATCTCATGTTTATCATGTAACAATTAACAATGGCATGAAATTAATTGTCACAGTTAAGGATACAGTTGAATAGCACAGAAAGTTTATTGACAAAAATGTTCTCCGGCATATCCATCTATCTAGAGGTGGTTCCTAGTAATCAGATTGCATATTTTGTCTCAAGACGCAAGCCAAAGATTGGAAGCATAAGAGCTGATCATACAGTGATAGGACAAAAGTGATAAGAAAATTCAGTAGACAAATTACAGATATAACACCACATCCTGGAGATACCTGACAGACAGGCTGGAATAAGTAGCCATTAAAAACAGGCTTCAGGAAATTTCATGACAGACTGAACCAAAGAAGATAATTTAGGAGAATTCCAAGTATAAGGAACAAGGGATCATTGGACAGCTCATGGGAATGTAATGGGAGACAGACATGCAACAGTGATGATGTAACTTCCAAGCTGGTCTCATGCTAAGTGTGATAAGGCCAAAAAGAACCCTAAAGGATTGTAGAACCATGAAGTGTTTGTAGGATTTGGTGGACCAAATGGAGCAAGAGGAAAATGCATATAATGCAAGCTGAACTGTGAGTGTGATAAAGGACAGAATGTAAGGATGCAGTTATGGACAGAGGGAGGGAGGGAGTTCTTTAATGCCTTTCTTAGTATAGCCATGTTACAGATAGCTGAGCTGTTTGTAGAAGATAAATTTGTAAGAGATTTAAGAGGCAGCTTGAACTGTCAACAACAACAAAGAACAAAATCTAGGGAATTTTGGAACTGAATTATTGAAACCAGAGAGATGATGGAAAGGACTTTGTAGGATGGTAGGATAAGATAGCTTAAAGACTTCGCAAACTGACTTTATTGGACTGAATATACTGTTTTTCCAGCATTTTTTAAAAAGTGTTGAAATAGAAGTTAATAAGTATCACAAAACTTCCTGCATATTACAGTTTATAAATTCACATTTGTGACATTTTATATACCCATCTCTTACACAGAAGAGATAACAGCTGAATAGCAATGTGGTTTCTGGAAAATAAGAGTGGGAGTAGACAGATAGATTGACTCCTTCATGTCTTCTTAAGGTGTCCTGGGAGTCATGGCACAATTAAAAAATTTTCTGGAGGTACTGAAATTAGATGATCTTCATCAGTGCTTCTGATGTTACTAATAATTTTGGTGCCTACAAAAGAAAGGAAATATGATACAAAGGATAATTGGAGACTTCAAGGAAGTAGAAAGAAAAATGGGACTTGAGATAAATAAAGATAAAACCAACTATTGGCTTTAATCTGACAAGAGGATATTAGACCAAGTTCTCTACCAGCTGATAACTGTAGATACCAAAACTTTGGTAGCTGAAGTACCTCAGAGCATTGACAATCAGCATATCAGTCAGAACACTGATATTGATGCCAATCTGAGGAGGTAAATGGCTTAGGAATGTATATTCCTTTATTTTAAAATCAGAAGACCAGAGTTTAGGATATACCAGACCATTTTAATGTATTTTGTTTTATGTAGAAGTGGCATTTTGTCACTTTCTAAAAAGACAAAGAAAGAAACTAAATAACTACATAAATAAAGTACTGCTTAAGGACGTGTGGGTGAGATTTAATTAGGAATGATGAGGGTGTCAATAAAGAACATGAATAGTGGTTTAATTCCCATAGCTTCAGTGGGCAAAGTGTGTGGTTGGAATGACACAAGACAGACCANGATGTCCAAAGTTACTCCTCCTTCTTAGGAAGGAGTATCACTGTTTATTGTAGAAGCAGGGGTGCTGAAAGAAGGTCAAGAAGAAGGAGATTATGTCTCTCTATTTCTCCATTAATATATTGTCAACCCACTGAAATTATATTCTCAACTTTTATAAGCTTTGAAGGCAAAACCAAGCAAACTGGCTGGCTGTCAAGCCAGGGGAACATCCAGTACCTCAGGAATAAATAAACGTGCTTCCAGCAAAGAAGTACCTAACAATGTAAAATATTAATTCTGTGTTAACTGTAATACAGTCTTAAAGAGTCTTGCAAAGTGTGGCACCAAAATAGTGGTTGATGGCTGCAATACAAAAGTAGAAAAGGAAGATGTAGAAGACAGTAAGAGGGATCTCATGTTTATCATGTAACAATTAACAATGGCATGAAATTAATTGTCACAGTTAAGGATACAGTTGAATAGCACAGAAAGTTTATTGACAAAAATGTTCTCCGGCATATCCATCTATCTAGAGGTGGTTCCTAGTAATCAGATTGCATATTTTGTCTCAAGACGCAAGCCAAAGATTGGAAGCATAAGAGCTGATCATACAGTGATAGGACAAAAGTGATAAGAAAATTCAGTAGACAAATTACAGATATAACACCACATCCTGGAGATACCTGACAGACAGGCTGGAATAAGTAGCCATTAAAAACAGGCTTCAGGAAATTTCATGACAGACTGAACCAAAGAAGATAATTTAGGAGAATTCCAAGTATAAGGAACAAGGGATCATTGGACAGCTCATGGGAATGTAATGGGAGACAGACATGCAACAGTGATGATGTAACTTCCAAGCTGGTCTCATGCTAAGTGTGATAAGGCCAAAAAGAACCCTAAAGGATTGTAGAACCATGAAGTGTTTGTAGGATTTGGTGGACCAAATGGAGCAAGAGGAAAATGCATATAATGCAAGCTGAACTGTGAGTGTGATAAAGGACAGAATGTAAGGATGCAGTTATGGACAGAGGGAGGGAGGGAGTTCTTTAATGCCTTTCTTAGTATAGCCATGTTACAGATAGCTGAGCTGTTTGTAGAAGATAAATTTGTAAGAGATTTAAGAGGCAGCTTGAACTGTCAACAACAACAAAGAACAAAATCTAGGGAATTTTGGAACTGAATTATTGAAACCAGAGAGATGATGGAAAGGACTTTGTAGGATGGTAGGATAAGATAGCTTAAAGACTTCGCAAACTGACTTTATTGGACTGAATATACTGTTTTTCCAGCATTTTTTAAAAAGTGTTGAAATAGAAGTTAATAAGTATCACAAAACTTCCTGCATATTACAGTTTATAAATTCACATTTGTGACATTTTATATACCCATCTCTTACACAGAAGAGATAACAGCTGAATAGCAATGTGGTTTCTGGAAAATAAGAGTGGGAGTAGACAGATAGATTGACTCCTTCATGTCTTCTTAAGGTGTCCTGGGAGTCATGGCACAATTAAAAAATTTTCTGGAGGTACTGAAATTAGATGATCTTCATCAGTGCTTCTGATGTTACTAATAATTTTGGTGCCTACAAAAGAAAGGAAATATGATACAAAGGATAATTGGAGACTTCAAGGAAGTAGAAAGAAAAATGGGACTTGAGATAAATAAAGATAAAACCAACTATTGGCTTTAATCTGACAAGAGGATATTAGACCAAGTTCTCTACCAGCTGATAACTGTAGATACCAAAACTTTGGTAGCTGAAGTACCTCAGAGCATTGACAATCAGCATATCAGTCAGAACACTGATATTGATGCCAATCTGAGGAGGTAAATGGCTTAGGAATGTATATTCCTTTATTTTAAAATCAGAAGACCAGAGTTTAGGATATACCAGACCATTTTAATGTATTTTGTTTTATGTAGAAGTGGCATTTTGTCACTTTCTAAAAAGACAAAGAAAGAAACTAAATAACTACATAAATAAAGTACTGCTTAAGGACGTGTGGGTGAGATTTAATTAGGAATGATGAGGGTGTCAATAAAGAACATGAATAGTGGTTTAATTCCCATAGCTTCAGTGGGCAAAGTGTGTGGTTGGAATGACACAAGACAGACCAAGAAGCATCTAGGGAAAGCCCTTCCACTGCTGCTTGAGGCTGATCAGTCAAAATGAAGTGGAAACAGTAAATTGAAATTATGTTCTTGGTACGCATTACCAGCTACGCAAAAAACATGCCCTAACAGAAGAAGTCTGGGGCAAATTGAGGAGCCATGAGCTATTATGATCTCTAAAACCATTAAGGGGGGAAGGAAGCAAGTACGTGGGGATGAAATGGACCACCAGCAGAGGTGCTTTGCAGGCGTAGCCACATGCAGTAAGAGACAGCCGTATAATAGACAAGTACATTGCGATTATGGTCTGCCAAATGGTGAGGAAACCAAATTGTAAGCCATATCACCATTTACATCATTCCTGAGTTTACTCATCTAGATCTCAAAATAAACAAAAGATGACCCTCATATTTTAAGACGTTCTGCTTCAGCTTGAACAGAAGTTTGAACATATTCCCTGAGTCCAAAAAGACATGGGGAATGTCCAACGGCCGCTAATGTCAGTGCCTCTGAGGTAAAAGTGAGCTGGCTTATAGGTGCCTATTATGCACACTGTACTGCTGGGCTGGCCACACACAATATTGAAAGTAATAACAAAAACTGACATGTAGCTTACTGCTCATTTGTAATATGCTGCAGAAGCTGTGCGAGAAGCTAATCTGCCCAGAATTATCAAGCAGGCTGTGGATTTTGAGACAGATTTAATTGCCATTATGAAAGAAAAACCTTTCCCACTTATTTTCTGGAGACTCTATCTTTTTGTCTAAGTATTTGAAAATGCACCTACTGCTGCCCTGAAATACACAGTAGTGAATAATAATGCTCCTGGTTCTTGCATTTAAAACACTATCCTTGGAGCCAAATGATACTTCTGTAGCAATTTGAACTATTACAGAAGCAGTTACATTGTAATTTTCCTCATACAACAAGAACACATTCCTAAAATCAGGACAAATTGGGTTTTCTTCTGTTGAAGAGTATATGTAAGTTTTGGATGCTTATGCCTGAGTATGCTTCCCAATGTATCTAAAGCAGGTTTGCAGAAACTGTCCTTGTCCACTCCGATGCAGCTAACCACCAGCAATTCCCAAACTCTTTATTCTGTGTGATGTCATAGAACCATGAAGAAAGTAGCACCTTTGGGCTTGGAAATCTGGAGTAGGGTATTTCCCTCCTGTAAGTGATTTTATAATGGAGTTATTTTAAACTGGCAGTTTTCTTCTAAGTTCTATCTACAACAGAATTAAAAGCTACACTGGCGCATTCTGGGAAGAGTTGGTGGCACAGGGAGAAGAGAAATTTTACAAATATCTTCCAGATTTGAAGACAGAGTGTATCAAATGTGACCATAAAAGATGAATGGAATTTGAAACTAAATCTATATTTTAAGAATACAAAAACAACTTGGGGTGAGTCACTGGGGAGGCAAAAGTAACCACAAAGTTTGTGCAAAGTCTATACAGTGAGCTTGACATGGTTTCCAAAACCTTTAATTTCTGTTGGTTTAGGGGAACTAAACATATGATTTAAACGAAATGCTGTGCTTTTGCAAACTTTATGCTTTGCAAAAATGAAAAAGTTACTAAAGACATTAACTCTTCAGTGCTGTAATCACAACAAACATGGGAACTGTATGTACTACTGAAAAGCTTGCACACAGGTCACCTTGGAAGTGGATGTCTGAACTACGAGTCTGGCCTGCAAAGTATTAGTTGAAGAGAAGGAATATTTTTCAGCACAGTTGCTTTTATAGTTCAGAGCTTCTCTTCTGGGTATATTTCAAGATACAGTATGATGGAGGAGATATGATTTTATTCATTTCATAAAAAAAAGGTGCCTAGTTTTCGCCAGATGACCCTGAGGTCTAGTGTGGCCACAGACTTGCTATCTAGACTGTTATCTTCAATGAATCACTAAAATTTCTCTTTATGCAACCTTTCTCACCTACTGAGAACACATCATGCCTACTTTGCAGGTACTTATCAAAATTAATGAATCTATTTTAGAGAAGAAGAATTTCTAGCCTCAGAGTACAAGCAGCTTATCCAAAGCTCACTGGATTCAAAGACAGCTTTTCCATGATAGGACTTGAACAAAGCCTTTAATACTAACATGAAATCCTGAAGAGTACTGTTGCTATTCTTAAAGATATTTTCTATTAGTATCAATCTGGTGTCAATGCAAATATTTTTATTGCCTTTTGTGGAAGCAGACTGGTGAGAAAGTCATCATAAACATAAAATATTTTCTGAGTTACCCTGTATGAAATGAAGAAAACAACAAACCTATCATAATAGTTTCCTAAAAAGAATAAATTACATTTAAGCAGGTTTTGCTTTACATGTGGTGATATGAACAGAAGTTTGTATTGATGACAGCAATGAAAATGAATAAACTGTGTCATTAAAAATCTGCAGCCCCTAAAACATCAGTGGAAATCTCATCACATTCTCACGTATTTGCCTGAGCTGTGAGTGCATTAGCCCCTGTCCTCAAAAGGGGAATGAAAATCTTTCACAGATATTACTTCATAAGTGGAAAGCCTGTATAAATTTTTCTGAACAACTCAGCAAGACAGTGTGAACTGGAACTTACATTTCAGCATTTTTTATTGGGATTATTCAGAGTACATATTATGTTTTCAATGCCATAGGTATTGAAAAGTATAAGTGCACGCCTGTCTTGTGTAGACTGAAAAAGAAATAGTTACCTAAAGTGCCTTACACATTTGGCTCAAGGAAACTGCATACACAAGGCTGGTAATTCCTTAAGCAGTGTGTGTGACAGGGGCAACAGATGTCTTTTTCACCCCTTCTGTGAAAGCCAAGTCACTCTGTAGAAAGAATTCCAGTCTCATAAGCAGGAAAAGGACAGCAGGAGCCTGAATCCTTAATGCATTAATGAAGGCACTTTCATGGACTAGTGTTAACCTGGGTCCTTGTCCTGCTTAAAAGGCTATTTATGTGTAACAGTAACTGGATTCAGTGCATACACAGTCACAGAATCGCAGAATCATAGAATCACTGGGGTTGGAAGGGCCCTCTGGAGATCATCTAGTCCAACCCCACTGCCAGAGCCTTGGAGCAGGGGTTAGAATTCAAATCTCTCCTTGTCTTGACGAGTACCCAACTTAACACATTTAAAATGTAAGTCTCATCATCTCACCTCATTTTAGTAGGAATCTGGACAAATCTGTGCTGTTCATGTTTTGTATTGGCTATCTTTAGGCATCTTTTGCAATCAGAACACTGACCTAAGGCACTTCCTTGCACTTGGAGCTCAGAGAATCAGTTATGAAAGCCAAATGCTCAAGGGCGAGGCAATGTGTGACTTCAAAGTGCCTGAGGAAGAAGTAGATATTGGGAGCCAGGCTTTCCAAAAACTCATTCAAAGCCTCTTCAAGCCTCAGGTCTGTTTATCTCAGTAGGCATGGGAATATAGCTCACAGCATCTGGAACAGAGTAATTTCCTGCAAACTAATATTCAAAATTGTAAACCTGCACTCATATAATATTACTACATGTATGACTCTCTTGCTTATAAAGGACTGTGTGTTAAGGATAAGACTGACAGAAAATGATACAGATGCTGTTTACAGTACAGGAGGAAATATGCTGAAATAGGTCATTATTTGGCTATTATCTATGTAACACAGGGGCCAAAAATGTTGAAAACAAATTATTTTTCCCTGTGTATATTAAGGGAGAAAAGGTTACCCAAGGTTTTCTATGCATTTGGCTCAAGGATGCTGCAATATGAGAGCATGTGATTTGTTAGGGAAATCCTATGTGACTATTCTACAGCAGCTAACCAAGTAAACAAGAAGTGAGCTGGAACTTTCTGTACAAGGACTTTTACTGGAATCATTCGGAAGCTTTTGAATATACTCAGGCTTCCTCGGGAGGTTCCCTCTGCATTAGATCTGTTGCTGCAGGCATCATCTCTCAAACAAATGAACTTTGAACAACTTAAGATTTTGGATTTCAGAAAACGTTTTTAACGCCTTTAGAAGTTCAGGGCCATGTCATCATAGTGACTACTATGTGAGTTCAAAGGCTTTTACAAAATACGCTCTACACTTCTGTCTATTTTTTAAATGAAAGAAATATAATTTAATAAACCTTTGACCGTAGCAATCTTGCTGATAATCTTCATGTATAACATGAGTATCTTTCTAGGGCCACAGTTCATCGTTTTACGTATCTCCACATGTGGCTTTTCAGACATTCAAGCTGGCATCTGTCTGTGTCATTAAATCTAAAATGATTCAAAACTTCCTATCTTAGTCTAAGCCTTCATCTGTGAAAACCACCAGTGTAATACTTTTCTTGACTCCAATGAAAAGCATATGGGCATCACTGAATCCTGAAAGCTCAAGTCTATCATGATCAAATTATGTCTCTCAAGAGAAGTCAATGGCAAAGTGTTCTTAGAATTTCACAGACAGAAGACAGAAAGGGTGTGATTATTGCTGAAAAAGTTTCAACTGACCAAAGCACCTCAGCTCATTCTTATAAATGATTTTTAGCCCTCATTCTGCACTGACATTTCCAGAGGTACATCAAGATCTGTTTCTGTAACAGAATATGGATATTAAATTATTTTTTATAATTATTTTAAAATACATTCCCTTATTCTAACATGAAAGTGGTTGTTTTCAGAAGTTGGTGACAAAGGCATTTGGGTGTATTTGCACCTCTTTTGTTCCTTATCTGTTTGTTCTCATTTGGTTTTCTTCTGCTAGCATTTCCACATTATTTTGGAGGGAGGATCTCAACTCAGGACTGTTGGCCTGTGCTTGCAGAAACAAATATGAATGGTAGGTGCCCATCACCTTTAAAATTCATCTCCTTGTCTTTACAGTGACAAAGCCTGTTGGGCTACACTCAGTGACAAAAACACAGCAATATTTTATGCCAAAATTTGGGAACCACTGGGTCTGCAACGCCCAGTCCATCGTCCTCAGAGTAATCCTCCACCTTTTTGCCTTAACCGCTAGAGCCCCATGCTTTCTATTAGTTTCCAGTACAGAAATCGCCTGTGAAAATTATTTCTTATTCCATATACACTGACACTTCTAAATTGTTTGAGTGAGGAATAAAAATTCCCCTAAACATCTTCACATCTGCATACTTATACAAGACTTATTTGCAGAGGAAGACTGGACACTGTATATTTAAATTTTCAGGTTGGTTGCCTGCTCTTTAGGCTGTAGTAGTAACCATGCAGGACAAAAATGAAACATCACTTTGAACAGTGAGCAACTGTTCAGTATCTAGTAGTTACACTTCGTTATCTAGGATATTTCTAAGATGTATGTATCCTATCATTTTGGGTAGTTTTGTATAAGCCTTCCAAGCAATATTGCCTCTCCTGCCCCCAGTTTCATTTCAGCAACTAACAAATTGCCGGCTGTTGTATCTATATTCAGAGAAGGCAGCAGTGACAGACTCAGACATTTTGTGATGTATTATAGTTCACTGCAAAGAGCAAGCCTGTGTCCCTGGGCACACCGGACTCTCAGAGCTGGAATCTCTTCCACTGCTCATAATTCCCTGTTTCTTTCAGCCAGCACACACAGGTGCTGTCATCTAATTTTCTCAGGTGCTTGTGGCAAGTGCTTCTGCAGTGACATCTTCTATTTCCATGCTGCTTTCTCTTCCTGCTTATTTCTTTGTCTGTTGGCTATACAGATATTTACAAATATATACCAGAAGAGTCCTCCTAACAAACCTTTGGGGTAGGGAAAACATATCTTAGTTAAAACCACTTTCTGCTGTTATTTTACAAAATAACAGTAGACTCACACTTTCCCTGGACAATTTTGGTTTCAGATCTGTTAATCTGAAGTGGTGGGAAACTGGATAAATGTCTTAAGGATGCTGTAACACCCCAAGACAGTCCTGTGACTTCACCTGGAAATGGGGAAGAGTCTTTAGTACGTCTTCTGCAAACCTGTGAAATCAGTGACAAAAGATGTGCTTTGTAGAGATTCCAAGCTCTTGTCATCAAAATCATGTCAATAGGATCACACTTCGAAGAGCACTAGGGAGGCAGAGGTTGCTGATGCCTAGGGCAGCTCTACACAATTTCTTTTCTCTTGGTCTGGATCTGCACATCTTCTCTTGCTTTCCACAAGCCATTAACACCTCAGGTTTTGCTGGATGAATGAGTCAAACAAAAATGTATAATGGAGGTCCTCTTCTGCTCATGGAAAATCACAGATTCTTCATTATCTAAGTAATTTTGGATTACTTTAGATGTTATAGATTCATTCTTCTGAATTGATTAGGCTCAAACAGCAGATCTTGAAAGTTGCAAAAAACATAGACTGGAAAGGTAAAATTTTGTGAAATATATTCCCTTCATAGAGTTAATTGTTTCTTGTCTTTCTGAGTTTTGTAAAACCAAACTGAATACTTCTATCACAAATTATGTATTAATTACATTTGTTTGCAAGAGCAAGCATTAACACACAACATTTAAACATCATTAATTGGCTTTTAGGAATAAAATTATAGGGGAAGAATGAGTAATAGTGGTAAAGCATCAATCTTTCTAACGATGATGTCACTCAAGTCATCCTCTGTGCCCCATTCATCTCATTCAGGAAAAGCTTTGTGAGGGCATAGGTCTTATGGTAGAGAGTTCAATTCTTTTCTCACTAAAACTGACAGCAAAGTTTTGCATAGACATGATCTGCTCCTGCATGCACCAAAGACAACGGATTCATATTCACTTTGCCTAGCCAGGTTTGATATTAAACATTCATGCTAATAAATATGGAGCTGTTTTATGTCCCTTAATAAAATTTAACAGTTACATAGCTTTATCTTTCCAAACTGCTGGAAGCTGCAAATGACTAGCTAAAAACAAAGATAACCTTTCCTCTCTAATCTTTAAAGTGCCATGCTTCCCATTTGTTTCCAGTACAGAGATTTCCTGTGAAAGTTATTTCTCGGTACAGCACTGCAATTAGAAGACAGAATTGAAGGCATCTCTGGGAGGATATTTAGTGGGTTGGTTCTGCAACTTGTGGTTTATCTCAAAAGGTAGGAGTAGCATCACATTTGTGCAGCAACTGCTGCAGTATGAAATGAGGGCTAGCTCTCTGGAAATTTCTATGACACTTGAGGCCACAGAGTGTAGCCCTCTGTAGGAAAGTGCAGGAGTAGCCCTTTAACTAGCTTCAGAATAACAAAAGGAAAGAGAAATAGAAGTGGGAAGGGAGAATAAAAAGGGGAAAAAAACAAGCAAAACAAAGAGAGAGGGGAGCAAGAACATTTGCAGAGCTGTGGCAACACATTTTTTGGTGTTTGAGGTAACACTATCCCCCCAAATTTCTCTTCTTAAACAGAAGGATTTGTTTCTGGGTCAGTCTGAGACTGTGCTGAGTAGTTCCCATTGGAAGCAGACCTTATTGTTATTCTTCCTCTTACCAGCTGTGGGAACCCATCCCACAGGTGAACAGGTACAAATTCTCCCTGAAGCCTGTGGTACACTCCCTCTTTCTGAAGCCAGAGCCAGCTGTACTACCAGGACAGACTTCACATCCATGTGAAATAATAACAAGCCAGCCTGCATGTCTCTCTGGCAACAACTTCTTGCAAAAACCCCGAATGATTTATTCTGCCACTATTATCTGTGAGGCATATAAACTTGTCTCTAATTCTGGAGTCTCACTCTGGAGTTGTGGGCATGGGAGCTATGAGATGCCTGCTTTGGTGTCTCCGCAGAACAGTGCTGCTCTGTACTCCCAGCTCAAAAACGTATAATGAGCCATTACTTCCTGAGTCACCTTTTCTCACTGTTGGTTGGCACATACCAATGGCTACTGTAGCTCCTGCCTCCTCCAGAAGCGGAAGGTTTGGGGGAAGCTTTTACCACTTGGACCCTAAAGAAAAACCTGTTACTGGCACAGCTTGTGTTGAACTGTTGAAGGACTGGAAACTTCAGCAAGTCTTTCTGTTGGGGCTCTCTTGTGCGGGTTTCTCCATGGGAGGAATCAGGCCATTCTGGAATAGCTCAACAATTGTGTTCCTCTGAAGTCCGGGAAAGTGGTACAATTGCACAAGATGGGTCAAGGTCGCTGCCTGTAATAAGGGACAGGGTGAATCATAGTGTGTCTGTCACGGGTTAATACAAGTTTCTTACCAACTTCCTCAGCAACTGTTCTGTGTGAAAAATACATGGCTTCTGCACCCGAATACACAAAAAATGCATGCTCTGGAGTGGGGACCAGAAGTTTGCACTTTCCCCTCCCTACGCAGGCACTACTGTTTGCACAATCACCTTCACTTCTGCTCAGGCCCTTTCTGCCTCTATAGCTTCACTTTTGTTTTTTACGGGATGTCCATGCTTTAAAAGCAGAGTGGACAGTGCCCTCTAGCCTAATGAGGTGGTCAGAGCACCCTGTGGACATGGGAAAGCTCCTCTGGACCACCTTTGCCCATTGCACCCAAGCTCTTCCACTTCCCAAACAAGCCTTTCGCCACCTCTGTGGCTGATAGTATCTGTTGTTTATCCCACATAACTTCAGAGAGAAAAATCCTCTGGTGTTTAAATCCAAGAGAGGGTTTCAGCCCACAAATGCCAGCTGGGGAGGCCTGAGGATTGTGCGTAGGTAGCACAAGATGTAACAGAAAAGACTGATGTTAGTGCTATCATCTCCAAAGCCAGGAGAGACTCCATCTGAATGTGACTTCGCACAGTCTATATATATTCTACATCTTAAAGGTTAAGACTTTCAGACAGTCTTGCTAGTTATAGGCATGAGAGTTAAGACTACATGCGAGGCCACTGGTCTGGAACAAGGCATGGTGGAATTGCTGCCTGTTGGTGCATATCAAAAGAGGGAAGACAACAAAACCTTAGCTTACAGAGCTAAGTAGGAAGGCAAAACTGAGAAAAGAAATTAGACAACACAAATTTCCTTTTGGCTAGAATAAGTGCCCTGTGCTCAGCAGGTTGCTTCCTGTGAGACTTTTCCCCTGTTCACTAGGTGCCTGTATGGGTTTGTAATTATGTTTCAGGTTCAGCAAAGAGTGTGTCTGGGCTTCCATTTTTTGAGTTCTCAATTTTCCTTTAAATGAAGGAGAACTAGCAGTCTAACTAAAGCGCGAGGAACATTAAAACACTGAGTGCTGCAGTGCTCATAACTTACGCATGTTCAGCTCCAGGCTTCATTGCATAGCAGTGCCATGCATAAAACAGGGAAGAGGTACAGGCTCAAGAGGCATTCAGCACTTGGAATTTGTGACAGTCAGCACGCCAAAACCAAACATGTTTAGTGGGCCTCCACTGAAGTACCTCTAAATTGGAATCAGGAGCCTAATAAAGTCTTCCTGGATGTATGTTCTCCTGAAAGCCAGGTACTCCTCCCAGGCAAGGTAGTTTCCATGCTCCCGTGAGCACCCAAATGACTTGGTTATAGAGGTTGGTGGAGGACGAGCATTGCTCTTGTGCTGAGATGTGGGTTCACAAAGAGCAGAGCTCAGATGATCTTTGCAATTGGGAACACAACTCTGCTCCCTCAACTGTCACTATTTTGCCTCAGACTATGGGCAAAAGGCAAGTTCCCTGCTTTCCTCAGGTTCCTACTGTCAGTCCATCCTGGCTGTTGCGAGTATGCTTGAGTCCCTTGCCATGCCCGAAATTCTCCAGCCTAGTGGCTAAGGCACATAGCTGAAGGCTGAACTCACCACCTCACCCAGACTAAGGACAGCCTAGAGCCCAGGACTGTGGTTTGACACATGGCAGGAGTGCTCCTTCAACTTTTGCCCTGACTGTTTATTCCAGCCCTATAGGCTTTCAACCTTTGCTCTTGGCTGTTTATTCCTCTCTATTCCTACCTCCTGTGGGCCTTCCAGTGGCTTGATGTTTGTGTTCAGTGCAATTCACAGCAGGGGAACTATTCAGTTAAAAAATACCTTAAGGGGAGGTTAAT
>VYXH01001381.1:0-41994 GCA_013397275.1 Burhinus bistriatus | reverse complement strand
AGGAAGAAATTTTTTTTTTTTTTACGCTAAGGGTGGTGAGACACTGGCCCAGGTTGCCCAGAGAGGTGGGAGATGCCCCATCCCTGGAAGTGTTCAAGGTCAGGCTGGATGAGGCTCTGAGCAACCTGCTCTAGTTGAAGATGTCCCTGCTCATGGCATGGGGGTTGGACTAGATGGCCTTTACAGGTCCCTTCCCACCCAAACTGTTCTATGACTCTATGAGATGCCTGAGCATTCCCCTGCCACGCTCTCTGCAGTCCAGGGGATGCGGGTGCCAAGATTTCTTCTCAGGGCATCGTTGACTTTCCTGGGAAGATCAGGATGCCATTCCTGGCCACCCTGAGGGATTTTGCTGCGGATCCTGCCCTTGACAAGTGAGGACACAGCTTGTACCAGCCGCTGGGCTCGTGGTGGGGTGAGGAATGTCCTCCGTCTAGACGGATGGGTCTGACTCAGGGAGCGTGTGGTTTCGGGAACGGCCTCGCTGGCTCCCTCAGGGCAGGGCTCAGGTGCATCCAACCACTGCTATTTCTGTACCCGTGGAGAGAGGGGAGGCTCAGGGCTCATTCAGGCAGCCCATCAACAAGATGAGCAAGATGCTCCAAAGACGAGCAGACTCTGGAGAGCTCCCCCATGCTTGGGCTAAGCGGTCCCCCGCTGTGGCATCCCCAGGGTGGCATCGGAGGAAGAAAGGCTGAATGGACGCAGTCTGTGGCGTTTGCCATGGCTGCGTGCAGGGGAGAGAACTGTTTCGTGGGGAATACCTGCACCTTTCCCACCTCCATCGCACGCCTGGCCTGGGTCCCCATTGGGTCTCCGCTGCTTGGGGAAGCTGGCAGCATGTTCTGGCTCATCACCAAGGATGTATCTTGATGCTTATTGACTCCAATAATACAAATACAAGCTGGGTGGAGAATGGATGGAGAGCAGCCCTGAGGAGAAGGACTTGGGGGTGTTGGTGCATGAGAAGCTCAACATGGTGTGGCAATATGCACTCGCAGCCCAGAAAGCCAGCCAAGTCCTGGGCTGTATCCCCAGCAGCGTGGCCAGCAGGGTGAGGGAGGGGATTCTGTCCGCCTGCTCTGCTGTGGTGAGACCCCACCTGGAATACTGTGTCCAGCTCTGGAGCCCCCAACATAAGAAGGACATGGACCTGTTGGAGCAGGTCTAGAAGAGGCCATGAAGATGATCCGAGGGCTGGAGCGCCTCTGCTGTGAGGACAGGCTGAGAGAGTTGGGGTTGTTCAGCCTGGAGAAGAGAAGGCTCCAGGGAGACCTTAGAGCCCCTTCCAGTACTTAAAGGGGCTCCAGGAAAGCTGGGGAGGGACTCTTGATCAGGGAGTGGAGCCATAGGATGAGGGGGAACAGTTTTAAACTGAAAGAGGGAAGATTTGGATGAGATCTCAGGAAGAAATTCTTGACTGTGAGGGTAGTGAGGCACTGGCCCAGGTTGCCCAGAGAAGCTGTGGCTGCCCCATCCCTGGAGGTGTTCAAGGCCAGGTTGGATGGGGCTTTGGGCAACCTGGTGTAGTGGGAGGTGTCCCTGGCCCATGGCAGGGGGGCTGGTGCTGGATGATCTTGAAGATCCCTTCCAACTCTAACCATTCTATGATTCCAAGATGCCTTTGTTGTCCTTGGTCAGAGAAGCAGTGTTTAAAAGGGTCTTTGATGTATGTGAGAAGCTGTCACTTAATGCCTTGAACTGCAAAGCTTGTTATTGTTCCGTAAAAAGAAGGAAAAAGTCAAAAAGAATGAAAAACAAGTTTTCTTGCCCTTGTGCTGCATTTGCAGGACCTGAGCTGCTCAGGGCTATTCCTGGCAGCCTGCATGTGTCGTACGGGCACAAGCCGGCACGTGCGTGCATGCCGGGGGGGGGGACGGGGACAGCGTATGGAGGAGCAGGTCTCCTTTCCTTTTGCCTGGGTGTTGTGGAGTTCAGCCGTATGCGATGAGCTCCTCAAGTCGACGCCGTTTCCTTCCACCTCTCGGAGCTCCAGAAAAGATGGGTTTCGCTCAGGAAGTCAGAGTGGCTGTGTTATTTATAGAAGAATTAGTTGTTTGGACGTGAATAACCTCGGCGTTCGTTGGCAGCGAGTCGGTGATCAGCTTCCCCGTCTGCTGTGTTACTGCACCTTTGCTGCCTGGGGAGAGCCGCTTGGATCCCGGGGTGTTTTCCTGGGCCGGATCCCTTCCCATCCCCCTGCCCATCCCAGGGTGTCCCCTCTGTGCTGGTTGTCCCACACGACCCCTGATGATCCCTGGTGGTGGTGCATTGGCTGGCACGCAGCTCAGAAATCCTCTTTAAAAGCATCTCCCCACCTATGTTGGGTGAGGCGGTCCCCCCGAAAAAGCTGATAAAACCCCATTTTTCAGCGCAGGCTTATGAAAAGACGTGAGCGTATGTTGAGCTGCATCTTACTCATTTTGCTGGTTTCCCCATTTCAGCTCTGAAGTGAAATCATCCCTCAGCCTTTAACTAATGGAAACTTGGTTTAGGTGCCAAGATAGAGGCAGCAGAAACTATTTTTCCAAAGCGCTGGAAACATTGTGCAGCTACAACTACCGTAGGGGAGGCAGGATGGAAACGTTCACATCAGGTTTGTTACCTCTGGTACCAGTTTTCCAGACATAAGGTTTAAGTCCCCTGCATCGTTTTGCAACAAAGTGGATTTGTTTGTCGCTTTGATATAAGTTTTTTTTTTGGTTTTAAGCTGAATCATCCTATTTTAGCTGAGCGAAGGGCCCTCAGAAGATGAATGGGTTTCTTCTGCACACTTGCCCGTGCTCTTTTTCATTGTCAGAGCTATGTTAAGACTCCTCAGAGTAATTAGGTATCTAGCCCTTCATTTTCCTTTTCTTTTTTCTTTTTAAAATTAGGGGAGAGGGCTCATTCCTCCCGTTCAGCTGAGAGTCCACGTGAAATAAAATCTCCCAGCGTGCCGTGTAGGGTTGAGTAATGCCGGGCATAACCCTGACTTGCACATCTGCCTCCCCTAAGATGCGAATTGAGAAGAAAACAGGGGGTTTTTTCTTTTTTTTTAAAACGAGGTGTGTGGTTTGTTTGTGGAGGGTTTGGAAAAACCTCTGGAGCTCCTTTGCGTGTATATGCAATCTTCAGGCATACTTGTCTGACTGTCTTAGCTGCTAATTTAAAGGTCAAAGTCTTGGAGGTTTCCCAAGGTATATCGTCTACCGTGATTATTTTTTCCATATATATAAAAAAAAATTAAATTTGGCAGTAACGTTTAATTATTTTCCAGTTCATTTAAGCTCTTGTTGGAGGGGTTTCTGTTTGCACCGGCGGGGTATTGCCTGAACGCGAGCAGCATGTCCCGCTGGAGCTGCCTCTGGCACAGGCGAAGGGCTTTTTTCTTTTTTTTTTAAAAATTCCCTAAACACAATTCGAGTCTCAAGTATGAAAGTCTGATGAGGGGAAATACTGCACCAGAACATTTGCTTGTGGTTTTTTTTCTCTTCTCTCCCTCCCTTTCCCTGTGCGTGCCTGCAAGAGAGGGAGAGCGAGGGCTTGTGCGGAGGAAGGGGGAGGCACCAGCCAAAATTTTCCAGCGGGGAGCTCGGCACGCCTGATGCGCCAGCTTCTTGCTAGGATATTTAGATGGAGGTGGAATAGCTCAGACTGGGGTAATTGGGCTTTAACCTACCGCTGGACAGACAGCAGCTTCTCGAGATGAGCAGCTCTCACTGCCTCTCCTCTTGATGCGTGTGTGTCCCCCCACCTTTTTCCTCTGACCCCCTCTCCCCCCATCACCTCCAGCCGACGTGCATTTAGGTTTTGTCCCAAATGGCTTTGTGTTTGGGATGGGTGAAGATGAAAAGGGCTGGCACCATGGGATGGGGAAGGAGCGTACTAGCTCTGGGTGACAGCCCCCAACTCCTAAGGTGGATGGTACCACATGCAATTTAGCTATGGCAAGATTAAAGGAAGGACTGCTTATCTAATTACCCCAAAGGATAATTATAGCAAGCAGCAGAAGTTGAGGGAATGAACTTTCTGGGTCTGACTCATCCACTTTGCTCCTCTCTGGCAGAGCAGAGTGGGTGGGGATGTCCCCAGAGATGCTTCCCAAGCATCTTGGACACGGGGCCATGGCTTCACCCGAGCTATCTGCCCAGTCTCCGGAGCTGTGGGACCCGTGGGGGTACATAAGGACGCAAGTCAAGGTCATGGCCCTTTGGCTCCAGCAAACTTTGAGGGGTGCAGGGCTTACGCTGGGTCATTGCACAGCCCCGGCAGAATCCAGGAAAGTCCCCTTTCCTCTTTCAGGCATCGGTTTGGGTTTGGTGTTTGGGGTCTGAAGGGAGGCAGAGGGTTTGCCGGCATGATCCCCGCTGTAACGCGGGGCTGGAGATCTCCGCTCGGCAGTTCCCGAGCTGTGTCCCCTCCTTGTTTGAATTGGGCCATCTGCTCCTAATTAGGGCAGAGTTTTCTTCCAAAAAGCTCGTTCTTGAATGGATACTGTTGAAAGGTGCGTTCATTCTGTAAGTACTTGTCATAGGTCCTTCTGGGCTGTCTGCAGGAAGAGCCTCGAATAAGAGATGCCCCATCGTCCATCCAATTCTTTAATTTTTATTTCAGTCGCTTATCCGCTGGGCTACACCTGCTTTCCCAGACCCCTTCGTTAAACACCAAAAGAATTAAAATGTCAGATATGCCCCCCACCCCACCCCCAGCCCAGTTTCTGTTGCCGTGCTTTATAACTGGATAGCAGTGATGCACCCTCGAAGGAATGCCGGGAACCGCTGCCGTTCGGGATCTTCTCCCAGCCCACGGAAACTCCGCATTCTTCGGCCAGCTTGTGGCACGCCAGCACATTCCTGCTCCATGAGGTGGAAGCAATACTGGTAGTGTGAGCTGTGATTTCTGTGGCCGGGGTGGGGAAGCGCCGCTTTAAAAAGCCTCTTAATTATATTCTTTCTCGGCAACGCATCAGCGCTGTTTTTAGCCCATTACGAACGCTGCGATTTTTCTCTTAAATCATGCCTATTAGCTGATTGACCTNTTTTGCCATCACAAAATGTTCTATTTTCAGGCACTTTATAGCCCTTGAAGAAGAAGGGAGGGGGAGAAAATAAGGAGCCCAGCCTTGTTTCACACCCATCTCCTCACTCGCCTGCCGATGGCGGCGTTCAGTTCTTCACCTGGAAGCACAGATAAAACGCAAGTCCCTGTGCGGCCTGGTCATAGCTGCTACTTCGGACTTCTCCCTAAGCCCTAATTTCCTCGGGCGGTGATGCTGCTGGCAGGACTTGCCCCATCCCTTGCTGGTGCCTGGCCCCGTGGTTGTGCTCCAAAGCAGCCTCTTCATTCACTCCCAGCGGGGGATGAAAGGGCGCAGATCCCATCACCCACTGTGCAGGAAAAAGGATGGGGAGGAGATCTAGGGGTGCTCACAGAGGTGGTGAGGGGCGATGTGAAACCCTTCACCGATGGAGAAGAGTGTAATTCAGTTTGCTGTGTGGGTGTGGAGGTGGGAGCAAGGTTCTCACCTCTCTCTGCGAGCTCCTCCGCAAGCAAAGGTGAGGCTCCTCCACACCGTTGCACCCCACGGTGCTGCTGTGGGTCACATCTCCCCTGGGATGCCGAGTGCCAGGGTTGCACAGGGGTTGCATGCCTTGAGGAGGGAAGGATGGGAGAGCTCTTCCCTCCCGGTCTCATAATAAATGCCCTCGCAGCAAAACCAGGCTTTGGGAAGGTGTGTTGGCTGCAGGCTAGGAGAGGACCAGCTGCTGGAGACACTAATCCGGTGTCAGACACCTGCTGGGGTGATGGACCCACTGGGTTTGTGATCAATACGAGGAGTGTATTTATCGTAATTCCTCCCCTTGTCCTTAGACTTGGCAGGTCAGAGCCCCGCTGCATGCCGGCAGCGACCTGCCCTCGTTTAAATGCTGATGAACTTGAAGGGAAAGTTGCTTTGTCTGGTTTGCATATTAAGCAGCAGTTCCTTCAAGGAAGCTGTTGAATGCAGTCGTTACCAACGATGCAGGAGGTCACCAACGATGCAGGAGGTCGGCGCCTCTTCAGCCAGGGATAAAGCGATGAATAAAAGATGCGGTGCCTGGGGGATAAATCTCTGCGGTAGTCCCATGTCAGCAGATAGTGCGCCTGGGAGAAGTAGTTGTGGCAGCCTGCATTCACAGGAGCGATCAAGGAAAACCGGTCTATTTAGTTTATCCAGGAGGACACGAAGAATTGATCCGTCCGTGTATAAATACTGACACAGGCGGTTTCAGCGGCGGTTGGTTTTAAAAACACGAAGGGTTGCAAGTGGATGCTGGAGACATTCAGGCTGGAGCTGGGGTTTGGGTTTTGAGCTTGTCGTGTCATTAAGCTTTGCACCAGCTTACCAGGGGCACGGGTGGATTCTGTGTGGGCTTCACGTCGGGGATGTCAGGTTCCCGCAGGGTACCTGGTGTAGGTGCTACAGAGCAGGGTGCGGGGCTCCCCGGTTGTACGGTTCTCTTTACTCTCTTAATTCAGCAAATTGGAGAATCCTGTGTTCAGTTTTGGGCCCCTCGCAACAAGAAAGACATGGAGGTGCTGGAGCATGTCCAGAGAAGGGCACTGAAGCTGGTGAGGGGTCTGGAGCACAAGTCTTGTGAGGAGCAGCTGAGGGACCTGGGGTTGTTCAGCCTGGAGAAAAGGAGGCTGAGGGGAGACCTTCTCGCTCTCTACAGCTACCTGAGAGGAGGGTGTAGGGGCGTGGGTCGGTCTCTTCTCCCAAGGAACAAGTGATAGGACAAGAGGAAATGGCCTCAAGTTGTGCCAGGGGAGGTTTAGATTGGATGTTAGGAAAAATTTCTTCACTGAAAGGGTCATCAAACATTGGAAGATGCTGCCCAGGGAAGTGGTGGAGTTGCCAGTCCTGGAGGTATTTAAAAGCTGGGTAGATGTGGTGCTGAGGGACATGGTTTAGTGGTGGGTTTGGCAGTGTTAGGTTGATGGTTGAACTCGATGATCTTAAAGGTCTCTTCCAGCCTAGGTGATTCTATGATTCTGTTCTATGATTCTGTGATTCTGTGAAATGACCACAGTGCAGCCCTGCCTGGCCCTCACATCAACCAGCTCGTGAATCTGTGAATAGTCTCATCGTGTGGTTTTTTGGTGAGTTTAGTTTTTTCAGCTGGTGTGGGAAGTGTCTTTCCCCAGACCTGCTGCGTTTCTTGCCGGGGCTCCAGCCTTGTCTCAAAATGCACATTCTGAAAATGCTGATGCCTTTTTGGGGAGAAGACGGGATGTTACAACCTCATGGCAGGCCCTTAGGTTACCTAGCAGTGGCTATGATCTCTCTTTACTTCTTCCCTATGAAGTTACCTTTATGCAGCGCCTGGCAGGACCTTTCTTCACACTCTGCGTTCAGATGTTCGTGTTCTAGGCAGGTCGTACTTTTTTCCCTCCCTGTGCTGGGACAAGCAGATCAATAACTCTTTGCCTTCAATGGGGTTTTTGATCCCTTCAGCCGGGGACCACGCTCGCTCGTGCTCTTGCAGGCACGCTCCTCTCCCTGTGAGGAGCCCGGCGTCGCAGGAAGCCTTCCAGCTGCAGCCACCACGCTCATTTTTCTTGCAAAAGGTGTCAAAATGAGCGCAAGGCAGTGATGCCCAAGAAGCCTCTCCTGCTGCTGGTTTCTCAGGTACTGGTGCAGCTGGGGGAAGCAGCAAAGATGCTGCTGGCATCACCTAGCCATTCCCTAGGGATGGATGTTGAACAGAGCCAAGCGCATAGATTCACCTCACAGGGCTGGTCTTTCGCAGTTGCAGCGTGCGGTAGGTGTGAAAAGATAAAACAAAGAAAATCCCGTTGCAACGGCTTGATCCAGCCCCTCCTTCCCAGGTCTGTTCTCGGCTTGCCGCGATACTGCAAGCGTATTTTTAGATCTGCGGTCATGTGTTTGCTGTGTCTCATGCGCTGCCGTGCCTCCTGGCCAGCCGGTCACAGGGATGCGGGCATCCCTGACAGGTTGCCAGTCTTGGGGGGTCCTTTTCCTGATCGTGGCTGGCTGGTTACTGGTTAATAAAAAATTACAAATTCTGTACTAGTGTATTGTAAGAATACATTGCAATACAAATGGGCTCTGTCTTAGAGTGGTCTTTTCTTGGGAAACTTGCCTAATTGTCCAAATGCATACATATATTATATATATATATATTAGTTGAGACTGCACGTATCAAACCTTTTTGGTTAACATCCTTTAATCATGGTGGTCTTGCATATTTATCCTAGCTATTCGCAGATAACCGCCTACCTGAAAACTGTTTATCTGATAAAAATAAAATCATCAAGTTGTTGGTATCCTTTTTCTCCTTTGTGCCCTGAAAATGGGTGTTTTCTTTTTGAAGGATGCTAACGACGGGAACTCTGATTCCTTTTTTGCTGAATACGTGAAATCCACTCAGATGGACACCCTTTTTTCTCCCCGTATAGAGTCTTACCTGCAAGCCGCTGTCTAACCTGTGCAGTCATGAAGATCTTAAAGGAAAGGACAGCATGATACAAAGAGCATGTCAATAAGATAGCTATAAACCAGAATATATCCACTCAGAGTGATGGAAAATCATTCATAAATCACTGGGGGATCACACGTACTCCAGAGGAGCCGCTCTAGACAGGCTTCGTACATGCCAGACAGATAGATGGGAGTATCGCATTTGCTCAGGAATAAGAAATGGAAAAACCTCACCCCAACCTTTTAATACCAACTCCTCTAAATCACATTTTTATTGACTTGTTTAAAATACGATGCAGGCAAAATCTGTTTCTCAAGGGTGACTTATGCTGGAGTTAAAAAACAGAAAGCCAATCTTGTCTGCCAGCCAAGTAAAACTTGGACTGGCTATTAAAACCGGGATTTTGTTGGCTAGCGTTGTATCTGATTACATGAAAGTGTGGGAGCTAATGCTTTCTAAAGCTATTTTTCCAGCCTTTCAGATGTTCAGTTGTATCACCTACCGTAGCTGATCAGCAAGACTTCCCTCCCCACCAGCCCTACACCTTCTAATCAAACCCACGTGCCTCTGGAAGCTCAGGAAAAGCACTTTTTGTTCTACGTGTTTATTTTTAAGTAAACGTAGCTGTCAATCTAGACAAAAGATCTTTAAAACAATTTTGCTGAACTGCAGAGGAGGTGGAGAAACTTGTTGATTGTAAGCGTCCAACCAGCTACACGGTTTCAACTGCCGGAGGTGAGACACTGTCTCAGCAGGTGTAAATTACCCCATTTCTGTTGAATGATACGGAGCCAACAGTCCGGCTCAGCGGAGGAGGATGTCTGCACCTCTGTGTGGAGTGGAGTTCAACTTCACCTTTGCAGAAGATGCATGGGAAGATGTACCATGCTTTGTAGAGGGAGCATCAGTTGATGTGTGTGGGATCCTCAAGAAGAACAAGCAGAGCAGCTGCCCCTGGAACTGCTTAACTTCCAATTTTATGAATGAATGTTTTTATCTTTATATTGTACATGAGGTTACTGAAGGTAACTTCAATATAGACTACTGGAAAGAGCATCAAGATGACTTACCTGTCTTTCTGCACTAGTAGTGTTGGGCCATTTTGCACACATTTGTCTTCTCTGCTCTTAAACTCTTCCTATGAAGAAGATTGTCCGAGCTCCTTGGTCCAGTGTTTTGGTGCCCTTGTTGCAAACAAATTTTCCCTAATGCATAAACTCATGCTCCTTCCAGCACATTGTTGTCCTCTTTGTTTTCTGGAAGCTAACCTTCCATTACAGGATGAGGACGAGTCTCTGGGAGCCGTCGTTTCTGCAGGACACCCGAGGCTGTGGGTGGGAGACTGAGGGAATCACACTTCTCTGTCCTAAGTGGAAATAATTCTGTGGGAACTGTGAATTTCACTACCGTAGGTGCTGGTCAATAGAGATGATGTTTTCCGGTGCTGCTCCTCAGGGTCATGAAGAGCTCTTCTGTGAAGCGTACGTCTTTGGGGCTGGGGTTATCTTTCTATCCTGTGCGATAACACCCTTAACAAGGGGGGATCTTGGCTGAAGCAAAGGTTTTGGTTTGCTACAGTAATGCAGTGAGGATGGCAAAGGTGGCATGACACACTTGGCTGGAGGACACCAGCACTCAAATGACTGAGGTGGTGATAGCTGGGGAGGAGGAGCAAAGTTTGGGTTGATACTGTGAATGTGCTGTTTATTTTGGGAAATTCAATAGCAAGCTGAGACGTTTGATTACCCTTTTCGTCCCCTGGGCTAGATTTTGTTTATGAAAGACAGGTTTCATCAAAGAGATGCTACAGGCATAACCTGAGATCAAAAGCAAGTTTCCGAATGCTGGTCGCTGAGGATTTATGTGATTTCATACCGCGATGGAGGTATTTGCTGTCTTCTTCACTGCCTGTTCCTCTGCTGGCGCTGAGGGTTTTCTTCAGCTGTGAACCTGCAGGAGATGTGATTCTCTGAGACGGAGCGAAGTTGGTGGCAGGTTTCTCTTGGTGTGACATGTGTGGCCAGCATTGCACCTGACTCTGGTTTTGGGCAATGGAAGGCAGCGTTGCCCAGGTCTAGATCTCCAGTGCTCTGCAGGGCTGTGACCAAGGTTGGGGACCATGTGTTCTGCACTGAAAGGGTAACACTGAATACCTGGTGGGCTTAGCTTGGATGTTCCTAAAATAGTGGCCTGTCAGATGGGTCCTGTCTCCCCATGTTGGCTCCTCAGGCACAGCACAATCACAAGAGGAACATTTTTCAGGATCGTACAGCATCAGGGCTCTGCTTCAAGCCTGCAGCAAGGTTGACTTTCCTGTTGTTGGCTCTTGGGTGAGGTCTTCTTGCCTGGTGGTGTTGAAGTTTCAAGGGAGTTGGTGCCCACAGCTTTGATCTCTGTACCTGGTTGCAATCACGTTGCCAGAGAGCTTTTTTTTTTTTCATTTAAGGCCTCACCCCATGTGCTGTGAAGGTGCCCGGGGCATAACAGTAGCCACAAAGCTTGTGAAATAGGCCAGGAAGAAATGACAAACATGTCCTTACTCAAAGTCATGCATTGGCTGATCAGATGCTGCTTCTTATGCGGGCAGCCTTGGCTTCTTGTGGAGAAGTCCCCAGTGTCAGACTGTAGCAAAGAAGGTACCGTAGGACCAAGAGCTCCCAAGGGCAGACCCGTGTCACTTGGATCCCAAGAGCTATTGCAGGTCTTCACTACATGAGGTGGAGAGGTGTTTTGCACTGGAAGGTACAAATCATTCAGGGCTTTCTGGGTCGCATTGATCCATGGTCAGAAAAGGACCAGGAGCCAACCTGCAGTGTTGCAACCCAGCAGACAGCCGGTTGCAAAGCTGCATTGCGTCCATCAGACATGTTTGTCATCACCAGCATCAGGTTGACCTCCCTCATGGTTTTGCCCAGAAAAATCCTTCAGGAGGAGGCTGGAAGATAAATCCCCACTGTGAAAGGCTAGGAGACTTCTGGGGAGAAGTGGTGTAGAGAAGCCCCAGCCCCATTCATCTGGAGAATCCCAGAGGACTTAAACTGTCCTGTTGAGAAGAAGATGAGTTCAGGTCTCCTCGTCCCGACGTAGAGTAGCCCACTGTAGAGGGCACTGCTAAGGGAAAGCCATTACAAGAGTGCCCTAACGTTACACATGAATAATGCAGAAACTCTGAAAAAGCAGTATGTGTATAGAAAGTATTTGGAAAGATGTTTTATCTTTAGAAGCAAGGATGCTTCATTAATCTCACTGAATAATGCCAAGCCATAAATTATATTCATAATAGACATATTTACATAATGAAAAGTAACTTCACTTGCTCTTTACATGAATAGAGATTAGAAGCAACCGTATTTTCAGGCAGCCCCGTCAGTCCGTTAGAAATAGTGTGCTGAGAGGTCAGACAATGGAAGGAACCAGCTGTGCCCCAGAGCCATCTTTGTGTCCTCCCACACCGTGGCTGCGCCTCTTCTGCAGCATCATGGAAAATGTGCCTCCAAAAAAAAAAGGGTTAAAGAAAATTGCTGGGACTTGCCGTGAGCTTGCTTTGCTTTCAGCATGAGAAAATATTAAAACCAGCAGGCCGTGCAGTCCAGACCACAACAGAATTTTGAGGCCGTGGTGCAAGTATCCAGGAAACTGGTTTCGTATCGTAAGGCCACGTATCTGTAACCCAGTAATCCCCGATGCTGGGAGAGGTGGAAGTGGGTTGCATTTCAATGCAGTGAAGTTGTTTAGCCAGGCTGGAGAAACCAACTTTTCCTTGCAAGAGCAGGGGGAGAAAAAGCTCATTTAATACGAGCTTTGCTCAGCATCTGAGGGGCTGTTGGGTACCTCCGATTTCATGGGTTTACGCAGAAAATGCCTCAAACAAAAGAAAATGGACTTGTTGGAGCAGGTCCAGAGGAGGCCACAAAGATGATCAGAGGGCTGGAGCCCCTCTGCTGTGAGGACAGGCTGAGAGAGTTGGGGTTGTTCATCCTGGACAAGAGAAGGCTCCGGGGAGACCTTATAGCAGCCTTCCAGTATCTGAAAGGGGCTCCAGGAAAGCTGGAGAGGGACTTTTTACAAGGGCATGGAGTGATAGGACAAGGGGCAATGGCATCAAACTGGAAGAGGGGGGATTTAGATGAGATCTCAGGAAGCAATTCTTGACTGTGAGGGTGGTGAGACACTGGCCCAGGTTGCCCAGAGAAGCTGTGGCCGCCCCATCCCTGGAGGTGTTCAAGGCCAGGTTGGACGGGGCTTTGAGCAACCTGGTCTAGTGGGAGGTGTCCTTGCCCATGGCAGGGGGGTTGGAACTAGATGATCTTTAAGGTCCCTTCCAACCTAAACCATTCTATGATTCTATAAAAATAGTAGCAGTGGGTTGGGTTGGGTTGCTTTTTCCCCCCCTCATCATTGGAATATTATTTTTCTCTCTCAAAGCCCAAACCTTCCACATCCCCTTGCTACATTTGCAGTTCCTCTCCTCTCGCGGGTGGTTTTAGGTCCCGGGCTGGAAGGGGTGAGTTGCCGCAGGAGCAGTTTTGGCTGATGGGCACCCATGTTAACCCAGCAGGGAAGCTGGTTCCCAGTCCCATCAGCAGCACACAGCCCTGTGAAACACCAGCGGTAGGTCATGTCATGAACAGCGATGTGCAGGTCCCCCTGGATGTCACCCGCCCAGAGGCAAATTTGAGTCACAGGGAGATGATTCTCTACCAGTGAATGGGATGGTTAAGGATGGGGAAATAGTTTTTAAGCCAATTCTGCATTCATTTGGTATAGTGGAAAATCGTTGTGATACGGAGCAACGGGAAATGACAACCTCGATGTCGAGGAGGACAGCAGGGGTTGAAGAGCTCTGACTTTGCCACTCATCTTCCATTGACAGGGTGTCCTGCCACATCTCCTGTGCCACCTCTCAAAGGCACAGGAACATTTAAACTCCTGTCAAAGTACTTGAAAGACAGGAAGGGCTGGGCTGAGGATGGAGGAGATGCTGGGGAGCTCCATCCTCGCAGCTCTGCAGCTTTTTGCAGGTGGTTCGCTGAGCGCTAACAAAGCAGCGAGATCCATCTGTCCATGTCAACTCCTGGGAGCAGAGGTGCTTGCTGCTTGTGCCGGGCTCTCAGCATGGCGGAGGGGAAAGGACGTTAGGAAGTCACGCAGGGGGTGAAAGTCCTCTGGGATCCCAGGAGAAAATAAATACTATACTATACTGTTCTGTTCTGTTCTGTTCTGTTCTATTCTATTCTATTCTATTCTATTCTATTCTATTCTGTCCCGTCCCGTCCCGTCCCATCCCGTCCCGTCCCGTCCCGTCCTATCTTGTGTTCAGCAGCCTGTTCCCATCCAGGTTGGCATCAGGGACATGGAGGGTATAGGAGAGGGGTGACTGTCCCAGATTGGG
This sequence comes from Burhinus bistriatus, assembly GCA_013397275.1. Taxonomy (NCBI): domain Eukaryota; kingdom Metazoa; phylum Chordata; class Aves; order Charadriiformes; family Burhinidae; genus Burhinus; species Burhinus bistriatus. The sequence continues at coordinate 28,134 of VYXH01001381.1, read as the reverse complement.
TAGTGGTGACGCTGTGGTTCGGGCAGGTCCCTGGCAGCTGCGTCCCAGGGAGAGCAGCGAGGCGCTTCTCCCAGCCTTTGTGCTGGCTGTCCCAAGAGCCGATGAGGTTTCACCCTGAAATAGCTTTCTTCTGCAAACAGTGGTGGCCGTTAGAAGGTCTGAAACCTCAGCGTGGCCTCACATTGGTTGCTTTGTCAAGCCAGGAATTTAGTGCATCTATCATCTCCCCCCAAAAACTTGTTTCCAGTTTTCCCCCAGTGGTATTTGGTGGGACTGGGAAACCAGGGCTTCTCACCACCTTCCCCAGCTCCTCCTGGTGCTGCTGTGGGCTGGTCCTGCTGAGCCTGGTGTGGTTTCATGCTCTGAATCGATGGTCAGCATCTGATGGAGAACCATCTCTGGGAATACCATTCCCTCCTGCTATGTTTCCATATAAAACTTCTCGCTGTTTATTTTGCAGCTTTTCTTGTCACGCTGCTTCACGTTGAGAATTGCAATTTGTTGTCCGGTGACCGTATGTGCATATTCCACAGCAGCAAAGGGATCATGGAAAGTGGCAGGTCAGGGAATTTGTTCCTGGTGTCCAATTTTCTGCCTTTATCAAGTCTCTTGCTGTGTTGCTGTTTGTAAAGTAGCCCAGAAGAGGAGTGGGGGCTTCGCAAGCGTTACTCATGTGAGTGCTTTTCTTTATGGGATTGCCAGCGTGCGGGAGAGCTGCAGCCTCCAATTCCCCTCTACTTAAGGCACTGCTCAAGGAGTGAACCTGGAGTAGCTGGTGGAAGAGTGTTGTCTGCAGGCTGGAGCGAAAGGCCACTGACTGCAAAAGCAGCCCTCTACGTGAAATGCTGTACTGGGTTTACACTGGCGAAGAAATACCATCTTTTCCCAATACCAGGAGGAGACATGGTGGAAAGGCGGAGGAGAGGGATGATAACTCAGAGTTGTGTAAAGCCCATCTGAAGTTTCCATTCACACCACACAAGGAAAGTTGGAGACCTGGAGGATCTGAGCAGTTATAGGAATCCCTTTGAGTTGGGAAGCGCTGGAACTTTGCTCTCCCCATGGAGAACTGGGATGTAGACCAGATCTCCCCCTGAGATGGAGGTTGCAGACATAGCGCTGAGTGGGACGATGCTGTTGCCATATCACGACCCAGCAAAGCCTTTCTCTGGCTCTTCCATGCTGGGTGGGTGCAGTTTGCACCTCTCCAGCCAGAGTCCGAATTGCTGGAGGTATTCAGCAATCAGGTCTTTCTGCAGGGTAGACTTGCTTGTAGCAGAGCCTAGCTGTGTGGGATCGCATGAGAACAGAGTAGAGTAGAGTAGAGTAGAGTAGAGTAGGATAGGATAGGATAGGATAGGATAGGATAGGATAGGATAGAATGGAATAGAATAGAATAGAATAGAATAGAATAGAATAGAATAGAATAGAATAGAATAGAATAGTTCAGTTGGAAGGGACCTGCAATGATCATCTAGTCCAACTGCCTGACCAATTCAAGGCTGACCAAAAGTTAAAGTATGTTATTAAGGGCATTGTCCAAATGCCCCTTAAACACTGATGGACTTGGGACATCAACCACCTCTCTAGGAAGCCTGTTCCAGTGTTTGACCACCCTCTCAGTAAAGAAATGCTTCCTAATGTCCAGTCTAAACCTCCACTGGCGCAGCTTTGGACCAGGTTGTGGCACCTTGACCTTCCCCATGGTCCCCTGCAGCATGTAAGCTATTACTCCCACCAACGCATCTGTATTTTTGGTTGCTCATCATCTTACTGTATTTTTTCCAACTTTGCTTCAAGCCAAGAAAAGCTTTTAGCCCCATTTCTGAGGATCCAGCAGTGCGCTTCTCTCTCCGCTCCTTTCTGCACGCTGTTTGCAGGGATGCGATTAGGGCTTGAGGCATCGCAGGGACGACTGCCAGGAGTGCTGAGGCAGGATTTACCCACTGCAGAATCCCAAAGAGCGTGGCGTAGCTCTCCTAATTTACTAGATTTCTGCGTGTTTACCACGGTGTCGCTGTAGATCAGCTCGGAGCCGCTTGAGGAGCGCGGTTGCTGATGGGCTGTAATCAATAGCCTGGAGGGTAAGAGAGGGGTCAGCGGCTTCCAGAAACCCTGTCGCTTCTCGTGTTCATCACTTCCGAGTAGCGTAGGTTGAATCTTTCCGTGTGGGTTATTGTAACGTGTTGCTGCTCTTCAGGGGAAAAAACCAGGATGCACGGGGGCGGATTTTTCTCTGCAGGAAAACCTGTTTCTCCCTCCACAAAGATACCTGGTTGCTATTTTGCTGAAAATTTCTTCCCAAATATTACAGAATTTGGTCAAGCAAATTAAATCTCAGATCCTTCTTGTGTTTTTTTTGGTAGTTAATGAACATTTTAGGAAGGGAGGAGGCAGGATTTTGGTTTGACTGAAAACTTGCAGTAACTGGTAAAAGCGTTTCAGGTTTCAGGCACTAAGAAGTGTCGAAGTCGTCATGGCTAGGAGCTGGGAGAGCGGTTGGTTTTCTCTATCGGTCTTAAGACTCAAACATGTCGTGTTACGTGGAAATTTTACAATCGAACAGAAAATGTTATCCCACTTGAGCCTTGCAATATCTCACCAGGTGTTTAAGGGTCACCTTTGCTTTTGCTCCTCTTTTGCTGTCTGCCCTAACGCTGGTGGTCAGCGTTGATAACACCAACCCTTGGGCCACCATTAGCTGTTGGAGCTACATCAGCTGCTGCCAAACATCCCCAACACCCATCAGTATATAAACTGGCAAAACAGGGCCTTACGGGTTTTTTTGGGCTCCTCAACATGATTTTGGGGACTTTCATGGGCAACAGCAGTTATGGAGAAGAACTGGTGTGTTCAGCCCTATGCACAGCCAAACCAACCAAGCAAGCAGTGGGAAAGTGTAATTGCAAGGATCGGCCGTTCTTCTTTGTTCTTCACGTTAAATGTCCACGTTGACCCGTGTCATGTTGTGTTCACAGTGGAAAGAGCATCATGGAAACCTTCCCGGTGAAATAGCTGTGACTGCGGCACTGCCAGATCGTTTTATCCTCCCCCTCCCCGCAAATGAAGCCTTGCAGCTCCTGGGATGTTTTCGTGAAATATAAATAAAAATCGGGTGAACAGCAGTTTTATTCTGAAGGAACAATGTCGCTCTTTGTTCTGAGGTCCTGCAGCAATTTGTGGGTATACGAGAAGCAAAATGTGAAGCTTGGTTATAAAGGAAAGACAAGCCGGCTGCCTTTACGTGCCAGCCACGGGCAGCACTGAAACGCGGTGAATTCCCTGGTGAAAGGTGCTTTTCAATCCGGTGTTTCTGCCTTGTGAGTGCTTGTTACAGCTGGCAAAGATACAGGGAGTCAGCCGAGTGCTGGTACCGCCGCTCCGGTACAAGCTGTTAACTGGTGAGAATTGGCTCTTCCAACCCACTTGGGTTTTTTTGGTTTGTGGAAAAAAAAAAAATGAGGAGTTTCACTGTGCTTTGAATGCCTCCGTTACAGATGCGCAGATTTTTCCCGTCCTCCCTGACTCAGCCCCCGGCTCTCCCCTCCCTCCTCTTTGACGTGGGCGCTTCAGGGCAGGATCAAAGCGGGTGAAATTAGAAAGTCTCCTCCTTAGGGTGACTCATCGCTGGCTTTGGTCAAGCGCCTTGCGCTGGGTGATGTGAACAGCAGGAAGGGGAAGGGATGGATGTCTGCGTTGCCTAAATCCTCCCAGGGCNGGGGGGTCTGCTCCTCTGCTCATCCTCACTTTGTGCCCAAGCTATCATACTATTCTGTTCGTCGTACTTTAAAGCCAAAGCAAAATACGTCAATTTTTACCCAGGGAGGAAATCTTGTCAAATCTGTGATCTGCTCAGATCTATTAAATTGTTTTTTTCCTTTATTTGCTGCAGAGAGTTTGAAGCGATGAGCAGCCAGGTGTTTCCTCCGGCTCCCGCAGGGCAGAGACTCGTGGCCAGCCAAAGCCAGGGCTTGATTTTTACACCTCAGGCATTACACAGAAATTTTCTTTTTTTAAGTCCTGGCTACATTTTCCCTGTGAGGAGCGTGGCAGCGTGGCGGGCTCTCCCTCTTCAGTTTGTGGGGTGCATGCAGCAAGCGGGGCTCCCCCGTACGGACGTTCTCTGTTGTCTAATGCTGGTTTCCAGCAGTAGACTCCATGCCCCCGTAGCTCCTGAGGTTCCTAAGAGAGCTGAGAACAGGGCCAAAGCTCAGACTGAACCACAACCTTTCTCATCTTTTTCAACAAAAAAGTCTTGGGAGAGCTGCAGAAGCTTTGTGCAACCTGGATTTGTGCAAGAAGCCAATTTGTCATGGAAGGGGTTATCTGGGGGGCAGGAGCACTCTTCTCACCCGCCCCAGACGCTTGTGAAATTCTTAACAAAGAAGGGAGAATAACCATTTCGTGGCTGGCAGATGCACAGATTCAGCCCGTTAGCCCACGCTGCCTGCGGTCCTCCTGAGCGGCCCTGGGAGCCTTTGGCTGGGACATGGAGGAGGATCCAACGTTCATCCCAAGGAGTGTGCTGAGCCCCCAGCGTGGTTGGGGTCCCCTGTGGCCTTGTTGTCAGCTTGTGGCTTGTCTGTGTGCAGCTGTGGCTGGAGGGGTCCCTATAGTCACCCCAACCAGGAGCGTGTTCTGGCACACCGAGACCCACCTGAAGAAGCCAACCGAGGAGGTTCTCCCCTCCTGGCTCCTTGCCGCTCCAGCGTAAAAGCTTTGTTGAGGGGTGCAGGCATCTGCTCCAGCTTCATGACGCAGAGTTTTGAAAGACCAGTGCCAGCAGCCGTTGACACGACATCGCACACGATCTTCTCCCTCCAGCTCCTGGTCTCCTCTTTCTGCAGGGCTCGGTGGTGCCCGGCAGGACCGGAGGCAGCTCGGGCATGAAGGGATTTTGCAGCATTTTTATGCAGTATTTTGCCAAGAGCAGGAGCAGATCATGACAGTGACTTTCATTCATAGCAGAACTTTCCTTAAAACTCCTCTCCTTTTTCTCCAGGCATTGCATTTCCTCTTAATACGTGGAAATTACATTATTGGCCGGTGCGGTTCCAGCATTTATTTTTATTTTTAACATTTCCATGTCTGCTGTGGGACAGGAAGCAACGGTAGCAGGCCCTAGCATCCAAAGATAGGAACCAGTTTGTTTTATCTTTATTTTGGCTGTGTTAAATTTTGCTGAGCATGCCTTGGCCGAGCTCCAGGATGCTGGACCAAACCCACCATATTCAGAGAGAAGTGAATAATTACTACTTTGTGGTGGTAACGCGGGGAGGAACGAAAAAGTGTTTGCAAAACGCTTTGAAGATAATGACACCCCCCAGTTTTATGAGTGGCGGCGTTACAGAGCATGCTGGAGATAGCTCGTTAATGCTCGGTGATTAGAGGACCGGACAAGAAACACCAATTCCAACGGCACCCGATTTGGACTTCCTTTAAGAAGGGAGTGGTGAAAGGGAGGGCTTAGCCAAAAATAAACGAGCATCTCAAAGGCAGATGGTCCTATTCACAGACCTAAAATTACACCAGTGAGGGCCAGGCAGGATGAAAGGAATTAGCATCTGGTGGCGCAGGGAGGGCAGTGGCACCGCGCAGGGTGGGTGACCAGATGGCCTGGGCTCTGGTCGGATGTCCTTCTGCAGGCGGTTTCAACCTTTCCCCACTTGCCGACCTCTATATATTTAATTTTTTATTTTTTTTTCCGGGGAGGTGCAGATTCCTCCGGAGCAAATGTAGGCTCGCTGGCAGGAGGCTCGCGTTCTCCCAGTTCCCTTTTATGGACCTGTTAACACCCAGCTTCTGCAGCCACTGCAAGCCGGAGCGAGCGAGCGCCGAGGAGCCGTCGGCTCAGGCTGGGACTTTTCGGCAGCAGAGCACCGCGGTTAATCCCAGGGACAGGCACACGCCAGCCTCAGTCGGGGGGGGGAAGCCCGTACAGGTTCAAGCTCCTGTTTTTTCAATAAATGTGCAGCCGGTCACCTAATTTCTGTGGACTCCTTGCGTTATCCTAGCTGAAATTAGGTGCAATGAGCCACTGGCTGTGGCCGCTCCGGATGCTTGGAGCACTGTCCTCCTGCATCCCGGATGGATGCTTGCCAGCTGTTCCCCGGAGTAGCGTTTCGGGGTGCAGAGGGGCCAATGCTTGTTTAAGGGATTGTTTTCCCCTTCTCAGCAGCAAAAGCCTTTTGCAGAGCCGTGCCGTGAATCCCAGCAGCAGCCCCATCTAGGTTAAAATGACCTTTTTTACTTTATTCTCCAACTCCTGATGTTATTTTTAGCCCGGAGGAGGCCGATGACCTGGTTCATGGCACAACCCCACGAACGTTGGAGGGGTAGGGCGGTGGAGCCCGGTGCGGGTGCTGGCGTACCCCTTGCAACCCATTGCCTGGGAACCCCTTGCACCCCGTTCCCAGCCTCAACCCGTGGGTCACTGCGAGCGCGTTTTTCTAGAGTCTGGCTTCAGGCAGTGTTTGAAAACTCCTAAGGTTTCAAAAGTACTGTTGCAACGCAAGGGAAAACCGAAGAACCACGATTTAAATCCCTCTCCCCCTCCACGCCTCTACGGGGGATTCAGGGAGGGACTGGGTTTGGTCCAGGGTTTGTAAATGTTAATTATACAATCTAGCATACCGTTCTGCAAAGGGCAGGGCAGAAATCTCTGGAAGAAGTCGTGGACTGGTGGGGGTTTGCCTTCCTACGTAGCCACATTTATTTTTATTTTACTTTTGAGCTAGTATTCCAGGAAAGCCCATTAAAAGCTGGCAGCCGCCTGCTAGCGAGCAGCTTGCCGGAGCTAAGCGCCGACGTGTGATGCCGGAGGAGCCGCGCCGACGGTTGGGGATGACTGATGGCACGAGGTGTCGGTGGAAAGGAGGGGAAAAGGGGGATGTTCTCACTCCGCTGAACTTCCTTCCTTTGTGTTTCCTATTAAGCCGAGGGAACCGCGCTGATGCGGCTGCCTTTGCAGCCTTCCAAGCTCCGATTTAATTGTGGATGATTTCATCCTGGCCTTTTTATGTTGAAGCCAGTGGCCTGCGTCATGCAGCAGTGAATTTAGGCAGATTTTATTTGCATGTGAGTCATTCAGCTTTTCCAGCTGAATGTCACCAACTTGGAATTTTTGCCTGATTTTGTTGTTGTTTTTGTCTCTTGGTGTTTTTCCACCGGGCTTTTTCCCTGCCCTTCGCTGCATCCACACCCCCCATCCCTCTGCAACCCCCACCCAAAAAAATAGGAAAAGGCTAAATACCCATTTGAGTTGGCAGTGCGAAAGGACGGGATTATGAATGTTCGGGGAGCCGGGGTGGGGGGGAAAGGATGCTTTATGTCGCTGAGAGGGAAGGACCGAAGCCAAGTCAAATTGAGGGCTCTAATTTGGGAGCGGTGTTATTACAGGTCAGAGGGAGTCAGTTACTGGCTAAATTGGGAGAGCTGTCACATGCAGGAGCTGTAAATGCTGCTCACGTGGCTGGGGCACACAGGCTCTTGGACAACGTGGTTTGGTTTTGTTGACACCACTTTTTAAAAAAAAAAAAAAAAAGAAAAGAAAAAAAAAATTCTGTTTATTTTCCCTCAAAACATAGGCTCCGTAGCAGTGGCCCTCTGCCTCCCCTGCCTGCTCATCCCGGCCCTCGCCTGCCCTTTGCACAGAGAAGTTTATAAATAGAGCAACTCCTCCATTATGTGCAGCTTCAGTCTCTTTATTTTTATACTGGAATCTGTTCAATGATTAACAGTTTAAACCATGTGCTGTACATCAATACCTTACATACCCTTCATAACTTATTTTTAGTATTATTTTTCCCCCCTTCTAAATCCTTTATCCATGTTAGGCAACATAGTTATGACATTCAGATAATTTTATTTCTTTTTTAGCCTTTGAAGAAACTTATCTGCATTTCAATTGCGCTTTTGCTAAAAGGCTTTTTGCAATTGAAATTAAGAAGTCAGAGGAGTATTTCCTCTGTGCCTGTGGTTGTGCCTGTAGTCTCCTCACTGAAAGCAAGGAGCATTTGGGCTTTTTTATGGATTAGGCTCAAAGAAGAGATACAGAAATCACATATTTCGTTTCTTTGGCTTCTTGCATACTAGGAAATTCCACTGGAAATCTGGATTTGAGGGTGCACGATGGCGTATGAGCAATATAACCTCAGCATAAGTGAAAGCAGGCAGTGAACTCATTTCCCACCTGTACACCCGTGTCCCAGAAGCAGCGAAACCAGCGGCGCTTTGCTTATGAGCTCCAAGAAGTGATGGAACTTCTGGAAGCAATCTGCAAGCCCCTGTTTGATTAGACTTTTAATCCTTGCTGACCCATCCCGTTGCCGTGGGCCAGGCTGCCTCTGTGGGCCGGCTAAGCTCAGCTAACTTTGCACGGCAGCCAACAAAAGCCACTTGACCCAGGATCTCGTTGGGATATCTTTGTCCATCAGACCTGGCACGGCTGCTCTGATATTTCTGTCTCCTCGTTGCATGCACAAGGGCTGATGGATTCCCCTCCGCTCCGCTGGCCAAAAGGGACAGCATTTTGATGTCATTTCAGCTGCGATAGCTTTCTTCCACCCACCCTGTATGGCTGGTGCTCCTGCCTTCTGCTGCTCTCCTGCACCTGTGGGTACAGGTGGAGAAACACCTCACCTGATGGTGTCCACACTGTTGATGGTGCTTTTGCAGTTTTGCATGTTCTCTGTTGTCAGGTGGGACCCAGGCACTATTTTCCTGCACTTTCAAAAGACCATCCTCCCCATCTGAGGCTTGGGAGCATGATGCCTCTGATATGCTGGAGCTTGTGTGCTCCAGCGAGTAGAGAAAAACTGGCACTGTGACTTGTTGTCCAGTGTCAGGCTGGCTTCACTCTTCAGGACAGCTTTGTAGGAGGTTTGTTGGTTTGCCTACCAAGCGTCTGTCCTCCTCCTGGCCTTTGGGTGAGATGTGAGGCGGTGGTACCTCGTCCTTGCTGATGCCCCATCTGGCTCTGAGCTCTTATTTCTGACACTGAACCATTTCCCACGTTTGTCTGTCCAAGCGCTGAGCACCTGGACAGGAATTGTGGGATTTTTCACTCTTGTTTCACACCCATTGGCACTGCGGTCATCAATGCAGTCATCCCTCGGTGAGGCCGTGCGGGTTGGACCACGGCTTGTGAAATTTGTGAGGCAAATTCGTCTTTCCCAAGGTGTTCGTGGACAGTCCCATGCACAAATACAGGCTGGGCAGGGAGTGGATCGAGAGCAGCCCTGAGGAGAGGGACTTGGGGGTGTTGGTGCATGAGAAGCTCGACATGACCCAGCAATGTGCGCTCACAACCCAGAAAGCCAACTGTATCCTGGGCTGCATCCCCAGCAGCGTGGCCAGCAGTGCGAGGGAGGGGATTCTGCTCCCCTACTCCGCTCTTGTGAGACCCCACCTGGAGTACTGCATCCAGCTCTGGGGCCCCGAACATCAGAAGGACATGGTCCTGTTGGAGCGGGTGCAGAGGAGGACCACAAAGATGATCAGAGGGCTGGAGCACCTCTGCTGTGAGGACAGGCCGAGAGAGCTGGGGTTGTTCAGCCTGGAGAAGAGAAGGCTCTGGGGAGACCTTATAGCAGCCTTCCAGTATCTGAAAGGGGCCCACAAGAAAGCTGGAGAGGGACTTTTTACAAGGGCATGGAGTGATAGGACAAGGGGCAATGGCTTCAAACTGGAAGAGTGGAGATTTAGATGAGCTCTCAGGAAGAAATTCTTGACTGTGAGGGTGGTAAGACACTGGCCCAGGTTGCCCAGAGAAGCTGTGGCTGCCCCATCCCTGGAGATGTTCAAGGCCAGGTTGGATGGGGCTTTGAGCAACCTGGTGTAGTGGGAGGTGTCCCTGCCCATGGCAGGGGGGTTGGAAGTAGACAATCTTTAAGGTCCCTTCCAACCTAAACCATTCTATGATTCTCCACGCCAGTGCTGGCCACGTCACCTTGAGGAGCTCAAATGCCATCATACATGTGGTGTAGGTTCACTTGGCACCTGTGGGGCTTTTGATAAGGTTTCTCAGCATGTCATCTTTGCTCTGAGTCAGTGAGATGCTCTCAATTTGCAAAGCTCTGCACTAAATTAAAAGTCATGTTGCTAGGGAGTGGTGTGATAATACATGGTATTACGCTCCATAGCAGAAGTGTGCAACAGATACAGCCTAGGAAACAAATCCATAAAACCTCCCATCGGATGCACGGTACGAAAATCAAGTGTACTTCAGCTTGGTATTAAGTATGTCATGGAAAAAGACTCCCGCTCCTTCTGAATTTCCTGAAAGTCTGCTTTGGGCTGAAAACCGTAGTGGCTGCAGCCAATTTAGAGAAGGAAAAATCCCTGCTCTTGTTGCTGTCTGCAGAAGCATGCTTAATGATCGTGCCATGCGATTCTCCAGTGCTAAAAATATATTGCTTCTGGGTTTGTACAAACAGCCTCCTAATAACTGGAGCTCTGGCAAGCTTGCAAGGTAGAGGGGGAAAATATTGTAAAAAATGTGAAAATCTTTTTTCTTTCTACTCAGTCTGCAGCACAGTAGAGCTGAGCTCATCTGTCCTTGTGGCTCTCAGCATGAATTAACGGATGTTTTGTTGAGGGATCTCCCAGTTTGTTCTGTTTCTGACCAAAATAGTGGGCGTTTTGCTCCCTTTTGAGTTTGGATGGAGAGCACTGAACTCCCTGCCCTGCTGCTCTATCTGCTGGGGTGGTTTCATGAGCCTGTTTGGGGTGATGGCATGAGAAGATCTGATCGAGGGTTATCTTTGAGGATGGCTTCAGCGCTGAAATTCCCAACTCTTGCTAACCCTGTCTCTGTTGCAAGATCAAGAAGCAAAGTCCAAGGTTGAGATGCTCAGCCTGGGGACATCCTTTCCAGTCATTTCTTCCCGGCAAGGAAGGGGCTGATGCCACAAAACAGACACTTGACGGGGCTGCCATTGCTTTGGAGAGGGGGAGCTGCCAGTAGTAAACAGCTGAACTTGCTGCCCAAGGAGAACTGCCTTTAAAAGGGCAACGAATTGAGTAGGGTTCTTGTCTTAGCCCCCACAGGGTTTTTGTTTTTTTTTTTTGGGGGGGGGACAGGGTCCCCAGAAGCTGCGTGTCATATAGTCACCTTCTCCTTAGCCTGGCTTCCCAAGAAGAGTTGCAAGAAATTGGCTGTTCTTCAAAAGTGAAGTGCATTGAAGATGCAGCAACCAGCTGCCTGGTGCTCATCCGCATTCTCCTTGCCTCCACGTCAGGCTAGCTTTGAGGATAGCCTGATCCGAGGGGCTGGAGCACCTCTGCAATGAGGATAGGCTGAGAGAGCTGGGGTTGTTCAACTGGAGAAGAGGAGACGCTGGGGACACCTGATAGCAGCCTTTCAGTACTTAAAGGGGGCTTATAAGAGATGGGGACAGACTTTTTAGCCAGGCCTGTTGTGATAGGGCAAGGGGTGATGGCTTTAAACTAAAAGAGGAGAGATTCAGACTGAATGTAACGAAGAAATTTTTTACGCTGAGGGTGGTAAGACACTGGCCCAGGCTACCCAGAGAGGTGGGAAGTACCCCATCCCTGGAAGCATTCAAGCTCAGGTTGGACGGGGCTCTGAGCAACCTGCTCTAGTTGAAGATGTCCCTGCTCATGACAGGGGGTTGGACTAGATGGCCTTTAAAGTTCCCTTCCAACCCAAACCATTCCATGATTCTATTATTTGTTTCGGAGCACTGCCCAGCAGGAGCACACCTTTTATGAACCAGAGAAACTAAGGCCAATGATGGCCAACATGCTTCTTGCCACCCAGCTGTGCTGGCAAACCTGTCCATGCTGCCTTGGCAATGGGTGTTGAAGAACTTGACCATTGCACGCAGGGGGTGTTGGGGGCAGTTGCAAGAAGACTGTGTCTTTCGGACAGAATTGTCTTCAGTGGTTAAATTCACATCACTACATTTAACAAGTCAAAGGGATATTGCGTAGTTAATTTACATGGAGCTTCTTTGTCTTGGTCATTAAAGATGGAGAAGATGCTCCTTCCTGAAGTCCTCTGTGCTCCTGTCAGTGCTGAATCCTGCAGTATAATCAGAAATGCTTTGCTTTTGATGGCTGTACAGCTCTTGTCTTTGTTTTTCCAAGGAACCAGTATTGCCTCCAGCAGGGACTCCCCCGGCCAGCGGCCTCCTTTTGTGGGACGCGCTGTGCCTATTGCTCCATTTTTATGGCATCTCTTCCCTGCATCCACACTGGTCTGTTCACCTCCCCTCCTGCTCGGAGCTTCTCTGCGGCAACCGCTTGGGTAGAAAAGAAACATTAGGAAAGTAATTAATGTATTTTTAGCCTCTTAGAATATGATGTAGCTGCTGGAAACACGGAGGAGAGCCAGCACCATGTGAACCGACAGGTTGCAGCACATCACCGGCAAATTTTCCGTAGAGCGCTGGTGCTCCTTGGCACTGTCGAAGAGCCAGGGTGCAAGGTGGGTCACGGGTGATGGAGAAAGGAGGTTGTGCACATGCCTTGTGAGATATAAGGCTCGGATTGCCGTCTGTCTGTCCTCTCCTTATGGGTGCTGGTGAATAAAAGGTCCTTCTGTCCTTCAGAGAGGTCGTCTGCACTTAAATCTGCACAGAAGCCAACCAGCTAGGGAAAGGGGGAATTCAGCGATTGCCTTTTTGTATCTCTTTATAGACCAAAGACGCTGGGGTAGTGCTGAGCCGTGCAGCCACCTTGGACCCAGAGGTTCATAGCTGTCAGGGTGGGTGCTCCGGGAGTGAAAGCGCAGAGCCCCCGTTGCCACGAGTAGCAGTACCCAAGCCCTCCTGGTGTCCAGGACTTGTTTGCAGACCTTCTGGCTTTTCCCTGCTCCTAACCAAGGCTTGTTACGAGGAAAGAGCTTGGCGACTACTCCCCAGATTTCTCCCCAAGTCGGGCTGTTAGACCTGCACAGGAGGGAGGGAAAGCAAAATGCCAGCTGAGAGTTTTTCTTGTTTTTTCCTCTGTCAAATCCTGTTATCTGCTGGGACGAGCGGTTTCAGGCACCTGGGAAAAAGCAGTCTCTGGGATGTAGAGCTGGCCTCTCCCGGCTGCTGCGGCACGGAGATGCGGGAGGTGCCAGGAAACCACGGGTGCTGGATCCAGCAGGCGCTGATGCTGTTTGGCACAGCTCCCGTTGCCTTCAGACGTATAGGATTAGGTCCTCCTGCTCCACGCTGAGGTCAGCTCTAGCGCAGGCATAAATTCAAACCCGTTTGAATGTAGCAGGGGGAGGTTGATGAGGTTTACACAGCGCGCTGCAGCCTCCCGGCCCGTAGACATGTTTAGAGACATCACCGGTGTCTTCTCGGCTGCGTTAGCCACGGTTTTGCATTGATTTGGGTGAGATGAGGGGCAGGATTCAGGTTCGCCGGCATTTCGATGTCAGCTTGCATCTCCGTCTTGTGCAATTGGCAGGTCTGCAATAACCTTTATCATCGAGATTTTTTTCTTTTAATGAGCGTCGGTTGCAACAACGAAAAGGCACATGCTGAAATTCTTATTTTTTGGCCTCTTGTGGAGGGAGACGGCTGCCAGGTTTAACAGCGAGAGTACTGATGTGCTCTGGATGGGGTACAGAGAGGGTTTCCAAGAGGGTTCTCTCTTTGTTTTCTTTAACGTTGGTCTTTTGAGTGAGGCTGATTTAGGAAGAGAATGATGTAAATTTGCCCAAACAAAGTATTGTGAATGGGTCAGCGTGCAGGTGCTAATTACTGCAAATAATAATTGAAATCCCTTCATCTGGAAACAAACTGCGGTTCGCCTTCAGTCGAGCTGCTGCGGCGGGAGCCAGGGCAGAGGTTCACATCCGCAGCAGCATCAGAGAGGAGATTTGTGTGATGGGTGGTGGGGAGCTGGACCATCTCAAAAACCAGTAAATCCAGTCGCAGGAAGGCTGGGACTGGCAACAACCTGCCCTTGGTCAATAGGCTCGATGCAAATTGACTTGTGGTTGAAATGTCTTCATTTTTTGCTCTCTTGCTTTTAACTTTGCTGCAAACCACCCTGTGTGAGGTGGGGTATGGTCTCTCCACCCCACTCGTGCTTTTCACCAAGCCAAATAAGACCCGATTCACGTGGGTGCTGGAAGTCATAGAGCCAGCAGAAGTGTTACCGTGGGCTCAGGATTAATGAGCATAGAGCCATGACCTGTTAGAGGCGGACATTTAGCTTCTGCTAAGCTTACCAGAAATGAGAGTGGAAGGTGACTTGAGTGCGGAGTCCTGAGTACCTTCACTTGAGAAAACACAGGACATCAGGGAGCTCTTTAATTCAGACCAGAATTTATCCTGAAGTCAGGTAAATTCAAGCTTCAACCAGATAAATTCAACTGGAAGGGAAGGCAAACTGAAGTGTTTGGGACACCTGGGAACAAATAGCCAGTAGATGTAGGGTTGGGTTTTGTCTCTTGGTGGCTGTTCATTGGGAGATGACATTTGGGCCAGACAGAGGTTGTTGGGCTGTGTTCATATGCAGGGTCAGGTTTATTCACTCCCCTTTGCCCTGAAATGATGAAGACGCGCGTGCAGCTCTAGCGGGTGTTAGGTACCAGCGCTTATCTCAGTTACTGCGGATTTTGGTGATTTCGGTGGAAGCGCAGCATCTTGCATGCATGTATGGAAGGACTGGTGGGTAGTGATGTGCTACTGGGTCTTTATGCAATAGGAGGAGTCCAGGCATTGATTTTTCTGCCTCTGCCAAAAAAGCAGGTGCCTCCACATAGCTCTGCACATTGCCTGGAGCTGGTGCCACATCAGTAATCCAGGAAATGGCAAACAATGGGAACCTCTTTGGGAGCTGCTGAGGAAGGCCTCCTGCAAAACCTTCCTGCAAACCCAGAAACAGCCATCACTTGCACCGGGGCAGCCAATTTCAGGCTTGCTTGAAACACTTGCAAGCTGCCTAAGCATGGCTTGGATTTCTGCTTTGCCGTTGGCCATCCAAGACATGAAAACCTTGGTGTCGTCTGTCCCTAGGAGGACTTGGTTGCCGGCCAGGAGGACCCAGTTCTTCCCTCCAGTCCCTAATGCTGCAGCATGTCACTTTGCAAGATCAGGGATCCCAACCTCCCTTTTTTCTCCCTGAGGACATCTGAGTGTGCCAGTCCATTCAGCTCTGCTGCGAAGGTGCTCTGTTTGGTGGGTGCCCTTCAGATGCACACATCTAGCTCGTAGTCATTTCTGGCTTGGACAAATTATCTGAATGGGCTTTTGAGAACTTTTTATGGAAAATGTTGTTAAACTGAAAACAAGGGTATGATAAAACAGTAATTTAAGAGCAGTTTCCTGACAGCTGGACCCCTTAAACGCACTGACTTACCATTGTGGAGTGATGATACCAAGCCTGCTATTTGAACGTACTTTTTGTCACTCGGAAAATCCTTGGGCAGTTTTTAAAGCACTTCCAGTCTTTAATTGTTGTCCTTGTTACTCATGATAAACTATTGTCTTGCTCATAAATTACACATCATTCATCTTGCCGGCTTTGTCGAAGCCCCAGTCAACATGTTTGTCTACCTCACTTGTGAAATGTGATGTCGTACATGACAGCAGGAGGATAACCCAATTTCTGCTTTCAAAATGAAAAGGTTTATCTTGGTTGGGGTTGGTTGTTTCGGGGTTTTTTTTTTTAAGCACTTGAGAGGTACCACGCGTTGCCGTTGTTCCTGGGAGACATCTCACCTGGTGAGGCACACACGTTCATGTGCCTGTTCAAGCTGCCCTCGGCCGTCCCTCTGGGCAGGGTTGGTGTTTTCGAGGTGGAGACCAGAGGTCTATTTGCAAAAAATCAAAAACAAAAGAAAAAACCAAGCAGTTAGGTACTTCAAGGTTTCTAAAGGCAGGCACCAGTGTGCTACCTGCTTTGGTTTTTGCAGTCCACAGGGACTGTGTGTATCCCTGCCTTTGTCCATCCAGGCTGGCTTTACCTTCGGACAACTGTGACTGTTCCCGGTCCATCATGAACAGTTTCAGGAGCTCCACGTGCCACGCTGGTGGTTGAAATAACCCAGTCATCTATCAGGAGGCAGATTCAAAGTAAAAGCAAGAAGGTCCTTCATGCAGTGCGGTGTCAGAGGTGGATCCGTCCCCATGGGACATGAAGGCAATTAACAGTTTGCAGGGATCCAGAAGTGATTAAGCAGATTTGTGACAGGGAAATTTGATGAGCGCTTATTGAATTGACAAACATAACCTCTTTCTCAAGCCAGAAAGCCCCGTTTTTGGGGGTAGCATTGGACCTATTGATAGCACAGCCCAGGTTTCAGCCTTGGAAGCAGGACCTGGCTATATTTGGTGCTGTATTTATATGCAGGGACTCTGCACGTGCATCAGCTGTGCTGTCTAGAAGCAAAATCGTATTGCTTGAATAATCCTATGTTAGAAAGCAGTTTCGCACCCCACCTTCATTCATCTTCTCACCCAAGAAAAAGAGTCCTGAAATGAAAATTGGCATTTTCTGCTTTAGAGGTGCCGGCAGGTCCCATCCCTTGCTGGTACAGGGTCACAGGGCTGGGGTGGGTGCTGGCTCCTTAGGGTGCTCATGGTCAGTTGTTATTTTAGCTCATTTCCAAAAGGAGATGTGGGTGCATCGACAGCAATGGCCAGGACAGGGAATTTGGGGAGTTTCGGAGCAGCAAGGTGGAGTTTCTAACTTTGCGGCTTTCTCTATGCTCAGATTTGCCTGCTGCAAATATCCATAGTCTTGCCATCCCTTAGAGCAGCGCAAGCCTTGTGATGGAAAGTGTCAGGCATCCTTGAAGCCGCACCCGGGGCAACTAATGAGGCCGTAAAGTGATTAGTGCCTGTGACCCCGTACACCACCGCAGGTAGCGGGCCGGGACCCTGGGACGTGGGAGTCTGAAACTGGGACATATCCCAACCACGGCTGACCCAGGGGGGCTTGTTCTGACAATAAAAGGTGAGACATCCCAAATGTCCGGGGGTGCCTGGCAGCGGGTAGGGAGCTAAGCGGGAGCTCCTGTGTTTGGGGAGTGGGTGGAGAGGGGCTTCGGGGGGGTCACCAGCCCCTCTCCCCCTGCCCCGAGGCAGCTCCAGCTTTCCTCCTCCCACGCCACCCTCTCCAGATCCCTCTGTTTTCTGGCAGATAGGATTAAGCCTGGCCTTCCGCCCCATCTCGGAGAGAGCCAAACCTCTTTCGGATCTAATTATTTTCCATTTTTGTTTAATTGTGCACATCCTGCTGTTGGCTGAGAAGGAGAGCGGCTCCTGCTTGGGCTGGGGCAGGGAAGGGCACCCGGCCGCTCGCTGGCTTTCGGATCAACGCTCCATCTCTTTGGAGTTGTGATTTTAAGCCCCCAAATCTCTTGGAGATCCAAGGCAAGTTTCCAAGAAGCAGCTCTGGCACCATCCTCTGTTTCTCCAGCGGTGACCTCCACGCTGGGGATCCCCCCACGTGAGGAAGGGGAGTCCAGCCACGGCCACCTGCCTCCCCCGTCCTCCTCCTCCTCCCCTGCACCCAGTTTGCACCGGGCTCTGCTTTTTCTGCATGTGTTTTGCTACATAATGCCTATGTACAAGTGGCACCGACTTCTTTTAGCAGTGCATTGCATGCCTTTTTTTAATGATCTTTTGATTTCTCAGTTCATCCGAGCTGCTGCAAAATCCCGCAGCCTCTCCCTACAGATGATGCCGAGCTGGGGTTTGGCTATGCTGGTTTGAAAGCGCTGCTGAATCGCCCCGACAGCGATGATAAAATGCGAGGGTGATAAGGGAAGGGGTGAAATCCCTCTGCGGGAGGAAGGGAGAAAATAAGATGGGTTTTCACCTCCCAGGCAGCCAGCCAAGAAGCAGAGGAGAGAAGGGACAGATAAATCAGATTAAGCATGACACAAAGCTTTGCCTGCAGCAGAATGATGTCTGCATATGGAAAATACGGAGATGCTCTGGTGGGCAAACGCTCAGGCTTCACTTGGTGCAAGAGAGCGGTCTGGAAAGTGTCTCCCACGTGCAGTAGGTCTTGTGTGCAACCACTAGGGTTCCAAAACCAAGCAACCTGGCCAAGCAATTTGTCCACAGTAGGTGCTAAACGGCATCCTGCTGTGTCCGTGTCTGGCATCTTCTTGTTGGTGTTCCCCGTGTCGGGGCTCGGAGGCGGTCGCAGGAGAGGTGATGAACTGGGACTTGTGTTGAGCCTCAGCTGGTGCTGTTCACAGTCGTCCTTGCAGCACAAATCTGCCTGCACCACCTTTACAAACGAATGATCCAGACTCATGTTGACTTCTGCACTCTCTGGACTTAGAGTGGAAATAGTGATAGCAACAAGAAATTGTAATGAGACGGCTCTGTGGCCAAGACCACGTGTTTCAGGGGAAGGCAAAGGCAAAGCTGTGTAGGCTGTTCTTGCAGAGAAGGTGTAATCCCCAATTCCCACTGGCAAGGGAAGATGGGGAAAGCAGGGATGGGAACCCACCCACTGCAAAGAAAAATGAAGGATTTGGGGTGTATTTCTCCATGCCTGTCAGCTTTGCCTCTGCCAGGTCCCTCCTCATCCATGCCATGTGGACATCGCAGTGGTTCCATCCCCAGGAGGATTTAGATGCCATGTCCCATCTAAGAGCTTCCCAAAGCAAAGGGTCTTTAACTCTAAGGCTTCCCTCTTGCTTTCTCAGCCAGTACCTATGTTTAATTATTCTGTAGAAAGCAGCAGAGCTGCTCCAAAGTGTTTTGAGGTTGCTCCTGTCCAGAATACCCTACACTCAGTGGATAGAGCCTGGCTCAGAGTGGAGAGGTTGTGTTTGGATCCCCCAAAGAGTGGCTTCAGTCCCACTGTGCTTTTGACAAAAAAATGTTGGTGAACCAGAAGGGCTCAGGATGGTGAATTATGATCCAAGATAAAAGTTGCTTTGCATTGCATCAGAAGGTGTATGTCACGTACCTGCTGTGGAGTGGACCTTGCGTTCTGATACAGTTGCGTATTTTTTACAGCTTCACTTAGGTTGAGCGTTACTTTTCCAAATCCCGTTCTTTAGCACCAAAACAACCTCGCAGCACCTCCACAGGAATGGGAGGACACCCAGAGTACTGAAACTCACTTCTGCTGCAGACGAGGTGGTTCCTTCTCTACCAAAGCTGTGCCACACCATGTCCCTTGTGCCTCTCGGCACAGTGGCACAAGATGGCTCGGGCACACCGGTGGCCAGGTCGGGAAGCAGCTCTGGAGGAGGGATGGGTTTGCGGAGAAGTAAATACCGCTGCAGAAGGTTCCAGCGAGAGCTGTCGGTGTTTCCAGCAAGCCATCTAGTGGCTTCCTATTAAAACAATTGCACGCCTTCAAACTGGGAAGGCAAAGCTGGAGGGCTGAGTGCTGCTCACCACCGCAGTTGTGTCGAGGAACCAACATGCAGGGTTTGGCCCTAATTGGGAAAAGGCCCTACTGCAATAGCCCACTTCTGGGTCACGGGGTGGTGGAAGGGTTGGATTAGCTGCTGGATGGCAGCGTGGGTCTTCCAAGAGCAAGCCTAATAGGTGATCCTACAGATGGATGTCCAGACGTTCATTTCACTGGAGTGAGTTTGGTTACCCTAGCTCAAAAGTACATGAAGCATATAGGGTTCATGAATGATTTAGAGCAACTTCCTGTCCCGTAGGGATAGGAGACAGCAAACAGAGAGGGAAAACATAAACTTTCTGGGTTTTTTAATAACATGAGAACTCAGGGTATTTCACTTGGTGAAGTTTTGGGCAGTGGGTTGAAAGCAAAGAGAAGAAAGTACTTTTTCACCAGCCAGTTCAGTTGTGGCACCCTTAGGCACAACCTGGTACAGGGACTGAAAGTTTGAAGGCTTCATAGAGGGGTCTGGAAAACGCTGGAGGAGAGTCTGACCTGGGGCTGGGAAGCATCAGTCGGGTTGTCTAGGTAGATCCTGAGCTGTCTGTGGCTGGTGTTTGTATAAGCTGTTCAGAAAAACCTGCGGCGATGGAGATTTCACAGCCTCCGTAGGCAATCTCTCCCTGCGCATCACCAGCCCTACCTGTAGGACGTAGTTTCTTCATGTCTGACCTCATTCGCCTTTGCTGCAATTCAAACCTATTACTACAATCCCAGCGAGACACAGAGAACAACTTGTCCGCGTCAGTCTTCCACCTCTCAGACAGACGACAGGCTGGCTGGTGCAGTTTTTATGTGCAACGTGGCATTTTGACTGATGTTCAACCTGTGATGCTTCCTGACCCCAGGCTCTTCCCCTCCTGGTACTGCACGGCACTTTCTTTCCACCTGCATGCAGATGTTTCCACCTTCTTAATGCAGCTGATTTTTTTCCTGACTTTTCTCCAGGTCTCAACACTGTTTGACTTCTAATCTGGTTTTCTGGAGTGTTTTCAGTTCTCCTAGCGTGATACCTGCGCCTTGAATACATTTATGGCATCTCCTGTATCACTGATGACACACTGGGTAGTGTCACGGCCGGGACGGGTCTCCTTGCTTAGCACATCCTCCTAGTCTGATGGTGAATCACTAGTAACGACTCTCTCCGTATGGTTTTCCGATGAGTTGTGTGCCCACATTAGAGTAGTTTCGCCTGAGCGTGTTTCTCTGGTGTGCTGCTGAGGAAGCCGTGTGTGGCAGCACCTAATGAATATCAAGATATACGGCTCTGACTGCTTCTCCAGCTATTCACAGGCCAGTTACTCTGTCGCAGAAGGAAATTAAATTGTTCTTGACAAATCGGTGTCGGCAGTCACTTATCATCTTGTTATCTTCTAAGTGCTTACAAATAGGTTGTTTCATTATTTGTTCCATCAGTTTTCCAGGAGTTCGAATTAAGTGACCAGTTTGTAATTCCCTGGCTTTTCCTTTTGCATATTTTTAAAGCGAAACCCTATGTTTGCTTTTTTCCTGGTCTTCTGAAACCTCTCCTATCTGCTGTGAGCTAACAGAGGAACAGTAGCTCCGTGGCTGCTTCAGCTGAGCCCTTCCCTCCATCCCTTTGGGGCAGCTGATCGCGCCGGGCTGGCAGATGGACCAACACCCTGGTTTTTGGTTATTGCCCTCCTGGTGGGATGCTTCTTCCCTTTGCCCTCTGTGGCTCTTGCCTGTGTTAGCTCGTTTGAATCTTGACCTTTTCCATTTTCCAGCCAGTGCTTTTAAAAGGTTAGGTTTATCCACGAAGTGCTTTTGTGTAGTATTTTGTGTAATCTGCCACGGTACGGAAAATTTGGGCCAAATCGTGACTTTGATTATCATTAGGACAGCAGCAGTGGAGGCACGTGGCTGTAGAGGTGGGTGTAATTTGGCTTTTTGAGTGATTTTCAGGAGTGACCGGTAAGTCCTGGTGTCCAGTTTGGCACACCTTGCTGTGACCTGGGTTTTCAGAGAGCGGTGACCCCCCTGCCTGGGGGATGTTCATGCAGTGGCATCACGCATGCAGGCATTCCTCTGGCGTGTTGTATTTACCCTACCAGGGTCTATTTATTTCTTTATTAGGTCTTGCTTTCCTATTTCTCAATTCTCTCCTTTTTTTTTTTTTTTCCTGTTCCTTCAACAGGAATCATTAACCAATGGCAACAGGAATCCAAGGATAAAGTGATTTCCCTATTGTTAACCCACCTGCCTTTACTGAAGCCCGGAAACATCGAAGCAAAAGTCGAATACATGAAACTCTTGCCTAAAATCCTGGCCCACTCGATCGAACACAACCAACACATCGAGGAGAGCAGGCAGCTGCTGTCCTACGCCTTGATACACCCTGCCACCTCCTTAGAGGACAGGAGCGCTCTGGCCATGTGGCTCAACCACCTGGAGGACCGCACGTCGGGTGGCTTCGGCAGCCAGAGCAGAGGTCGGTCGGATTCGGTGGACTACGGGCAGACGCACTACTATCACCAAAGACAAAACTCCGACGACAAACTCAACGGATGGCAAAACTCTCGAGACTCGGGCATAAGCGTCAGCGCTTCCAGCTGGCAGGACAAAAACCTGGCGTGCGAGAACGGCCATCTGCCCCTCTACTCCTCCTCCTCCGTCCCCACAACCATCAACACCATCGGCACTAGCACAAGCACCAGTAAGTACCCACGGGAAGCGCTGGAGACGGCCACCCACAGCCACCCTTCACAGCATGGTCCCCCCCATCCCGCTAGAAAATGTTGCTTTGCCGTGGTTAGCAGAAGAGCTAGCTTCATCTGGGCCATAGAAACCTCCTTTTTTTTTTTTCTTTCCCCTACCTGCTTTTTTATTTCCTCCCTGCCTTTTTTTTTTATTTTTTTCTCTCGTCCTGTGGGATTTTAAAGACCTGACAGCTGGAGAGGAGGGAAAAACAGCCAAGCTGTAAGAGCAAAAAATGTGCGTTATCGGAGGGAGCCCCTTTTATTTCATGTAGCTCCATCTAGATTTGCAATTCGCGTTTCAAGAGTTTCTAAAGCAAGCGGGGAGCTGATGCTTCATGTCCAAAAGTGAGGTGGGGGACTTGAGGCGAGTCCAAAAGTGAGCTGGGGACTTACTGGGAGGAAATGGGATTGGGGCCCCGAAGCGCAGGCATTGTTTTTGGAAGCAGGGCTGAGATCCACCATCTTCAGGGCGTATCTGAAAACGTTACCTTTTATCTCCAGGGCACAGAGTTGTGAAGCTGGTGATGATCAGGGGGTTTAGATGCACAGCCCTCAGTGTTTTCCAGGAGTCTTGGGTAGCTCTTCCCCCACAGAGACCCTGCCAGGCTTTGATGGGAGCGGTGGACAGTGCAGAGCCCAGTCCAAGGCCTGGACACTCGGAGATGCTGCCGAGCACCGTGGCTGGAGATTTATCACTGATTTTGTGTGGACATGTAGTGCAGCTATTACTGGGTTGTTTTTTTTTAAAAAAAGCGAGTGTTGATGCCTGTGAGCCATCCCTGGGAGAGGAGGAACAAAGTATCTTCTCAGCAGGGTTCGGGAGCTTCTCTGCCCACCCAGTCCCTCTGTGGAGGGCTGTCACGCCTGCCTTGCTGTCACCTTGGGTGACCGCCACCATCTCACCTGCAAGGCTGGACGTCCTCCTTCGCTTTGGAGCGTTCAGAACGTCTCTCTCCAAGATGCATGGCACCTCCCTAGATATGAGGGATGCAGAGAGCGCCTCAGGGAGGAGAGGCTTCTTGCGGTGAGGGCTTGGCTTCTCTACCAGCGTGTGGAAAGCCACAATTAAATAGCTGAAAGCTTTAAAATGGTCACTTAAGGATTCTGGGTTTTTCCCTTTCCTGTAATAAGTGCTTTTTTGAGGTGGTGTTTCAAATCAACAGCGATATGAAACACAGTGCTGGCTTTATTGCTGTAGCATCCCTGTCCCTGCCTCTCCGGTGTCCGTCCCTGCAGACAGCACTGCCTGCTCTGCCACACGGGGGTTTAGCAGAAGGGTCTCAGCTTAGAATCACAGAATCATAGAATGGTTTGGGTGGGAAGGGAGCTCTAAAGGCCATCAAGTCCAACCTTCCCTGCGAGNATGCAGTACTCCAGGCGGTGTCTCACAAGAGCGGAGTAGAGGGGCAGAATCGCATCCCTCAATGTGCTGCCAACGCTTCTTGTGATGCTGCCCAGGATACTTCTCCACCGACTCTGAACATCATGCCCATCCCATCCCCTGTTTTGGAAGCCCCGGCTCCTGCTGCCGTGGGACTGTGAGGTTCAGCTTCTCCAAGAGCCAGGTCCTTGCGCTGTGGAGGAGACTGTGTCAGGGTGACCAAGCTGCATGGGAAAGGCTTAACAAGGAGACAGAGTGAGAAGAATCGCAAATATATTTGCAATATCTCTGTTAAACCTCTCCAGGGTTTTTTTTTTTGGGGTCCCTCCTTGTGGTTTTTGCATGCCTGACAGTTCAGAGGCTTTGCATGCCGGGGAGGCAGTGGGAAGAGGTGGCTTCAGAAGGGATCTGCTTCCTCGCGGCAAGAGCTGGAAGCATGGAGGTCTGATGGGTGCAGCAGGTTAATCGTTGACTGTGGCTGGAGCTCTACCAGAAGCACTAGGTCTTGAAGAATGCTTTTCAAAAACCCCTTTGTGCTTTGAGCCTTTTTGCGTCCACTTATGTCTTAGCAGAAGTAGCGACCCACCTCTTGCCCCACAGCGTCCCCAGGTATTAGCAAAAGGTGCCAAAACCCAGGCAACAGCCAAATTACTC
The DNA here is from genome assembly GCA_013397275.1 of Burhinus bistriatus. Classification (NCBI taxonomy): domain Eukaryota; kingdom Metazoa; phylum Chordata; class Aves; order Charadriiformes; family Burhinidae; genus Burhinus; species Burhinus bistriatus. Next base: position 4,023 of record VYXH01001381.1, on the reverse strand, counting down.
AGCAGTGCCTGGGCTACCGCACTGCTGAGGTTTTTCCTAAATTCTCCAGAATTAGGTATGTGCAGCAGCAGAGCACTGGGACAGGAGCAGCTGTGTGTCTGCCAGCAGCCCTACACTTCACCTTGGTCTTTTGCTGGAAGTCCATGTCCCTCCTCCATCTCTGCCGCTAACTTTGCCGTGGCATCCCTTGCTGTAAGTCCTGGCGCGGCAGCCCTTGCCCAGTCCGTTCCTTCCCAGCATCCCGCAGTAGCTGCTTTTCGTGGCGCTGGGGCAGCTCGCTCACATCGTCTTGCTCTGAGCTGCAAGTTTATAGAGTCCATATTCAGGGAACCTTTTCCCCAAGCATCGCAGCGGGATCAACACATGTTTCTAAGGCTGCATAGCTTTGCAAAGGCATCTGAACACATCTTCAGCCCAGTCTAGTCCTAAATATTAAGCTGTTGCAACTCCTGCTTATGTATTGTGGTGGCAGCGTGTTCAGACTACCTGCGGGCTGAGCTGGAGACAACCTGACCACGCTTGACGTGTTAGTTCGTAAGCTTCCTTAATGCAATATTTGCTCGGACACAAACACAGTAAGTCCACAGACAGATGCTAAAAAATAAACACGGCTGTCAGCCTTTGTCCTGGCCCCTTGAGTCAGTCAATAACGTCCATTAATCTTTTATTCCAAAGCAAAGCCCTCAAACTGTTACTGTTTGTTTAGGTTTTAGTGTTATTATTTTTAAATTCTCCCTCTTACTTAAAGGTGTTTATCTGGGCAGGAGCTTAATCCCACAGCACCCTGCAGGGCACAAAATTCCCCGACCCGTCCCTGCAAAGGCACTGCCTGTTCCTGATGCCAAAATGGGGCAAAGTCTTTCCTGGAGGAGTGAGGTGCTGATCTTGCCCAAGGCACTTTCATCTGGTATTGTGGCATAATTAGATGTAACGATATTATGGTGTATGGTTTAAACATGGTAGGTGAAGCTCATGTGACAATTTGCTCTGTGCTGTCCTCATCTTTGACTCGACTTAGACCCAGGCTTTGAGACTTGGTTCAGGCTTGGTTCATCTCCGGCTCTGTCTTAAGGGTGCTGGCTGGTGTTAGCCAAGGCTTGAGGAGATGTTGCTGGAGTTCTCCAGCCTTTGCCAGGCAAGTCTGGAGTGCTCTGAAGGAGTCGCTCTGGATTTACACCAGTGATGGTGATCCAGGAGTGGGACCAGCATCGTAAGCGATGGGTTTGGGTCTGGAGTGATCAGGGGGCATGAACTCACCCGAAGTGATGGAAGTTCATGTGCTCCTTCCCATCCACTGCATCACTGTAACTGCTTTCTCAGCCCATCCCACAGAGCTTGACCTGCAACTTTAAACCAAACTTTAGTGTCCTGGGAGTAAAGGAAGCCTTGGCATGGGCTTGGGAGCACAGGTGGGCAGGAGGCCAGAGCTGCTCCAGGCGTGGTGGGACAGGGTGAAGCTCGGAGCCCGGGCTCTGTGGCTGAGTCAGGCGGCAGTTGCAAAATGCCCGAGTTGCACAATGCCTTTGCAGTGGAGACGGGGCCTGGAAACTCTGATAGGACAGAAAAAAGCAGCTGGCTTTCAAAGCTGCAGACCAAGAGCTCCTTGGATGGGGGCTCTGGCTCCTTCCTTTCCCCTGTGTAATTGGTTCCACCTGAGTACCATCGGATGGTATGCTGGGTTTGGTTGTCAAATGGAAGTACAGCATAGCTTAACCCGGTGTTTTCCGCCTGCTCAGAAGGGAGCATGTGCAGAGGAGAAGGAGGGTCTGCTATTAAATACACTTGTCCAGCGCTGAGAAGGTGGGGTGCAGGTACACTGGTCTGAATTGGACCTACAAGCAAGACAAAAGAAAAGCACAAGGTGTGGAGGGAGCGACAGCAACTTCAGTTGGCAATAGTGAGCCTGTTGAAGCACAGCTAGAGGTAAGGATTCAGTTCCTGGCTCTGATATGCATCTGCTGGACGAGTGTCTTGGTCCTCTGCTCCCAGTGTATAACCAGTATAGATGGGGATAACAGTATTACTTCTTTTATCAATGTATGGTGAGATTTTCCTATGTTCTCACCTCTGGTGTAGTGCCAGGGCACTTAAACTCGCTGTGGAGAGCCGGTTTCCCAGGGGCAAGTCAACCTCCTACCTCTGCACAGGGACAGAAGGTCTTGGTTTTATGGCAGGAGCAACAGTAATTTGCCCCAAACATTTGAATTAAGACCAGGCTCTTTCTGGCAGAGGAGCAAGGACCTCCTTATGCCAGTACCTGCCCAGAAGAAGAGGTAGCTCAGTGCCAAGTGCAGGCAGCACTTCAGCCAGGGTGAGCATCTCCAGTTGTCACCCTGCCTGGGGGACAGGAGCTCTGCCCAGTCTCTGTATGGGCTGTAGTGCTGCCATAAAGCAATGGCATGTCAGGTTTCCCTGTGGGGAATGGCCCCGGACAAGGTAGGCAGCACTTGGTCTTGCTGGAGCCTTGTGTGTCTAGGAGTCCATCTCCTGTCTGTCCTTCCAAAAAGAGGAGGAGGTCCCTGGACTGGTAATGGTGGTATCTGAGTGCATGGCTGGTGATGCCTCACAGTCCTGTCCTGGGGAGAGCACCCAGTGTGTCCTTGGTGTGTGTGTCCTGTGTCACTTGGAGTGGCACCAGTGCCTGGAGGCATGGTGTGGGTGGCACCAGGAGACGACGTGATGGTGTGAAGTCACAGATCAGTGATGGATAGATACGGTCAGAGACCTCACAGAGTAGAAATCCTGGGCACTGGGGCTGTGTTCATACAGGAGAGATGTTGCAAATGCTTTAGGATTTCAGCGTTGCTATGCTGCCTGGGTTCCCCTGTCGGTGAACAGAGAGATCCTTGGACCAGCAAAGCTGTTTGCCAGTCTGCGGCCACCCTTCCGCTTCTGAAGAAATGGGAAAGATGCCGGGTGCTCAGACCTGCTACACCCTTCCCATGGGAGTCTCTGCCAGAAAACTGATGTCGTTTGCCTACAAAGAGAGAGAAGGCGAGGGAGCAGTGCAATGCAGGAGAAATACTCAGCTATACAACCTTCTTCTCCTCAAAAAGAAAAATCTCTTGTCTTATCCTAAAGGTGAAGAGAAGGAATAAATTAGCATACTACCTTCCGTGCACACCAGTCCAGATTCATGGCTCTCCCCTTGCACCTGCCAGCTCTCGAGAAATGCTTACGTTTCAGTGATGCTCAGGTGGCATCAGCAAGTCATACTGGTGGTCAGACTCCCCGTGTCACAAGAAATGTAGAGATACTGGTGGCAGCAGAGCACCCTGCAGAAGGCAGGACCGTCCCCTGGACTCCTATGTGAAGATCAGATAGAATTAAATCTGGCCAGGGACATCAAGGGCAACAAGAAAAACTTCTGTAAGTATGTCGGTGATAAAAGGAAGAGTAAGGAAGATGTGGGCCCTCTCCGGAAGAAAACAGGAGACCTGGTCACCCAGGACATGGACAAGGCTGAGGTACTCAATGACTTTTTTGCTTCAGTCTTCACCGGCAAGGGCTCTAACCACACTGCTCAAGTCGCAGAAAGCAAAGGCAGGGGCTGTGAGAATGAACCGCCCATTGTAGGTGAAGATCAAGTACGAGACCATCTGTCGTGGTTTGGGCCAGATTGGCCCAATCCGGTGGAACAACAGATGCTCGCTCTCTCTTGCTCCTCTCCCGAAGGGAGGCAAGAGAGAGAGAGAAAAAGAGAGACTTAAGAGTTTAGGAGCTAAACTACTTTAATGAAATGTTAATAANAACCAGGACACCATCTAAGGAACCTGAAGGTACACAAGTCCATGGAACCTGATGAAATCCATCAGCAGGTCCTGAGGGAACGGTGGATGAAGTTGCTAAGCCGCTTTCCATTATATTTGAGAAGTCGTGGCAGTCTGATGAAGTTCCCACTGACTGGAAAAGAAGAAACATAACCCCCGTTTTCAAAAAGGGAAAAAAGGAACACCCAGGGAACTCCAGGCCGGTCAGTCTGACCTCTGTGCCTGACAATATCATGGAGCAGATCCTGCTGGA
>VYXH01001380.1:81281-92106 GCA_013397275.1 Burhinus bistriatus | reverse complement strand
TTATTATTATTATTATTTCTGTGTCTGGAAAGACTAGGGGCTGAAGTGCCTCCTGCCTGCTCTGCCGTATTGGGTTTCCACCTTTATTTTTGGAGCATTTCTAGTTGTAGACCAGTTTCTCCTTACCTTAAGTAGACTGTTCTATTAAAAATAGAGAAGTGTATTGTTGAGACCTAATCAACTGTGATTTAAGTAGCTTGTATAAAAACATTAAGCAGCACACGGTCACTGTCAGCGCTATGAAGAGGCTCTAAAGCCACTGAAGCGTCAGAAGGCTCTGGCTGCCGGGCCGCATCCAGCGCCTGCCAGCATCGCCACCCTCCAAAAGTGTAGGCAAAATAAATACTTCTCTGCATCGACATTTTCCACTAATTTAGTCATTGCAAAACCAAGGAATTTGGGATGAGAAAAAATGGAAAAGCTCGTTTTCCTTTTCCTGCCTGTGAATAAAGCCTAAGTAATATATTAATTTTAAAACCATAAAGAATATGAAAATTGGGAACAAAACGCTCAGCTCCGTCATTGCAGAGAGTACTTATCTTATTTAGGAAATCAGTTTTAAATGCATGCTTAGATAAGCTTATTCTTTCATCTGTGGCTAGCACATTTTAAATGGTTTTATTTAACTAATAAAACCCATTTTTTATGCTGGTTTTTGGGCGTCTTAAATTGAAAATCAATTTCCATCCGAATAGACCATGGCACACGTTGCGAGTTCAAAATTAATAATCATCTCATAAAAAAGAAATGCATCATTCCCTATATTATAACATAATAAAATGCAAACACGAAGAATTTCCATAAATATACATTAAGCTACATAATTGCTTAAGTAACCTCGCATGCATAAAGTGTTTTCTTCTGTTTAGCAAAAAAAAGGAGTTGTAAAAGAAGTAAACCTGCAGATTTGTAGTCACCAACCAAGAAGAATTGAGTTAAGAAAATAAATAAAATGTATAAATGAGAAACAAGATTAAAGCTGATCATTTAAACCAAGCTTTCTGCTTTGCTAATTTAAATAATGATTAAAATGGGTGGCTGAAATCAGTCGTCTCCAAAGTCTTCAGCTTTAAAGCTCCTTCCACCCCAGGAAGGGCTGGGGAAGGGTGGGGGCAGCCCTGGCATGCTGGAGGATGGGTGGGATGTGGTGGGACATGGTGGGATGGTGGCACGGGATGCTCTGAGTCTCACCCTGCCTGCGGTGGTCGGGCTGGTGCTGAGCTCTCATGGATTAAAAAACCTAAATTACAAGTGCCAAGAACTGCCCAGGGTCGTTAAACCCTTCCCAGCCCCAGCTCCATCAAACACTGCATGCTTGGAAAGACGTGTTCCAGAGTTGTTTCCAACCACACAGGTCAAGGAAAGAAGCCAGGGATTTGGGGCGAACTGGGAGTATTAGAAAAGAAGCGGTGTGAATGGCTGATGCTCAGTTTTGATGCTCATCCCATGATGTTCAGGAGACGATGGGTGGCCCAGAGCCACAGGGTGGGGAGGTGAGGTCCCACCACCTGGCAGCCACGGAATCCATCCCCTCCAAAGTTTTATATGGGTAGGAAAGGCAAGTTTTATTGGAAAGCATGAACAGGGATCCTCCCGGCTAGGCATCCTACAAGCCAGACGGGTGAGAAGGGGCAGCAGATGCCTACCAGCCCCATGGCAGTGTCCCATCTGCTAACCCATCCCACCTTGATGGGAGATGGGAATCACTTTGCTGCTGCCATTGCTGTTCAGCTGTTGTGGGGAGCCCAGAGATGCGCTGTGTTCGCAGAGCCCCACAGCAGGACCCACACCAGCACCCCCCTCCATACGTGGCCATACCACCACCCATGGGTTTCCCACCGCTGGGGAGCAGCGAGGGCTTCACATCCCTCCATGACGGGTTCCCCTGGTCCTTCACACTGCTCTTGAGGAAGCACAGTCTTTTTAGAGTGGATGGGGAGATGTCCGAGGAGATGTCTTTGGATTTTAGCAGGGCCTGGAGCAGCCCAGGGGACATGTAGGGACATGGCGGTGCAGCTTCCCACCAGCTATGACAGCATCCCGGGAAGACACTCAGAAAAAAATACAATTCCTTCCTGCACCTCTCACTCTGACTCGCTTCCAAAGCACACCCCCGCTCCCGAGCAAACCAGGCCATCTTTCTTTCATATGAAAGAGAGAGGCTCAGCAAGATGTAGCAATAATCTGTCGTTTTCTATTCCACTGCTCAGCGAGGAGCCTCTGGGGATGGCGGAGAAGGAAAGGGACCTCAAAATAGCGGCAGACTTTCTGTGCAGCTGGAGAAGCTTTCCGGAACAAAGGAAAACCTGGAATAGAGCAAACATTCCCCATTCCTATCCCAAGGAAAGGGCTTGGGTGCAATCGGCATGGAACGCCCTATATTTTTGCTTGGTTGGGAATAGCCAGCAGGATCCACTGGAAGAGGTGGGAGGCTTCGAAGGGGCATCTATCTTCATCAACCAGCTGTGACACCCCAGGGCTGGGACTCCCCAGAGCATCTGCTTTGGAAGCTAGGTTCACTTCTCCTCCCCTACCAACATGTTGCCCAGCCTCATGTCTTGGCATGGGTTGCTCCATCCATGGAACAGGCACCTCTGGCCTCGGCAGAGGACCACTGTGCAGTGCCCTGCCGGTGCCTGGCCAGCGCAGCCCTGTGGTACCACCAGCAGCTGATGGTTTTGGATTGAGACCAAAAAGGGCACTGGCACAATGCTGGGTCTGAAGGAGAGGCAATCCCTGAGCATGTCACTCAGGGACTCCCTCCGAGCCCTCGCCAGACAGATAAATGCTAAAAAAGGCCCCATCTCCTCTGAGAGGAGCACCTGCATGCCAGTTGCCAGGTTGGCTCCAGGAGATGAGCATCTGCTGTGCATGGCTGGCACAGGAGGAGCACACCAGGCTGCACCTCACCAGACCCTCCCTGCCTTGGGACCGCAAGAGGGACAGGGCCACTAGTCTCCATGGGAGCCACCACATGCCCGCAGCGTGCTGTGTTGACCACCGGAGTGCAGGGGAGGCAGCAAAGGCATGGCCAGTTTGAAGCCCCCATTCGAAGCCCACTGCCTGCAGGTGGGATGACACCAAGCTGCGCCTGCCCCGGTCCCCACTGTTGGTCCCCTGCCATGCCTCCAAAATGAGACCTGAGCAACTGAGCTCCATACTCTTCATCAAATGCTACAGTCCTTCATCCACTCTCCCCATCAGCCTCCTGCCCCCAGAAGAGAGAGGACATGCCTCGAGCCAGCATGGGGGAAGCTGCCCTGTAGCTGGGGCCATGGGAGCTGGTCTTTGCTGGGGACGGGGTGATGGAAGGACCGGAACAGCGTAATTCCTTCTGCTGGAGCATGCAAGCAGAGATTTGGTCTCTGGGAAGGGTGAGCGGCACTTTTACACCACCCAACCTTGAGAAGGGCTCAGCCCCAGGAGGGTGCAGACCCCATGGCCAGTTCCCTGCCGGAGGAGCAGGCAGCATGGACCGAGCTGCCGCGATTTTTGGTGCCTGTCTGTCTTGAGCTCTGGCCGCATCGCAGCTCGGGAATTTCCAGGTTCCTACCACCGCCTTGTTAAACCAAACTAGGCGTAAGCTGAAAGCAAGCCATGGCAAAAAAAGTGTTTGTAAAGCACCAGCACCAGATGTCCCAGGTCCCGGGTGAGCCTTCTCTACTGTAAAAAACATCAGCTTGAGGCTTTCTTTGTCTCGCCAAAAACCAAGCGCTAAGGCTATGCACGGGCCTCATGTTGCCAAGGGGTATAAATTGGCATCTATTAGCCAGCCCCAAAATAACTCTAACTTGTTTGACATAATGAGGTGATTAAATCAGCATGAGAAATCCTGCTTCTTGAAGCCAACAAGACACGGCGAGATAAATTGTGTTTCACATCTCAGCACAATTAGGGAAAGGATGGAGTGCGGTTTGGGGAAGGGGACATCTGCATGGGCTTCATTGAGCTTGCTGTGCCGTGCCAGCCGCACTGGGGCAAACAGGGGGTCTGCATCGACCCACAGTCCTACCTCCTTTTTTGGTGCTCTGAGGGCTGGGAACACACAAATATTGCCTAATATGCCTGATTTCACCCATTTTTCAGCCCCTCTAAACCCACGAGGACACTGCTGCAATGGGCGCCAGCTCTAGTCAGCAACCTGCCACCATCTCCCACACCTACTGCCCACGTGTTTTCCTGCCGCCAAACTCTTGCTGCAGAAACTCGATGTGTTAAAGCTGGTGTTAACACAGACAGACTTCCCCAGGGTGGCCTCTGCCAGCAAAGAGCATTTCGGCAAAGAATTTACTTTTGTTTGACCAGACAGGTGAAAACGAGTAGGAAAGATGCTGCATGGCACACAGGGCTGGCAGTAAATGAAGGGAGTTTGCCATGTTGGTGAGGAGCACCTGAGCAGCATCTCAGGTTGGTGTCCTCAGCTGCTGGAGCAAGAGAGTGTCTCCATGCCATGATGCAGGAGAGGATCCGCCAAACATGAACAGATGGGTGAGAGCTCCAGAAATCAGCCTTCTGCCAACGCCAGCTGACCCAGGAGCTCCCCAAGATTCCAGGGGAGCTTCCAGATCCCCAGAGCCCTGCACTGCTTTGGGAGATCTCCAGGGTCTCCACGTCAGCACAGATCTGCAGAGCTCCACCAAGCCATCCCCATCCATCCCCCTCTACAGACGTTTCCAGAAGATTTTCAATGACCTTCAGAGGGTTGCCTCTGCTTGGCCAGCTCTCATCTCTGATGATTTGGTGCCTCTCCGGTTCCTGTCATGCAAATGGACGGATGGTAAATCTTTGCCCAGCAGTAATTCACATCTAGACATCACAGGGGTTGAAGATAATGACAGTTTTTGAAATCCAATAGTCCCTAAACACTTTCAGGTGCTGCCTTCGCCTTTCTATCTTCATGCTTCAGGGACAAATCATTCCTTACAATCTGTGTTCCCAGACCCTTTCACCTGAACTCCGGTGAAGGATTTCAGTTAGATCTAGCACAACGTATGGTCATTTGTCGTAAAGTTATTTTTGTTCATTTATCTCCATTCTGCCTTTTCAAGTCCTTTTCTTGCGTGCTACTTCGGCCAAATTCCCAATTCCCTGAATTTATTATCACTATAAAATGGTTGCCTGCTCTACAGCATGACCTAGACGCGCACCCCACTGCGATGCTTTAGAGGCCTTCGTCTGTTCCTATGGCAACTGGAAAAAAGAGGCAAGCACTGCAGCCAGCGCGGGGACGGATCCTGCACGGATGCTGATACCCCTTCCCAGCTGGGAAGCTGCGAGGAGGCCAGAAGAACACGGGAGGAAACGCAGTGTTGGGAGGAACAGGACAGAAACACATCTTCTGGTGTTTTCCCTTCCCTAGTGACCCCGTAGCAGCTCTGTGCCGGGTCCACCTGTGGCCAGGAGGACACGGCTCCGCTGGGACGCTGGATGGTGCTTTGCTTGTCGCAGAGGGGCACAGCATGTCCTGCTTCAAGCTGGGGTGGGATGGAGATGACAGGCGGTCAGTGTGACATGGATTTAACCATGGGGACATGGATGTCAGCCCCAGGTCACCCGGGTACCCGCAGTGCGGTCTGTCCATCAAAGCCCACCCACTGCCTAAGGGAGCGCCACCGGGGCGGCGCAGGGACCTCCTGCCCCACAGTGACATCCAGCCAGGTGACGCAAAATCCTGTGTCCTGCTGGGTTGGGCTTGCTCTGGTTTCTTACTCTGTTTGTCCTCCAAGTAAAATACCTCGCACAAACCCACTCTCTCCAAAGCAGCCGTCTTTGCAACAAAAAGCTGCTTCTGCAAAATCTACTGCCTTCAACCTGTTGATAGACATTAACGCCTTTACTTTCATTTACTGGTGTTATTCTCCTTTAATTCTTTATTAATCCCCACATCAGCCACTCCATCAGTTGCCTGGGATCGAAGTGGAGCTGACAGGCCTGTAATTATCCAGGTCATCTCATTTATCCTTTTTAAACACCGGCAGAGATCTCACCTGGGAAATCAGCGTTGCAGATTCAGCTCTTGCTTTTGGCACAGACACGATTTTGGGTTTCCTCCTGTGATGGGTCCTTGCCCCCAGGCTGGGGATCCTGGGGGGCGTTGCCTGACCAGCACCTTGGGTACAGCCACAGGCACTGTCCCTGTCTCCCATAGCATCCCAGCTTTCATTAAAAACTGGGAAAACAGCATGGAAGGGCCCCTCAATCCTCTCTGCAGCGTGGGGACCGGCTCCTCGGCTGCTGGCAGAGCATGAGGTGGGCTCTGGGTGTGACAGTTCTCAGGTGTCACCACGATGTACACTCTATTTCCTAAACATCCCTTGGTCTGGGGTTTATTAGTCCCCTCCATCACCCAGCAGGATGCTTCCCCCACCCCCCATTTCCCAGTTTGGAAACAAATGTTCAAAGCTAAAGTAAATAAAACTCGAGCAGCCACTGGCCTTAACCTGGGGGGAAAATTGGGTTAGTTCCATCTGGAAATAACAGATTTCCCTGCGCTGGTGTTCACTGTGGTTCCTGACCCGATGTCCCCGTGGGGGTCCAGGTGTGCCCCCTTCCCTACCGAGGGCAGCGGTGTCGGGGCCAGAAGCTGCCCCCGCAAGGACTCCTGGCTGTTCCTTGGCGCAGGCTGAGCTTTCCCCTGTCAAACAAAAATACCATGAAGCTGCAATAGCCTCAGAGAAAATGAAAAAGAGAGCATTTCCAGGCAGCAGCCGTTCATATTAGGGCTCCTCCAGCAGATAAATTATAGCCACCTATAAAAGCTACGTACAGCATGTCTGCCAAGGCCAGGCTGCCTTTAACACCCATCAAAAGACACTGGAGAAAAAATTAAAAAAAGGGAAGGTGGGGGGATGAACAAAAGCAGCAATGCTACGGAGAAGCGCCCTGGCTGCATCACAGGGGAGGCAGCGCGTTTACCCACAGCGGTGGCCTTTGATCCAGCACTCGTCGTTTCTGATACCGCCCTGACAGAGGATGCTGCTTATTCCGGCAGCGCCTTGAGCGACCGGCCGAGCCCTGCGGCTTCCCACTGCAGACGGTACAAAGCCCTGAAGGAGAGATGGATGGGAAATAGCTTCTCCTCTGTCTGCAGCCACGCGGTTGTGGCACGCTGGCAGGAGAGACCGGCAGAAAAGCCTTCACTCGCTGCCATCTGGCACCCGGAGTCCAGGGAGCCGGGGCTGGAGGTGAAGGAGAAAATAGCTTTTCTGTTTACCCGCTTGCAGGAAGGAGGAGGAGGTTAAATTGGGACCAAGACCTGGTTTGCAAGCCTGGCAGGGAGCGCAGAGCCCCATTTGTGACCTCTGCTCACGCCCGCAAGAGCTTCTCCCTCAAGGCAGATGAAAATACGGGGGGGGGTTTAGTGCTGGGATACACTGGGAACCAGAACAGACATCACCAGGCTTCACCCAGTGTTGATCAGAACCCCTCCGGGAAGCGGCTTTATACCAAAGGATTTGTGCGGGATTGCTGTTCAGCAGCGGAAGGGGTTGTCATGAGCAAAGGCGCCGCGGGGAGGTTACCAGGGGATGAAAACCAGCTGCAATTTAATGCCCGAGGCTGGCTGGGGCTCGGTGGCATTTCCCTGGCTTTGTAATCCTGGTTTGTGCTTCCCAGCGGGTCACAAGCTGGGGGCCAAAAACGTGAGGCAAAAGGGCGGCAGGCTGCGTGGAGGAGGTGGTCCGATTGGAAGGGATGCTCTGCCGGGCTCGGCACGGCGGGACTGCTCAGCGCTGCTGCGAGGAAGGAGGCAGCAGCAAATCCCACGGCAGCGTTTGCCAGCCGGGAAAGTTTGCAAAAAGGTAACGGCCTCCGAACAAGAGTTTGCCTGGGGGTCGCAGAGCAAGCGTTGCTGCAAGGCCCTCACAGAGGAAGCTCAGCGCTGCTCCAAAGAGGCTGAAATTGGGGTCAAAGAAGGGATCGAGCCAACTATCTTCCTTCCCTCCACCTGAAGGCACGTTTGCAGGGTCCTCGGGCATGGGAAGGGACCCAGGGCAGCCTGGGGGACATCGCAGGGGCTGCTTCCATCCAACACACCAAGCTCGGGGTGAGCAGACCCAGGGAGTCTGCGCTGAGCCACAGGCGAGTGGCGCCGCTCCAGCACTGCCAGCGACCTACGTCAAAGCAACACTGACGTTTCCCACCAAGATTTCCCAACATGAAATTGCTGCCTGTGCCCAGGCTACTTCATTTTTATCATCTCTCCTGGCTGCGAGCTGCTCCGCTCCTTTCCAGCTGACCTTGGGCTCCTCTTCCTACTGCCTACCCCGTCCTTTTCCCACAGAGGTGGGACGTGTCTCTCTCTCCAGCAATGCAGTGGGATGGTTGGAGGCAGCAGGGACACCGGAGATGAAGGAAACCCGCCGGGTCCCTCTGCCCTCCGTGGCCACGGCAGATCTGTCAGCCGGGCAGGGTGCGCAGGACGGTGGGTCGTAGGACCCCAGCTAAGAGCAGCTTTGCTGGTGTCGCAAGCCAACCTCGCGCTGCCGTTTGGAGAACCACCACCACCGACACAGAAAGGACGAACACCAAGCGCTTTCTGAGCGCAGCAGGCAGCATTTCCACGTGTCCCTATTTCTGGCACGTTAAACCCCGACACATTATAAGGATGGAGCCCACTGCTGTCTGAAAGGCTTTTAAAAAGCTTTGTTCGATACACGCGTCGTTGTTAAAAAGCCCGGCATTGATTCTCCTTGCACATCCCCACCAGCCCATCCCTCCCCAACCTCCCAAAGCCGCCGCTTCTCCAGCGCTGGGATCCCTTTGTACGGCAGCGTTTTGTATAACGCACTCCATATGATGAAGCCATGCAGTAGGACTCGCAGAAATGTCTTTTGAGCACACCTAAAGCTGCTTGTTAACCAGAAAGGAGACACAAAGAGCACAAACTACTTACTGGGATATTATGGCTCGCGTGTGCTGCTGGTGCGCAAGCCCCGTCGCTACCCAGAAAACTTCTCAGGAATTCAATAGCGCCGAGGATTTAATAGCTGCGGGGATGAAGCTGTGAAAAATAAATGGACTTTGTTTGGTAGCTTCCTGCCACTTGTGGAAAACCAAGTGGTTTCAAAGGCTGGGACTTTAAAGCTGGGTATTTTTAAAATTAAAAAAAAAAAAAAAATTGAAGGAGATTTCCAGCCGACATCTGAGCCATGCGATGAGCTTGTTTGGGAAGTGTTGGGGAAGGAGCTGGAGGCTTCAGAAATGCTCGTCCTTTCTTCCCTCGTGTGACAGCATTAGGACAAACGGAAAGAGCCTTCAGCCTCACGGGGTCTGCATCGCACCACCTCGCTTCTCAGCGCTGCGCTGGGCTTGGGTGGGATACAACCACCGGGGTGCCGGGAGGTGAGATTTCTTGCAGGAGCAGAGGTGTGCGTGCCATGGGGTGAGCATCAGCCCCGCTCGCCCCACACCGAGGGATGGGGCAGGACAAAGAGTCTCTGACCCACAGCAGACAGACTGCAAAGAGAAAGCCGCCCACCTGTGGAAACCCAGCCCAGCAGCTGGGGGAAGCGTTTCCCTTATTTACAGCAGCTTGCCGGGACCCCAGGTCTGAATTGAAAGCGCTGGCTCGCTTTTCGAGAAGCTATTTAGTCCTCCCCAGAGAAACGCACAGCATCTCCATAAATTTCAGCAATGTCCAGAGGGCAGCAGGATCAGAGAAAATGCCCTGACCACGAATCCATCAACCTCTTCAGGAAAGAATCGATTTTTATGTGCTTGTAGCTGTGGGGATCACAGTTGACCTTGGGAAATCATAAATAGAAGGCACTTTTGGCACAGTCCCTGCTTCCGTTTGGCTTATTTTTCCTCTTCCTCTCTCCCTCCATCTCCCCATTTTTGGAAGGTAGTTGCCTACTTTGCAGGCAGCCTGCCTACAGCAACCTCCCTCGGAAATATCCGTGCATCTTTTTTTGCTAAAGGCAGAAAAGCACAAGCTCTTGATGCTCCTGGGCTCCATCTCTTGCCGGGGGAGCGCATCCAGCCCGTGCCTGGGTTTGCACCAGCATGGCCAAGGCAGGTGAGCACGGTGCACGGAGCTGCTGCAGGCTGCAAGATGCATCCAAAGTCCCTACTGCGCTCACTTAAATTCTTACGGCTAGGCTTTTTTCACCATGCTCCCACAGCCTTCGTGTTCCCAGGTCAAGCTGGGCTGTTTAGCTAGGGAGCATCAAATAAAGTGCTAATGTCCATAACAAATGAGCTCAGAGTTTAAGTCATTACATTCTTAAAGACACCTGCAACATCAAATTTGGCTCTAAGTACCCCTCAGCCCCCTTTTATGATCTCTCAAACCATCTGCATGCAGGGATGCACTTCTGCAGAAGCAGCACAAACCCCCGAGAAACCTTTTGGAAACAGGATCAGGAACGTAAAGGCTTTTGGGACAACCCTGCTCTCCCGCCTCCCAAGCCCTCCGGTAGGGAGAGCCGTGGGTGTCTTCCTCCAGCAGCGCAGGGAGGTACTACAGCATCTTACACCAAAAGTCCCTGAGCGAAACTCCATGAAGAAAACTCCTACACCCCTCCTTGCCTTTGGTTTTAACAACGCCACCCTGAAGCAGCATCATGGGATGCTCGAAGAGCTGGTCCAGCCTTGGATGGGTGCCCGGTACCCCCTGGGCTACGTTGGACAGACAGACACCGAGACTACCCATCTTGATCCTCAGGCCCTTTTCTTTGCCTGGCCAGCTAAGGAAACTGAAGGGATGCTTTTATATTTGGTAGGTTACAAAGCTGCTAAGCTTTGAGAAGGACACGAATGAAGAACTAATACAAATTGAAAATGTTCTTTCCCCCCCCCCCACCCCCCTCGGGGACCGCCCCCC
>VYXH01001380.1:54954-75368 GCA_013397275.1 Burhinus bistriatus | reverse complement strand
CCTGCCCTGGCGGCAAACAGGACCTGGGCTTTCCTGGGAAGCCTCGAGGATGGGCTTCATCTTCCCCCCGCCCTCCTCCCTGCAAAGCAGATCGATGCCAGCCCCGCTAGGAAAAGCCAGGACAGCCAGCAGGATCCAGCCCTGCTTTCATTAATTTCTGTTGAATAATTAAACCCTGGGAAGTTAATACTTTCTGTTTAAAAACTCCAATTGCAGTGTTTGTAATTACTGTTTTATTGAAGCATTAAAAATTAAAGGGCATCCTGAGGTTACAGTTAGTGCGAGAGCTGCGTTCAGCCCTGGGTAAGAGGCAGCCGAGCTCTCGGGCACCAGCCCAGCAGTAAAGGGGGAGGCACAGCCTCTCCATTCCTCCCCCTGCTGTAGGGAGCAGGTTTTGGGGATCAGCAGTTACAGGAGGAGCAACCCCCCCAAACCTGGGTGTCCCAGCCACAAACCCTGCCCAGCCCAGCCTGGCTCCTGAGACTCAGGCTGCCTATCTCAGGATGGGGGTGACCCCAGAGAGCCCCCAGACCATCACCGCCAACACCACCCCAACCTTCCCCACAGGGCTGGAGATACCCACTCACCGAGCCAGCCTTGGGGCCCCAACCATCCCTTCTCCTGCAGCCAGGCTCCAGGACCAACCTAGAGCCCCCACCTGCAGCAGCACAGCCCAGATCCCCTCTAACAGCCCTTTATAGGCTCCAGCTGCTCCCACCCTCCCTGCACCGCAGGGTGGGCTTGCTGGAGGCCAGGCAGGCTCCAGGCTGCTGCATCTGGACCCCTGGGAATGGATAACGAGGGCAGAAAAGTGCTTTTAGGTCCACAGCTGTAAGGAACCCTCATGTCCCTCTGCCTTCCCACCCCCTCCCCCAGGTCTTGTGTGCTCCCATCCCTTTGCCATCACTTCATCCATCACAAGTGGAGATACTCAGTCTTGAAATTTGCAGCGAGAGCATCCCCTGGTCTCACGGGGCTGGGACATGTCTGGGGTGGGAGGATGTCCTGATGTGGGGTGGCTTCCCACCCCTACAGAACAAGGGAGCACGGCCGGTGTGCCGTGTCCGACCAGGCAGCTTCACAGCAGACAATAAATGCCTGGAAATGTCAGTGGATATTCTCCTGCATGTAAAAAGGCGAGCAGGTGGGTTGGAGAATTACCAGCTCGTGACGAGGTGCTCATCACCCGCACATGGAGGATCTCTCTGCCAGGTGCTGGTGGGGAGATGCTGCTGGATGCAGGGGAAAGGTGGGGAGGGGACACAGTGGGAGAAGGCAGAGCTGGTTCTCTTCTGCTGTGGGTGTCAGGGAGGTGACCCTCAGACCTCGCCAGCCCACACACACCAGCTCAGTTTGTGCCAGGAGCAAGGCTGGAAGGGCATGGAGGCATCCCGGGATGTTTAAAACACTGCTGCATGGCACAGTGAGCGTGGCCCATGGGAAGGGTGATAAAAGCCACCTCGGTCCCCGTTGAGGACACCTCTCTCTTGCAAAGAAGAGGCTCAGCCTGAGGATGACGAGCCCTCCCTTGTTTTCCCAAAGTCCTATTTTAGGAAGAAAAACAAACATAAAACCCAAACAGGAGACGCTTTATTGGTTCTGGGTGGGGAGGAAGTGCTATTCACATCACATCACTGCTGCCAAGCCGAGAGCATCCCCCGTCCCTCCCGCTGCTCCCGCCGGCCCCTCATCCCAGTCCTGCTCTTCCCTCTCAGCCTCCGTGTAATTTCTCTCGGGAGATGGGGCTTGTGCTGCATTTCCACCCTCAGCTGCTTTAACGTTCATGTTTCTGCACAATTTGCAGTCCGGAGTGTTGGCAGGTTGTGTGGCCGAGAGCCCAGAAATATCCATCAGCTCTTTCCCCACCAGCCCGTGCCACTCCAGTTTGGAGTGCTCAGTTCCCCAGTTTGGGGCTGCATTACTGCGGTTTGGCCCTCTAGTAACTTGTTTTGGGGGATGCAGCGGGGACTCAGCCCTGCTCTGGAGCATCCGACCAACCCAGCCATCCCACACCACGTGGACCAGCACCCTCCCCACGACCCAGGGACCAGCCCGGGTGGGATGGCCCCACAGACTCCCAAACTGGTTTCCATGGCAGCTGATTTTCAACTGTCTCATCAGTCTCCATGGCAATAAGACTTCTCCCTCCCCATCCAGGGCGGTGGGGTGTTGCTCAGGGATTCCCACAGCAGCTGCCCCCAGCTTGAGAGCATCCCCCAGGTCCCCAGCAGCTCCCCCAGTTCCCCCCAGCAGCTCTGCCCTGCAAGCAAACCAGTACAACCAGTGCAGCTCGCTACACCTGCGTAGACGGCGTCTGCCCGGGTACCTGAGCAGCCGGATGGGGCACAAGCTTGCTGTGAACTCAACGAGAGACAACATCAGTTTTTCTTCCTTCTGCCCCCCTCACCCCCATCCCTGATGGTTTCCCACTGCTGTCTGTTGTAGCTGGGGCCGCCTGGCAGGTACTTGGTGCTCTCTCAAACTGAAATAAGCAGGGCTGTAAACCATCCCTCTGGTAGGAGAAGGAGACAGGCTTTGTAAAAATGACGCACGGCAGATGCAGATTAATTTTATTTTACAATCCTGTTGAGGATTTCGAGCTAGTCACCAATACGGGTCTAAAAATACCACCGGGGTCCTCGAGTTTTTATTTTCCCCATTCAACAACACTTATAACAAAACCGCCTAACTGAAATAGCACCTACAAAACCAGACCGAGACCCTCGGGGGCGATGGTGGGAGCTGGAGGTGGGGAGGTGCGAAGGCACCGGCTGCGCGTGGGGCGGCTGGAGGAGGATGCCAACAGCATCGCCCTTCCTCTGCGGCAAAACACGCTTTCATTGACGATAACCCCCGAGATCTGCCGTGCACAAGTTCTCTGCGGCTTTGGCTAAAGCTGAGCCAAATGGAAGATGGAGCATGATCCTGTGCTTTCTGTGCTGTTAAATATGGGCGGTAATTATTCTAAGTGCTGCTGCAGCGAGTTTGTCCTCTCTGGGGCATTTAATAGAGCTTTGCCCAATCTGCTTCGTTGCGTCCTGGGCACTGGGCATCCCACATTTCCTTTGGGGCCACGCCGGGATCCAGCCCTTAGGGTGAAGTCTCCCCAAGAGTTCCCCTTTCAGGCCCCTGGCCGGTCCTCAGTAGGGCAGGAAAGGACCCGAAGCCAAACCAGCACCAGCAGCGTCTTTCCCAGTGCCAGGGCAGGAGGCAGGCAGGCGGGGGGGTTGTGGCTGCCGGGTATGATTCTCACCCCATGGCCCCAAAAGCAAATTCCCCAAGGTAATAGCAAAGCCGTGCCGCGATGCTCCCACAGGAGCTCCGATGGGCAGGAGAAGGGTGCAGGGAAGAGGTGTCAGGGGGCTTTAGGGAGCGGTGGGGGGAAGCAGGGTGGGTTTGGAGCCGGGGCTGGGCTGCCACCGGGACTCCGAGGGGTCCAGAGCCCACCAGCACCCATGGGACAGCAAATGCCATCAAGAGTGGTGCAGGAGGAATGGACTGCTCCGTATTCCTGCTGAGATGAACCCGTCACGGGAGGACACTGCTTATGCTCAGAAAAAGGAGAACAAGCAGATGTTTTCATTCAGGCTCTTTTTAGCATAAAACAGCAGTGGAGAAGGACAAAAAAGGCCAATGAAATCTCCCTGCGGTTTCGGCTTCTGGTAGGAAACTGCTCAAACAGGAGCACGAGCAGCCGGATTTGCAGTGTTCTTGGAAAAGCGGAGATGATGCAATCCCACGCATCACACCCTGGCAGTCACAAGGGGAGTCACTGGGTCACACAGTGCCATCCCCCCACCCGTCGCCCATCCTGGGGAGCAGCACATCAAGGGGACCAGACCCCGTCCAAACCCTGCGCCCCAGGGTGTGCCCGGGTGGTGGCGGTGGCAGCTCTGGTGCCGGGGACACATAACTGCGTCCTCTGCTTTTATCATAAAGTTAAGGCAGATAGTGCAGTTGTTGCTTGGGGGGGAAAGATGATTAACCACTATAATCCCAATTACGGCTTCTAATGGGGATTAATTTGTTGAGTTAATTAAGTGCGGAAATCTCTTGCCTCCCAGATTTCTTTTATGAACTTCCTGCTCCCAAGTCCAGTCCCCACCTTTCCACATCTGGCCACAGCTGGAAGGGCAGAGGGCTGGTCGCTACGGTGTGACAGTGTAGAGATTGCGGTGGCACTGCCACCACCAGTGGCAGCCAGCTGAGCTCCACTTCAGCACCCAGTCGCTTGCTCTTCCTTTAACCTAGACGGAGAGATGCCAAGATTTGGGGACAGGAACCAAGGTGGCTCAAACCTCACCGCCAAACCTGAACAAGCCTTTGCAGAGGGACAGAAACGTTGCAAGGGCCTGGGGACAGCGGTGGCCAAGGAACATCTTCATTGCAGCTGCATCGGAGCTGATGCACCGAGGGGCTGGGGACGGAGGACCCTTGCAGGTAAAACTGGTGCAACATCCTCCCTAGTTCCCAGGGCAAACCGTGCAAGGAAATCCCAGTGTGCCAGACTGGGTGAGAGGGAAGGATGTGGGGCGAAGCACATGGAGGGGGCCCAGTGGCCAGCAAAAGCGTAGGATCGGCAATGCCAGGAAAGGGGAGACGCAGCAGTTCGAGCGCCCGGGCTCTGTGCAGTAGCCAGGGCAGCTGGGTGTACCTTTCCCTGAGGCAAGCGTTGCTGCGAGGGTGCAGACTGGGCTCTCTGCGGCCGCAACCGCTGTACGAGAAAGACATGGACCTGTTGGGGCCGGTCCAGAGGAGGTCACGAAGATGATGCGAGGGCTGGAGCAGCTCTGCTGTGAGGACAGGCTGAGAGAGTTGGGGTTGTTCAGCCTGGAGAAGAGAAGGCTCCGAGGAGACCTCAGAGCCCCTTCCAGTGTCTGAAAGGGGGCTGATAAGAAAGATGGGGACGGAATTTTTAGCAGGGCCTGTTGCGATAGGACAGGAGGGGAGATCCAGACTGGATATAAGGAAGACAGTTTTTACAATGCGGGTGGTGAAACACTGGCCCAGGTTGCCCAGAGAGGTGGGAGATGCCCCATCCCTGGAAACATTCCAGGTCAGGTTCGACGGGGCTCTGAGCAACCTGATTTAGTTGAAGATGTCCCTGCTCATGGCAGGGGGTTGGACTAGATGGCCTTTAAAGGTCCCTTCCCACCCAAACCATTCTGGGATTCTGGGATTCACATCTGCCCCAGCACTGCACAGCCGGGCTCGCCTCACTCCCCTGAGCCACACGTACGGATCATGTCCCTGCTCCCACCGCAGCCAGACAGCCGGCAGAGCTGCTGGCGCTTCTTATTATTTTTCTCAACACTCTCCTGAAAATTAATTAATTCAATTAATTGAATAAATAAACAATCCTCCACGCTCCACAGCGCTGAGCCAGCTGTGCACTGCGTCAAGCTGCAGGAACATCACCCGTTCCCAGGCTGACTTACTGAGTCCCGGTCTCAGTGACGTGAAATTGGGGTAATTTGGGAAGAAATTGGGGCTGGCAAGTAAGGGGTTGAAATGCAACGTTCAGCAAAAAGTTGCACGCGTGCCCCTGAAACAGCTGCATTGCCATGCAGGTTGCAAAGTCTTTCCTAATTTCTTAGAGATGCTGTCAGGTTCTTTGAATCCTTAGATGAAAGGAACTAAATTAGGGCAGATCGTTATTTCCTGTTTTCTGGTTTATATTTTTAGAAAAGCTGATACGTCTGGTAGCTCACTCTAAAACTAAAATCAAACTTCTGCCCTGTTTCTAACTGGTCTCTACTGGCCCCTGGGTTCCCGAGGGTGAGAGGCAGTGGGAGCCCTCCGAGAGATGGCGAGGAGAGGGGCTGCACACCCCACCAGCCCCTTTCCTCCCGGCTTTCCAAACCCAGCAGCCAGGTGTTGGGAATGGCCACATTATTCATTCATTTTTGTCCCGCTGAAGCCATTTACAGAAAGTGGTGGCATCTGCAGGGGTAAAGCCCCACAGAGGCACCTAACCCCCACCCCGGAAACACTCCCCCCTCTCCCCATCCTCCCAACCTCTAATTTTTCCTCCTTTCCGGAAGACCTGGAATCCAAGGGCCGGATCCTGGCTCGGCTCTGACGCTGCCCTCTGGGAACTGGTGGGAGAAGCTGCGTCCTCGGCAGTTTTGCTCTGCTTTGTGGATGGGTCCTGGTATTTCTCTGCCTGCCTGGGGAATAATATTGAATGGGCCCTATCTCTCCCGAGAAAATATCCATCTTGAGTTTTAATGGCTTTCCGCTAACGAGCCACAATGAGTGTCAGTGGGCATCACTGCTTGAGCTGATAAGAAAGGGAACACTCAGCCCCAGAGCTTTGAAAGGGGGTTTCACCCCCCACCCCCACCCCAAGTCCTTTCTACCAGAAGAAAGAAAAAGAAAGAAGAAAATATTTAAAAAAAAACAGGGCAAAAGATTTCACTGCTCTTTTCACTCAATAAGGCTGAGGACAGATTTTCAATTTGCTGACTTTCTTTATGACTCTGGCTTTGCCAAAGCGAGGGAAAGACAGGGAAGGGGACGGGAGATTAAATGCATTAGTTTATTTTGGGAAGTCTTTCTAAAGGGGAGGGGGAATAATAATAATAATAAAAAAAAAAAAATCTAAAAGCCCNAAAAAAAAAAAAAAAAAAAGGGAAAAAAAAAAAGCATGACAGCAAGGAGACAGGACTCAATTAAAGCAAGACCTTGACAGACATGAGCCAGCAGTCCCGACCGTGGGTCCATTAGACATCCCTGTCAGGCGGCGTGCTTTGGTTACCGGAGGCTGTGTGGCAGCTAGATCCATCACCTGGGGAAATAACCACTGGTGCTTACATCTTCAGCAGCTCCTTGATCTAGCGATAAACCCGTTAGGGGAAATAAATGGGTTTCTCTTGCCCGGACTGTCCACATCATGGATGCAATTTGCCATTTTACCTGGCTGCTGATAAGCAGAGGATCCGGAGGGAAAAGCCGCTTAACGATTTCCTAATAAAGCCCCAGATAAGCGCGGAGCAGCGCTATTACCTCCCTCCGGCTGTGATTTACAGCCCAGATTGCTGCTGCGGGAGCCAACGGCGGCTGAGCCTCTGCAGGGGAAGATGCTGGTGCGGGGAGAGGCGCCCAGCCGGCAGCGGGCTGCTGCGAGGGGATGCGGGGCAGGGACCACCCGCCCTCTTGCCAGACCCCTCTGCTGCACTGGCAAGGGAAGGTTTTGATGCCATCAACATTAAAAACAGGTAGAAAAAAAAACCTCCAGAAAGTTCATTCCGAGCGGAATTACTAAGAAGAGTGAGGCTCAGAAACAAAAATTGCCCCTGGCTCCATTTCTAGGTATGGAAAATGGATTTCCAGAACAATATCATTCTTTCGACACGCCTGTCCTGGTTTCACAGCTGCCAGAAGAGGAAAACAGGTTAAAAAAAACCACCTTCCAGGAGGCTCTGCCCGCTGCAATGCCACCAGAGATGCCGTCAGAAGGTCCGTGTCTCCCCCCTCGAGCAGACCCCAGGGGATCCCCATGCACGCGCAGTTCTTAAATAAACTGTCCCATCCACCCGCAGTCAGTGGGTGTAGCTGACAGCTCTTCATGTGATTTTTAATTGTTTGATTTTATTCGTAGTTTCAACAGTGTTTCCCCCTCTTTGCCCCTCCCAACTGGGGATTTATTCTTCGTAATTAGCTGCGGTAATTAGAATCTCTTTCATATGGCAGTGCTTCGGCTTGCCTTTAAATCTCTGCCATGCTCCTACTTAATAAAATGTGAACTTAATGTCTGTAGCATCCTTAGATCTCGCAGATGGAAACATGTCCTGGCCAGGGAGACCAGGGCAAGTGCTGGAGCCCTGCTTGGGCAGGAGCTCGGGAAGGCAGCGGGATGCTCCGGCGATCACTCGGGCGCAGCCAGGGCCAGAAACAGGCAGAGAAAAAAACATTTCCAGATGAAGAAATTCCTTTTCTTCTAAGCCAGCTCCTCCAGAACCTGCTGCTGGACCAGTCCCCTGCTGCCTCCTCTGTGTCGGGGTGCCCGGAACCAGCAGCGCTGCAGAAGCCGATAGACCCCGAGCTGCGCACAGCCCTGGCACACGCACCCCCACATAACAAATAATTTGGTGCCATTTCTGCACCCAAAGCCACCGTTAATACCCAGCGTTGGCATTACTGAACCAGCCAAGCCCCCACTTTGCCCCTACGTGGGATTTTACAGATCAAGGCATCCCCCTGCTCCCAGCAGCTGGGGTTCCACATGGGACGAGGCAGGAGGGGCTGCCCCGAGCACCCGCACTCCGGTCCCCATTACATCCAGCATCCACGAGTGATGTGCAATCACCGATGGGCCAACAAGAGAGACTTTTCCCCAGGCAGCATCCTCAGGGCAGCACTGAGAGCAGGACCTGGCGCCAGCTGATGGGGCAGAGACATGACAGGTAATACCAGAGCGTTACTCAGCCCCATCACCCAAATTTACAGGCTGACTTGAGATCCAACAAGGTTCCAGACGGATCATTATTTCCCATGGCAGCGGCGAGAAGGTGAGCGAGCCGCCTTTTATTTCAGCTTGGAGAAAAATGCTCCTGCCAGGGAATAATTGGGACTCTCTGCGGCAGGAGGCAGGCGCCGGGCTGCCGAAAGGTGAAGGCTATTTTAAAAGCAGCTGAGCAGAACTGGTGGAGAAAGCTGCCCGGGGTGCTGATGTGCAACGAGCGCTGCCTCGAGAGGCATCCCGAGCCTCTTGGTCTTTAAAGCTCCCTTAGATCTCCTACAAAACCAGGTTTTATTTGGTCCTTACAACACTAGGAAGTGAATCACTGGTGGTCCCTGCTTGCAAATCCCCCTTGGATCTCCTGGGCCAGCTCCTGCCCACCCAGCGCTCGCAGCAGCCGGGGTGAGCGGCACGGGAGCCTTTGCCCGGCGATGCTTTGAGACCGAGATGAAAGGTGCCGTAGGAAGGCACAAGGTATTGCTGTTCAGCTCTGCAAAGAGAGGTTTGCGCTGCTTTTATTTATACACATGCTGGCTGCAAGACACAAAAATTACTTAATCAATCCTTCCCCTTGTCTGGCGTCGCAGGCTGGATGGAGGCTGCCTACACAATTTTGCACTGAAGATGACAAATTGCTCCGGGATAATGGCAGTGTCTCCGGCTCCCACCTCACCCGGTGCTGGATGCGGCCGGTCTCGCCACGGTGGGTTCGTGGGCTCATCTGAACGGATGCCTGGAGGACACAAGCACTGTGTGGTGTCCCCCTTCCTGGGGCCACAGTGGGGAGATAGTGAGGGGGNACAGGGAGGATGGACTGGACATGCCGGGGCCATGTGGCAGAGCTCCAGCAAGCGGCTGGGTCATGGGGGAGACCTCACACACTCATCCTGCCACGACACTGCTCTCCATCAGTCACCTCGAGCCGGGGGGGACAAGCCTGCCAGGGCCTGGGACAATGCGGTGACACCACCAGGACAGGCTGCCACCCCACCAGCCTCCCTCGCTGGCCAGGCTGGGAAGGGTTGGGAGGGAGTCTTCAGCCCATAACTTCCCAGCCGTGTGTTTTATGGGATGCAGGAGTCTCACCATCCAACGTTTCCAAGCAACAGGAGAGCTGAGCACCAACCTCACAGCAACACACTCGCAGCCTTGCTCCAATGACCAACCCTACAAAAACAAACCGGGTCACCCCAGCCAGCACTAACCCAGCACGGGGACATGCCGGGAGGGGAAATACTGGCAGCAGTGAAAACTCTCCTAAAGTGAGAAGAATGGCACGAAGAACAGCTAAGGAAGCAAAGACCATGCGTGGAAGATGGCTGCTTGGAGCTCACCTCTTCCCACGGCTGCAAGATCTGGGGCGCGCAGAGACACGATGCTGCTTTTGCAGCTGCTGAATTGTCCCCTCTCCCCCGGCCTCGGTCGGTGCCTGCTGGCAATTCCTTTCGGCTGCTGCAGCACCTCATCCTTCCTGCCCACTCATTCGAACCCCGAGCAGCCCCCGTGCTCCCACCACCGGTTCCGATGCCTCGGTCCCCGGAAGGACGTACAGCTCCGTGCACGGCCCAGCAGGGCAGAGGGCAGCCCAGGGGCTGGGGGCAGGAATCGCTTTGGGCACCTCTGTCCTGCCAGCAGCACTTCCCCGGGGACCAGCATCCTTCCCAGGAGCCCTCCCCAGCCCCATCCTGCCCCTCGCTGCCCGGGGACAGCTTGGGGGCCGTCCAGCCCCCACTAGCACTTCCCGGGGGCACCGTGGGTGCAGATCCTGCCGTGTCCATCCAACCCAGCCGCTCTCCTTGGGCTTTGTCCACCCCCAGCTCCGCAGCCAAGGTGGGCACCAGCAGCCTCCCTATGCCCCCCAACACAGCTCTGCTCAATAACTCCCACAGAAGGGCTGGGTGTTGCTTCCCCTTTAATTTACCACTTGTTAGGGGGAAGGGTTAAAAAAAAAATAATCAATAAATAAAACAACATAGGATGCTTGAAGAGGATGAAAACGCTGAAACTGCAGTCTGCTGGTGGCTTGTCCCATTGCCAGTGGAGGGGAAGGGTGTCTCTGGCCCCTCTCTCCCCACCACCCCGTCCCAGCACCACCAGGTCCAGGTGGGTTTGGATGCGGTTGGACGATGCTCCTCGAGAAGAAAATGAAACCAAAGGTCAGGACGTGGTCATTCACAGTTGACTGGCAGACGAAACAACCCCCAGAGTCTGACACTCCCGGCTCACCCGCCGGGAGGGACCTGTCCCACCTCCCTCAGCTATTGCAGAAGCTTTGAGAAAAAGCCACTCGTTGCACATTGCGTGTCGCAAATATGGAGGTGGAGACACCAAGTCACAAGCAGTCCCTGCACAGAGCCACTTGTCCTTTGCGGTAGTCGCGGCAGGGGCAGAGGCGCCGGTACTTGGTGTTGTAGCCTGCGCAGCTGAAGAGCAGTGGCTCCTTCTGGAGGTAGCACTCGTGGACGTTCTCAGCCACCGCCGGGTAGAGATGGTTCATCTCATATTCGGTGCTGTCGCAGGTGATGCTGAGCCTGGGAACAAAGACAAAGGTGGGTCAGTTCAGGTGAGGAGGCTGCCTGAAGGGTTTTTAGTGCTGTTCTGTCCTTCCTGGGGAGGTTCCTTTGCTAAGTGTTGGGCAGATCTTTGCTGGTTGCACCAGGAACCATAAGCACTATGTTTGGCACCCCTTGGCTATACGTGAATTCTTGTCACTGGCCCAACACACCATGCAGGAAGGGGTGACCCTTGCAACTCAACTGTGTAGCCCAGAAACCACCCCAAGCCTTGCACAAAAAAATCCACCCAAATCTTTTATATCTCCGCCACTGACCAACAGGTCTGTCCACTCTCCGTGGACACCACCCACAGCAGCTAACATCACCTGGAAGGGCACATGAGTTCAATGGATGCCCACGTGTCCCCTGCTAGCCAGGATTAGCCAGCAAAACCAGGGTGGGCATCAGCAAACACTCCGAGGAACAGCAGAAATGCCTGGTGTGGATCTCAGCATCCCTCTTCTCCCACCCGTGCCCGTGTCTGCAGACGGAGCGGCAGGGCCGGCAGCGCCCTCCCACCAACCCCTCTCAACCGGTGAGTCCCTGAGCCAGCTCCTTTTAAGGTCTGGAGCGGGGCATGGAGGGGAGAGAGTGAAAACCAAGCCCAGTTCTAATTTATCATATAAAAATGTCAGCGGGACTCGCATCGCCTGCCTGACCAGCGTGACAGCAATCGTAATGCTCGCCTTTTAATTGCCCACAGAGCAGCACGGAGCCCAGTGGCAGATTTATACTCTATTAAAACTTCACCGCTGTGTGTTCAAAATGCAGTTTTATAGAGAACGACATTTGAAAAAAGAGAGAAAGGGAGACAGCATGGAGGAGATGGAGAGGAATGGGGTAGGAGAGAGGTGGAAATGTGCCCGGAAAGGCTATAGGTGCCTTCTGAAGCACAAAGCTGGTCAAGGCCAACACATGCAAGCAACGGGCTGCTTTGCAGGCAGTGCCCTGCTGACATCGCCTTGGGCATGAAGGCACCTCGATGGGATTTTGGGAGGGAGGACATGAGGAAAATGGGTGCTGGGGATGCGGGGAGCAGGGGGAGCATCATCTGGCTGATGGCCCCCACCACTGCCTCGCTGAGAAGGTCACAACTCACTGGAGAAACACCTCCTTCTTGTTGAGGAACCTGAAGAAGGTGGGCTCGCAGACCAGCCCGCGCTGCCGGCACGTCTCGGTGCAGGCATGCCGGGTCTCTGACACCCACACTTGCAGTGAGTCCACTGGGGGCCAGGCACGGGGGTCCCGGCTGGCGCTGGGGGACCACACCAGGTGAGTGGCATTGGGGGATAGGGCCAGCGGGCTCGGAGGGCTTTGCATAGCAGGACTCTTGGCCTTGGGAGGCAGAGGAGGAGACGACATGGTGCAGAAATCCTAGTGGGAGAGAAGACAAAGGGTCAGTGCCTGGAGGGACAGGGCAAGAGGCTGGAGATGGGGAAAGGAGGCTGCTGGTGGGACAGGAGGACACTTGGGCTGCTGACTTTGCTCCTCAGGTTGAGGTCAACTTTACACATGGATGGCATCTCCTGCTGTGGGAGATCAAGGCACTAGCCATCTCTTCTTCTCCCACTGCTGCCTTATTCTCTGCAGCAGAAAGGCCTTGACTCAGCCCCACCACCCCCAGCCACCCTCTGCCAACCCCCCAGCATCTTTGCTTCATGAATAATCTCCCCCAGCCCCCATCTCCTGGTGCTCTCTGTGAGTAGACCACTGGCTGCACAGGGCTGGGACTCGGGGTCTCTCGCTCGGGAGCTGCACTGGGTCAGTGGTTACTTGCCCAGGGAAACAGGGATGGACCCACGGGAGAACAGAGATGGTCACCCAGGAGAACAGGGCTGCTCCCCCAGGGAGGACAGGGATGCTCCCCAACCTGGTGCTGAATGTAGGCGTGGATCCGCTCCAGCATCCCCTCGCAGGTGTACTCGTAAGGCAGGTAAGGGTCCACCTGTGAAGGGGGAAGAGCAGAGCGCAGGCAGCAAGCGGGGACAGCCTTGCCCTTCCCCTGGGCCCGGTGGCATGGGACAGCAGTGCCCTCGGCAACGGCTCTCCCCACCCGCTGAAGCCCACGGCTCGTGTCTGTCCACCAAAGCAAGCAGGGCAGAAAACTAGGACTGGACAAACTTCACAAGCCGCAAAGCACTTGAGAGAAAGAGGATGAAGGATTAATCTGGGCCCAACAAATGTATTGGTGAAAATGAAGTCGCCACATTCCATTTCACTCTCTTTTCTTCATTTTTGGTAAGTTATAAAATAAAATCAAATCAGTTTTCATGCAATAGGTTACTTCCAAGTATGAACTGTTTCAGCCCAAGAAACACTCTGCAGCTGCAGGCAAAGAGCAGGGGGAGTAAATTTAAAATACAGCGGAGGAGTTAGGACTGGTAAAGATGCCAAGCTAACCCACAGCAAGAGCACCCCGGTGGTGCCTGGGTCTGGTCTAGCATCCTCTGTTCCTCTGCTCCCGCATGCTCTGACCCGGGCACAGCTCTGCCTGCTCACAGAGGAAGGTCCAGGCTTCGCTGTCCCAGCGCTACGACCCACCAAATCGGCTGGTGAAAAGCTCAGGGCTGGGACTGGCTGTGCACAACACAGGAAAAAGAAAAAAAAAAAAAAAAAAAAAAAAAATCACTCTTTTCCCACTGCCACTTCACTGAGGGTTTGCTGCCCAGCGTGGATGGCTGTGACGGGGTGGAAGCCGGTGTTTCTCCCAGCCTTCGAGGCTTGGTGCTCCCCGCTGCTGCCGGCACGGCAGGGACGGGGCAGGGAGGCAGCACATCGGGACGGAGCAAACATTGATGCCCACGTTGATGCTGGTGCTGTTGCTGCACGTTGATAACTGCTATTTATACAGAGCCGGCAGTGCTTAAAACACGGTGTATTTTTAGCGTGGGTTATGAAACGCTGCCGGTCTTCAGGAGAGCATCCTGAAGATCTCAGCATCCCGACATTCGCTTCCCGACATCACATCTCCCTGTCCCAAGAGTCACCCTCGGGTCCTGGCGTGGGAAAACCCCTCCTCTGCACAGCAGCATCCCCCAAACGAGCGTGTCCCTGGCACAGCGGCAGCACAGGTTCCAGGGCGAGCAGGCAGGAGCAGGCAGGAGCAGGCAGAAGCAGGCAGCCGGGCTCGCTGCCCTCCAGTGGGGCCAGTGCGTGGCCATTGCCCCAAGGTCAGCAGTGATTTTCCCCATGGGAAGAGCATTGCCACGAGGGCTGCGTCACTGATGCAACCCTTCCCTCTGGAACAAACGATTTTTTTAAGGAACTTTCTGCCCTGGGAAGACAGATTTTTCCGCACTCCCTTATTTTTACAGAGAGATGTTACCTGAGCCGCAGGACATCGGTGCATGGAAGGGGCTGGTCCTGGGACCCCCCCTTTCCCCACCGTGCATTTCTGCAGAGCTTCATGCAAAAGAAGGATTCTAAGCAGAAACACCCCAAAGACAATTCATCCCAAAAACAGTGTTTCTTCTATTTTCTGAGCTCTGCACCTCCAAAATAGCTACCTCCTTTTGAAGTACTTGTCAAACCCAAGCTCAAAGGCTCAGTCAGCCAAGAAGATCCCTCTAAGCATCTCCCTGCCATAAATATCCCACCTGAGATCTCAGCAGGGCTGGAAATCACAGCTGCTCCATCTAATTACAGATGTGCACGCTAATTAGGGCCAACACGATGACAGGCACTGATCCTGCCTCTGAATTGCTGACGGGCGCTCAGTTAAGCGGGGCAGAGTCCTCCACAAAGCAAAACTGCCCGTCTCAGTCGCACAAAGCCCGTGCCAGGCTGGGTGCTGGGTGCTGCCTGGCACCTATTCAGGGGAGACGAACCTCCCCTCGCTCAGCATCACCAACGCTCGGTCTCGCCTTACCACTGCCTTCATGGCCACAATGCCAAGGGCGTTTTTCCCAGGACCCCATTACACCAGGCATGGGGCAGACATAATTCTGTAAAACAGCCTCTTTCCCCCCAAAACACCGCCAGGCTACCCGGTGGGATGCAGCACATCCATGGCGGGGTGGAGGCAGAAAGTTTTCCTGCACCTGCACGTGTACCCGGAGGTGATGCTCCGGGCACAATCCCAGGTCAGGTCCAAGGGCATCAGGAGGCTGCGGCCGGAGCCCGCTGCAGCCCCCCCTCCTCCAGCCCCAACACCCCCATGTGCCCCTCTCTCCCCCGGGGGCTCCCCCAAAGGCTCTCACTCCCCCCTGCTCCCCCTCTCCCGCTCTCGTTAGGATTCAGCTCGTGTGCCCAGGACTGACAGAAAATGCCAATTTCAGGAAGATAATTGTTTAATTAAAATCTGACAGGCTTGGCCTCCTCTTGACAGCCACGTTGTTAATGCTGCTCCCCGCACCAGGAGCTCAGGATCGCCCCGGAGCCGCGGGAAGTTGGGGGGGGGGGGCGCCGGNGGGGGGGGGCTCCGAGGTGGGGACCACTGCATCCCACTGCCCAGCGGAGCGATGCACAGGATGCCACAGGAGGGAGCGGGGGGGGGTCAGTGAAGATGGACTTTGCCATCCTTTCCCCCGTGCATCGGTGGGGAACACGGGGCCAGAGCAAAGGCACAGCGCAGCGCTGCAAACCAGTATGTGATCAGCCAGCCCCAGTGCTCTCCATCAGCCAAATGGGGAGTTACCAGCGGCCCGTGGGGATACCACCATGAGAGCCCTGGTTTTACAGTCTCCAGCAGGAATCCCAGAGCTGAAGAGAGCAATAAGTCTCCCTCGCTCAAAAGGAAAAGAAAGAAAGAGAAAATAATCCAAACATCATCAGACAAATAAGTAGAAAAATAATGCAGTTCTCTGCCAGCACGTAACAGCAGGCTGGGAACACTTTAACCAGCTATTTTCACTGTGATGTTTAATACGCCACTCTCTGAACCATCGTCTGAAATGTATAATTTTCCATTATATTCCTGTATGTTTGACTTTAATATAATGAAGCCTTCTCCCTTCACTACACCAGAATATTGGGTCTATTAAAGTGCTTGTGCGAGGACTATTTTTGACAATGGAAAAAGCTGAAGGCCGAGAAAATGGTGATGCCTGAAAACCTCTCTCCTTCTGCAGCCTCTAACCTCTGGCTGACGGCCGCAATCCATCACCAGGACAATCCCCCCGGCATCACGTCTCCCCAGGGGACACAATTTGTCTCTTGGCCCTGTGCTGGGAATTGATCTCTGGGATAGAGGGGTTTGGTGCTTCCACGATTTCAAATTTTCCTTATAAACAGGTCAGGGATGCGAGCCACCAGGGAACCCCAAAACTGCTCCGAGGGGGGATGAACGGCAGAGGCACAGCCTGTCAAAAAACCTCCCCAGCAGTTGCAGGGTGACCTGGAGCTGGTGCCACCTCTGAAAGGATGAGGAAGGGAAGCACAAGAGCGGAAAAAAAGCCCCAATATTGCAAACCCAAGCCATGTCCAAGCCGTGATTCAGATCTCTCTCCAGAAGGAAGAAGTTTCTTCCAAGCAAATTTCGGCTGGCGAAGGACGCCGGCTGCATCTCAACTGCTTTATTGGCACAGAGACGGCAGCCAGCCCTGCCAGCAGACCCGCCGGCTCCAAACACCCCCAAGGAAGCTCTGCCAGCCCGGCCGGAGCCGGGACGGGGCTGCAGCCATAAGGACAGCACATCCCACCCCGAGCTGCAGCTCTGGGAGTCTGCGATATAAATCAGGACGGCCGTACAGCCCCGCCGGCAGCAACCTGGCTGGAGAGCCACGGGCAGGCTGGGACAGCCAGAAAGTAACGCTAAAATATTGCTGAAGTATCAGCAAATCCCCCAGAGCCACGATGCTCTACCTGCCAGCAGACTTGTTTGGCAGCTTGACCGTGTCAGGATTACTACCAGGTTCATGAAAGCAGCTCCCCAAAGCCCTTGAGGGGTTCCCAGCACTCCGGTTCCCGGCATCCTGGTTCCCGGCACGGCTGACGGCAGAGCAAAGGGAGACATCTCTCAGCTTCCCACAACATCCCATATCCCCAAAAATGTTTTACTGAGTTTGGCCTGGAAGATGCAAAACTAAAGCTGTGGAATAAGTGATTTTTCAGTCATCCAACAAAAAAAGAAAAAAAAAGAAAAAAAAAAGAAAAAAAAAGAAAAAAAAGAAAAAGAAAAAGAAAAAGAAAAAGAAAAAGAAAAAGAAAAAGAAAAAGAAAAAGAAAAAGAAAAAGAAAAAGAAAAAGAAAAAGAAAAAGAAAAAGAAAAAGAAAAAGAAAAAGAAAAAGAAAAAGAAAAAGAAAAAGAAAAAGAAAAAGAAAAAGAAAAAGAAAAAGAAAAAGAAAAAGAAAAAGAAAAAGAAAAAGAAAAAGAAAAAGAAAAAGAAAAAGAAAAAGAAAAAGAAAAAGAAAAAGAAAAAGAAAAAGAAAAAGAAAAAGAAAAAGAAAAAGAAAAAGAAAAAGAAAAAGAAAAAGAAAAAGAAAAAGAAAAAGAAAAAGAAAAAGAAAAAGAAAAAGAAAAAGAAAAAGAAAAAGAAAAAGAAAAAGAAAAAGAAAAAGAAAAAGAAAAAGAAAAAGAAAAAGAAAAAGAAAAAGAAAAAGAAAAAGAAAAAGAAAAAGAAAAAGAAAAAGAAAAAGAAAAAGAAAAAGAAAAAGAAAAAGAAAAAGAAAAAGAAAAAGAAAAAGAAAAAGAAAAAGAAAAAGAAAAAGAAAAAGAAAAAGAAAAAGAAAAAGAAAAAGAAAAAGAAAAAGAAAAAGAAAAAGAAAAAGAAAAAGAAAAAGAAAAAGAAAAAGAAAAAGAAAAAGAAAAAGAAAAAGAAAAAGAAAAAGAAAAAGAAAAAGAAAAAGAAAAAGAAGAAAAAAGAAAAAAGAAAAGAAAAAAAGAAAAAAGAAAACCCATTTCAGGTCAGTTTTCAATTTCCAGTGTTTCCACCCATCAAGGAGGAGAAAGACACTGTGCTTCAGGTTCAGCAATCTGTTTGGGTTGGTGAAGCAAAGGAAAATGCATCATTTTGGATACAAGCCTTCCTTTCAATCAACTGGCAGGGTATTTCGAAACAATGGCAGGCAGATGGGAAACAAAACCATATTATTTTATTCCAGTAATGTTGAAATGAAATGTTTTGGCTGGAAAAATAAATTGATGGTGCTCATTCTGAAACACAGGCAAATTTGTTAGATATTCTGATAACAAAACACCCCATTTTGTCTTCAGGGAAAAAAAAAAAAGGAGTCAGTAAAATAGTTTCTCTGAGCTCCAGGACCTGGCTGGGAACAGCAACACTGAACTGCCAGGCCACCGGCTTTCTGCCGCTAATGCCCTTGGTTTCAATTCCTGCTGCAAAAAACAGTATTTTAAAGACAAGATACCCAAGGTCCCCTGAAGCCAAAGCCCATAATAAGGCTTTTAAACCTGTAAGGCAGGTTTAATTTTTAGGCGTAATTGCCCTGACAGCATCTCTAATAAAGCAGACCTTTCTATTTAAATGACAAAAAGGGGAAAAAAGGGGGGGAAAAACCAGAAGTTGCTGTAAGTTATTCACACTCCCTCCCTGCTCGGCTTCTGGATGATTTACACAATATCCTTAAAAAACCCCAGAGAGGCGAGTTGTGGGATCAACCCAGGGCGCTCCTTGGGGGGAAGGAGTAACTTCTCTCCAGAGCGACAGCCCGTTTTCAAAGCGAGCCGGACGTCAGCGCCTGGTTTTATTCATCTGAGCCAAATTTAGGACTTCAACCTCCCGGCAGCGGAGGGTAATTTCAGCGGTTGGGATGCTTCATGGGAAGGGACCTCAGGGTGGGGGTCCCTGGTCCTGCAGAGATGGGTGGTGGCTTTAGCTGCCCCGTGGTCCCACAGGAGACAGAATTTATCCGCGTATACATGGTGTCACACTGGGATGGCAAACAGAGAGCAGCCGCCCCGGGATGCCCGGCCACACGCCGTGCCGGCGTTACCGACAACCCTGGTTCCAGCTCTGCTTCCCCTGCTGTTTAGCAACTGAAGAAACGTTAACGAAGGGAGGGAGGCAGGACGTGCTGTGACTGCACCGCAGCTGCATTTACTTGAAGAGCGGGAATGGGGAGAAGAGCGGAGACGGGAGCTCGTCTTTGGGGAAAACAGGGATCGGCACGGCAGCGGCACGCTCTGAGTGCCCAGTGCCAGAGACAGTGGGTCCCAACACTGTCTCCTCCTGCCTGGTGCTCATCACACCAGCAAATCCTTTCCTAAAATCCCTTTTTTCTTCTTTTTTTTAACCAGAATTATCATTAAGCACCTAAACAACCTGGTGCACATCACAGCCCAACACAGCTGCTCAGGAGCCAGCAGAGCCCTTTCCTCCTCCTTAATTCCCCAACCGTTTTGTAATTATTTTAATAGCACGGCAGCACCAGGCTTCACTATTTTCTTTCTCCTTTTGGGAAAAACTCAAAATTTCCTTCTCTCTCCTGAAACAGAGACCGGCAGCTCCCGGCCGCCCGCCCCACGGCATTGCCTGCGCTTCGGGGCCGTCTCTCCAGCCCAGATGGTGGAGGGTCGAGCGCTGACAGCTGGCCCAGCAGCGCAGCAGCAGGGATGTAATGATTTTTAATTTCATTTTAAGCGAGATACCGGAATGAATGGGCAAAACAACAACTGTTTGTCCTAAGTCCGGTTTGTTCGGTCGAGCAAATCGGCGCGAGGTGAAGAGCTGCGGCAGTCACCCAGGACATGGTGCAAGACCCAGGCAGACAGCGTAGCCACATCAGCTGAATAAAGTCCCCAAACTGTCACGCACACCCACCTAATGCAGGGAAAAGCAAAGATGACGCCTCTCTGACCGGCATCACCCCTGTCTCCCCCAAAATCCCAGCCGGCACCGTGAACCCTGGACCCCCGCAGCCTGACGCAGAGCCCCGGTTTCACGGCGCGTCACTGTCCTCACGAGGGGGACGGCTCATCCCGAGCGAAGCAAATGGCAAATGAAACGGAGATCAGCGCTTTTCTCCCCTCCGGGAAAATTGACTTTAATAATTTGGACAACTTGAAAGGCTCCTTCCACAGGGCAGGAGGTAAATATTCATGAGGGAGCCTTTCCAGGGCGGGCGCAGCGGGAGCGCTGCTTTCCCAGGGTGGCCCCGCATCCCCCCTCCTCGTTCCTTACATCCCTTCATCCTTCACAGAGGCAACTCCTGGGGTTATTCCTATCGATTTGCTCAATCCGAACAGTAACGGTGAACAGTGAAACGGGGGAACGGCAGGCGCAGAGGTGGGTTGCTCTCAGGGTACTTGCAGGGAGATGCTTTCTGGGTTTATCTTTGCTTCACGCCAGGTCCCAGCGCCGCTGCGCATCTCCAACCTCAGCCTCCTGCTCCCAAACCTCATCTCCCTTATCTCAGCTTCCCCTTGCTCCGGCTCTGCCCGGAGGATTCCCAGGGGATCCCTCAAAGGCACGGCGCTATCCTGGGCAAACACCTAC
>VYXH01001380.1:9506-54928 GCA_013397275.1 Burhinus bistriatus | reverse complement strand
ACACCTACGATGCTCAGTACCAAAGCAAGGTGAGAGCACGAGTCCCCCCGAAGCTGCAGGAGAGGAGGATTTCTGCTCGGCACATGCAAGTAATTTCCAAGGGGAAGCAAGGAAGGAAAAGCAATTAACACTTGAAAGGGAGAACCAGGCACCAGCAACCGCTGCTGACATCTGTCCCAGCAAACCCAGCAGCGGGGACATCACCCAGCCACCTCCTCCGAGCCGTACCTGGGTCCTCATGATGGTTTTGATAGCAGCTTCAAACTCCTCGGAGTTATTGTAGTCGACAGTCCACACGTGCGGCTTCCCGATGAAGTCTTCGGCATATGGGTGTTGGGAGGACACCTAAAACACAGCAGCGCGAGCTGGTTTTTCCAATCCCTGCCAGAACGGCTGCTGCCCACCGCTCGCAGCCGCGACAGCAGAGAGGAGCAGCAGGCTCAGGCACGGACACGTTGGGGTTTGAACCACCGCACATAGAGGTGTGCTGGAAAAAGCAGGTTTCCGCTGAACCCAGCTGCCTCCCGACATCAGGCTGAGGCTTTAAAATTCCCGCTGGGTTGGGATGCCTCATTCCCATCAACACTGAAATCACCTCCACAGCCCTGAATATCCCCATCTCCATAACACGGGTACAATCGAACCTTGAGCTGAGCCGTTTGTGGATCTGGAATGGCAAAAATAGACCAAAACAGCAAAGCTCTGGGAAGGCACCACATCTCCCAGATTTCCCAGCTCCAGAAACAAGGCAGAGAGAAAATCCATCACCACAGAAAGCCAGGGCAGTCTGGCAGCAGAAGGAAGTGGCGCTGGAAGCTGCATTAGCCCGATGCTGCAGGGAGCTCCGCNTAATTCTAACTTCTGGTTTTGACTATAGATTTCTATAGGTTGGAAAGTGCAGGGACATGGATGGAGTTGTGATGTTTTTTTGAGTTCATTGCTAGCTTTTTACGTGTCTGCATGAAAGGTTGTTCCACCTGTGATTTTGCCATGGGCAACAGCCCCAGAAAACAAGAAAAAGAAGAAATAGTCAGAGAAGTTCACAAGAACAAATGCCAAAATGGGTAATATCTCTTTATGCTTCTACATATTTTTTCATCATTTGAAGATTGCTGATATTCTAATTTGTGAGCCCAGACCACTGATTCTAATGGCTTTTAAGAAAAGTTTTCAGTGCCCCTGTACAATAACTCAAAGGTTGAAATGCAACAGATGCAGTCAAAAATACTCTGTGTGGTTCTGAAGGGAAGGGGAAGGGGAAGGGGAAGGGGAAGGGGAAGGGGAAGGGGAAGCTGAGCAGACGAGGTGTTTTGGGGGCACTGCAAAGCATTGCGGAGGGGTCTGAAAGCCTGCCAGCTGGAGGAGGAGAGCAGCGCATACTCTATTTTATTCTCCAGCTTGTTGCCCTTTCCCATTTTTTGCCGACAGATCGATCGCCTCCTTCCCCTCTGGCGTATAAACACCTTGGGGCATTTCACAGCCCTCATTCCCCAGCTGCCCTCCTGGCTCTGGGCTGAAACACAACCACAGCACCCATCCGGGATGGGTGCTAACACCGGCAGATAATTAGGGGGGTGCATAGGACAGACATGGGGGTGCAGGATGGCCCTACCCCCAAACCCACGATGGGCTGCGCTGAGCCAGGCTGCGGCAGGGCTGAGCCGGCACAGCCCCTAGCCAAGCCCTTCTCGGCGAGAGCGAGCGTTGCACTGCGTTACCTACTTTATTAATAATAGAAGAGGCAATTTTCTCAACCCTTTAACTTTTAAAGAGTTTCTGCTTCATTTAGATTCAATTCCCAGTGGCGGGCAAGCCTGGGAGGGATTTCGTATCCCTGCAACACGGCAGAGGTCCTGGTGTCCCTCTGGGTGTACAAAAGGATGAACAGGGGAACATCACCCCGGTTTGGGAGCGGGGTACGGGCTGCGTGTGGATCTGGGCTGACGGGGAAGGAGCTGGGGCTGTGGTCTGCAGAAGTGTCCTGCACCACCTTCTCCTTCGCAACCCCAAACCCACAGTAGGGCCCCTTGCATCCACATGCTCCAGATGGAGACCATGCGAGGATGGGAGAGGGGACCACACCTGCAGGTATCCGCACTTCTGCATTTGGAGAAAATCTCACCAAAAAAAAAAATTTAAAAAAAAATCTCAGTTTAACAACTGCTCTTCCCCAGGCTGGCCCGAACCCCGGTGTAAGGGGGGTGGGCTCCATCCTGCCCACCCGCTCGCCTCCTGCCAGACTTGCCTCTCTCGACGTCGGCTTCCCGCGGAAGAACTCGTGGTTGAGGGAGCTGTGCGGGGGGTTGAAACGTGCCTGCAGGAACACGCAACCGTTGGCAATCGCCTCCAGCGGGGCAGGACCCTCGTAGGGAAACCCAAAGCCAATGAAGAGCTGCAGGGGAGAAAAACCCATGTGCTGGTGAGCGAACAGAGCCAAACCCATAGGAAAGTCTCCCAGACAACCTGCCAGCATCCCTGTCTGCTGCTCTGGTCCTGCACACCAAGCCTCTACGGCAGCTCCATGTGCTTCAACACCCCAGAGCTTAAATATGCTAAAAACTGCCCCCACTCCATGGCTCAGAGCCCACTTGTGCAAAGCAACGGGGTGCTCCGGAGCTGCAATTTCCCCCATGGTGGCTACAAACATCACACTGGCCCTGTATGGAAAAGTTTGCCAAAGCCGTTTGAGCCGGAGAACCAACAGCATTTCCCCCAGACACCGGCTGCAGGCGACCGGGATGTGCCCACATCCCGCACGTTCGCTCTGAGAATCCTGTCTATTTTTATCACAGCNCACCCCACTTAGCACTAAATGAATTAATCAGGAAACTTTGTGCTCCGTCTGCGGACAGTCTGCAAGGAGAAACTCATCAGACACATCTTGATTTGAAATGATGTGCTCTGCTCGGCTCCCGGCTAATTAGCCCTGCTGATAGCGCCTGCAAGCCTGGGAGGAGCGAAGATAACGGCCTCTGCCCCCCGCCTCCTCTTTTAATTAGGTTTTATTTCTCAAGGCAACCGAATCCTCGCTGCTGGCTAGTTAACAGGGGACGGGGTCCCATGGACGCCCCGGCTGGCTCTCGCCCACCTTCGCCTTCCGCAGCAGCTGCTGAAACTCGTGCTGCGGCAGCAGCCCGTGGTTCTTCACGAACGCCGGCACCTCGGGCGGCCGCTGCGTCTCGTAATAAACCGTGCCGTGGATCTCCATGTACTTGTTGAGGATGGCCAGGAACTTCTCCTTGCCCTGTGGTGGAAGGCAGAGGCGTAAACCGCACCAGAAGATGGGCCTGACCTCCCCCCCGTGAGAGATTTAACTCTCAAACTGCTCTCCCAGAGCACCCGCGATGCTTCAGCCCAACCTGCAGCAGTGCAAAACCCGCATCCTCCCCTCCACAGCCCTCAGACACGCATCCTGGATGGTCCCAGGCTCCCAGTGAACCTGGACGGCTGTGGGATCCGGCATCCTGAACATCGGCACCTCGAGCTCCTGACTTCCCTGCCACCTCCACGGGCAGCTTCCACTCCGCAGGTGCTGAATTAAAGGTTTCAGGGCATTCAGAGGGAAGTTTTTAAAGACCACAGCTTGCTAATGGCCTTTTATTCCAACTAACAAGTCCCAAGGATTTTCTCACTAAGGTTTAATCCAGTTTCACTACCTGGAGAATCAAGGGGGTCATC
This sequence comes from Burhinus bistriatus, assembly GCA_013397275.1. Classification (NCBI taxonomy): domain Eukaryota; kingdom Metazoa; phylum Chordata; class Aves; order Charadriiformes; family Burhinidae; genus Burhinus; species Burhinus bistriatus. Next base: position 51,250 of record VYXH01001380.1, on the reverse strand, counting down.
AGTTTTCTTCTTCTGGAGGCTTTCCTCCTTTTGCTCTCCAAAGCAGCCTTCCATTTTAACAGTTTCTCTACTAGAGAATTTTTTTGCTTGGAAAAACCACAAAGGGACTATCCTTTGGATGCTGCATTTTCAGCTGGTTCCAGTGCTGCAACAGGTCCCAAAAAAGCAGAGACCGGGAGGGAATAAGGAGGTATAAATGGGGAATTTGAGAAAACTCTGTATGTTGCCTTAAAGCCTCACTGAACACTGTGTTTCTGGCCTCAGCCACGCATCCTTGGACTTCTTTAAGTCTAAAAACAAGTGCTTTTGGCGACATGAGGCTGCAGGGTGAAATCCCGGCCATGGTGCCACTAACACCCCAATCAGCACTGTTTTGATATCAATTCCCTAATGCAAAGGGCTTGGGGAAATGGGAGTGAAACACAGCTTAAAGTCCCTGGGTAGCACCGGGCATCACCGAGCATCATGTGGGGGGACCGATCTCCAAAGCCCCCTGCACGGTGCGGGGTGGCATGGGAGACCCCCTCCATCGCTCCATCTGAGCACCACGAGCCACTTCGACCCGTGGAAATCCGGCAGCAGCCCGATGAAAACAGCCTTTCCCAGCTTATTAAAACTTTGGTTCCTGTTGCAAGCCGGAGGTGAGAAGTTCAGAGGGGTAGGAAATGAGAAATAATGGGAAGGTAGGTTTAATGAAATGTTTCTAAATGTCAAAAATATCCTGCTCTGGAGACGGCGCTTGGTCCAAGGCTTGTAAATAAGCCCCCAGCTCCAGAAGATGGAGGTGCTTTTTTCCTTCCAAGACCTCAAAATCACTCAAAATAAGGAAAAGCTCCTCTTCTCCCTTGTTTTATTACATGGGGTGGCACAAGATGCGAAGCAATGCCCAGGCAGCCTGGCCTCGAGGAGCAGCCACCAGCAAGAAACAGCCGCAGCCCCTTCACCCAGTAGTAAATTACCCCAAATATGCAGTTTTGGGGAAACTGATGTTGGTTGTGAGTTCTGGATAAAAGGAGCAAATGTTCGTAGTGCTAAAGGAGGAAAATGTCTGTTTTGAGGGCTTTAACTCTCTTTAGTGCCTTCCCAAATTAACCTCAAATGAAACTTCTGGATAAGAAAGGGCAGGGAAATGATACAAAAATATGACGAAATGTCATAGTTCTCCTAAAATGAAATTTAGTGGGTTTCAGTGGGGTTTTGGGGAGCCCCCGAGGTACATGGATGCTGGGGGGGGGTTTGTTCTCAGATATGGGGGGGTGATGGAAAAGCCACAAACACCCGTGAACAGGAGGAGATGGCATGGCCTGATCCTGGCCCACCACAAGCATCCCTGCGAGGGCAGAGCCACTAAATCAGGAAAGGTGGGGACCGGGAGGGGATACAGCCCCCGCCTGCATCAACCCGCATCCATCCCAGCAGCTCGGGAGGACCAAGCCCGCGACGAGGCAAAACCTTTTCCCTCGGGAGAAGATGCGCAGAGGTAAAGCCCAGCAGCAGCTGGTGCGGTACAGTACCTGCAACTGGAACAGCCCCAGACGGTGCACAAAGGGAAAGAAAAATAGAAATAAATCAAGAGACAGTGAGAATTAGCTCCCTTTTTTTAAGCCCTGGAAGGAGAGGCAGCTGGCTAGCTCTGGGTAAGAGAGAGGGGAGCACACATGTCCCCTGGCCCCTGTAGGAGATACAGGGGGGATGTTTTGGGGGACTGGGGGTATTGTTGGTCTTTTAGCTCACCGGCAGAGCAGTTTGGGGCTGGGGGAAGACAGCGAAGAGTTTTACCCCACGTGTGCTGGCCTAGAGGTGGCCTCAGCCGGGATGCACCAAACGTGGCTGAGTGTCGCGTCCCAGCAAGGACCAGCACCAGCCACCACCGAGGACGGAGCGAGAGCCCCCCCACCGCTGCCCACCCCTCTCCCCCGGGCATTACAGGCACGGGTGGGCAGGAGGGCAGCAGAACCCCATTTCAGAGGGGACCTGAAAGCAGAGACAAACCACCCCCATCACAACACAGGAAATCACCTAACAGCAATCATCGTAATTAATACATAAAATCATTGATATGAAATCCTCAGCCTTCGCAGCCTGTTGGGAGGAAGCATCGCCTAGAGCAAAGAGCAGGGGACGCGGTGTCACCAGCCTCTGCCCTGTTTGCTTGGAGGCACTGGACATGTCACATCACCGCAGCAGCCTCAGCTTCCCCTCTACGAAGGGGACAAGGATGCTTTTCTTCAAACACGCCAAGATCTGTGCCTCAAAAGCTCGGGGTAAGAGCCAGAGGTTGCTGGTACCCCGCAGCTCTGCCCCTGCCCGCCGGGGTGCTCCCCGCAGCCCGAGGACACCCACCTTCCAGATGCTGGCCTCCTTCCCGTACACCACCGCCATGCTGCTCACTTTGTTGGACTTGATGAATTGCCTCTCCGTCTTGTTGAGCTCCTCCGACACGAAGCCCATGAAGGAGTTGTCGGGGGTGTGAGCTGTGGACACCAAGGGGAGAGGACATGTGGCTGGACAGATGTTTTCGGGGACCTTATCAGAGTGGAGGACGTAACCCCACTGCAGCACGGTTGCTGAGATGAGCCTGGCTCCAGAGCCTTGCTGGAGCTTGGAGGGAAAATGGCATGAATCCCCTTCCAAGCAGCTCATAAAACACAGGCTTTGCAACCCACTCAAGCGGCTCTTTAAAACGTAAGGTATTTTTAAGGCTGCCAAGTGGGCTCTATCCAGCCGGGAAAAAGCAACATTTGAGTTACCCAGCACCCAGCAGGTCACCGGCCTCCTTTCAGACAAGCACATCTCCTTTCCATGCCCCAGGCAAATCCAAATCACTGAGCTGCCTCTCACCTCCGGACCTCAGCTGAAATAAAACCAGGCTTTGCAACCAAAATGGCCCCACGTTTTCCCTCGTGGGAGATGGAAGTGGTTCGGCTCTGGCTATGCTGAAGCCAGAGACCCATCACAGAGGAAGGAGCCAGATCTCTCTCCTTGGAGCATTTCGACAACCCAAGAGATGGCCAAGCAGATTCAGGAGCTCCTTGCAGGCAGCGAGCAGGCAGGGGAAGCAGAAGCAGAGCCGGGGAGGACAGCACCACCCATGCACCACCTCCTAAAGGAGGCCAGACCTGCTTCCGTAGTGCCTGCGAGCTTCCGAAACTGCCATGTCCCCGTCCCCCACTTACGGAACATGGTCATGAACTGGGTGGGCTGCAGGTTCCAGTAGCCCCAGTTGGTGCGGTAGCCGCGCAGCGTGGCGTACTCCTCGTGGTTGTACGCCGGCTCTGTCCCAAAGGTATCGATGACCCGGACGCGGCACCTGGGAGAGGAGACAGGACCCGAGGACCTCGGTTTGAGAAAGTCCCACTGCCAGGGATATCTGGTGTCCCCACGCAGCTCATCTCTCGTCTGCTTCCCGAGCGGAGGGTGCAGGAACATCCCAAGCAGCCCTTCCCAACCCACTGCTCCCCCCTGTAATGAGCAATTTCCCCTTGCAGGGCTTTCATCTCCCTGACAGTTGTGAGAATGATGTATCTCCTGAAGACTTGTTAATGCTTTTCCCAATATCCTGGGAATGCTGAGGCAGGCATTACCAGCACAAGACCGAGGAGAGTAGGGGAGCATCAAGCAAGGGAAGAGCAAAACAAGCTGAATGCGAGACCAAATGCATTTATAATAAAAGCAATAACACCGCTTGTCATTTTTCTCTCTAATAAAATTGTGTAGGATAGTGGAAGAGATGGGAGAAAACATAATAAATAGCAGGACTATCAGCACTAAATTAAATCGCATATTTTCCTGGCTGGTGATGTACCAGGGGATGATGACATTTGTCTTGATGCCGAAGGAGCCAGAGACAGGGCTCTGCTTCTTGCAAATAGAAAAGGCTCATGCTTCCCTCTGTGGTGTAGCCATCCCTGGTTGCAGGCACAACACTTGGAAGCACACACACACCCCACAGGCACATGCAGGTTTTTTTTTTTTTTTCTCAATTCAGTCTCTTCTAATGAGGTTTTATCTTAAACACGTGAGGTTCCGGAGCGAGAAGACTGTCTCTTGCCAGAGCAGCAGAGGACACAGCACGGCAGCAGCTGGCCGAGCCAGGCAAAAATCAAAGGTTCAACCAAAGGGTCCGACTCCTTGGACATGGGGGCTATCCTTCAAGGTCATTAGCATTAGTCTTTGCTTGCTAATTAATGAAATGGAGAGTAAGAGAAGGGAATGGCTTTGCTTACCTGTATTTCTTAAAGGAGAGCCCCATGTGCTGCTTCATCTGTTGGAGACCATGGTAGTCGGTGTAAATCAGGTCGAAAGGCAAAGGACTGGTCAAGGGGCAGTTTCCTCGTCCTGGTGGCACCCCTAAGTGACTGGGGAGAAGCAGGAGGGACAGATCAGCCTCCCAGCACCACAAAAGCCCTGCAACACAAACACTCATTTTCCCTGCCCAGTGTTTAATAGGGGCCATCAACCAGCTCCCCACTCGATGGAGGGGGAGGAAGATCTTTCTCCTCTCCCCAGCCTTTATTTATTGGGCCAAAAATCTGAGATTTGGGGGAGTCCTGTTCCCTCCCCATCTTTGTGCCTGTTCCAGCCAAGTTCCTGCTCCTCACACATGGATGACAAGGCTTTTGCACAGCGTTCCCAGCCAGGGCACACCAGCATCTCACCTGACACACACACTCCCCTGGATCTCTCTTGTCGGAGACACCAGATTTCGTTTGCTTTCATTGCAATCACACCAGGGACAGACTTGTAAAGCCACATCTTCCCCCTCCTCCCTTCCCACAAGGCTCCCAGCTTAGCCTAAATCTCCCTGTTCCCAGTCCCACATCCCTCCCAGCGCAAACACCATGCATCCTTTCTCTTACTCCAGTCCTTACAGGTACCCACCACATCCCAGACCACCCTGAGGTTCTCCTCAACGCTGGTGGCACCGCCTGTCCTTGGATGTTGTGCACATTTCATTAATATTTCTGACTTTTTTTTTCCCAGTTACAAAATAGTTCAATAAAGCCAGGGCAGTCAGACCCTGGGTCTCGCTCAGGGGGTTTTCAGCCAGTTCCTTACACAGCTGTACTCAGCCCCTCTTCCCTCATCCAGCGGATAAAATGCATTACGAAAATCCAGATAAACTAGATCAACCGCAATCTCTTTATCAGGATCATCAGTTACCTTGCTGCCAAGGTGATATGTGATTAATCTGGCGTGATACAAGGCTGGTAAACCTGCAGCATGTCTCCTTCCATTTTCAATTACCTCTGTGAACTGATGAATCCCTTTCTCCAAAGCTGTTCCACTAAATGTACCACGGATGTCAGCCTGACAGCCCATCTGCTCGTCTGGACCATGTTTCCTCCTTCTCAGAAGAAAAAACTGTGACACCTTCCAGCTTCAGCAGGTTTCTCAAAAATCCTTGTTACGTGTACTTGTGATTTCTGACTGCCAGTTTGCTCAGAAATACAAATGATCCACCTCTCAGTTTCAATGTTCTTGTACTTTTTTCCTCCTAAAGACAATAATTCCTCATCCTCACCCCCATAACCCCACTCACACCCAAAGACCAACATGGAAAACCAAAGCATCGAGCTCATTTGTTCCACCCAGGCTCTGCTCCACTCCCACCACGCAGTCGCCCTCTTTTATTCTCAGTCCTTCTAACAGGGCTGAGGAATTTATGTTTTATTTTGCAAGTCTGAGCTCAGACAGTGTGAAATCTCACCCTTAGCTCCTGCTGCCTGGCAAGATGTCTGTCTGTGTTTTCTTCTGGGCCCTTCACTTATTCCTAGCACCTATTTGGAGATGGGAATTTATCCCAGCCATCCCTACAAGTACTTTCCCTTTTCTGAGGAATAAAAGGTCCAGCCAGGTTTTAAATTCCCAGGCTTTGAAGCCCTCACTTTGTGACCTCTCTTACTGGTTCTCCTCATCTCTCTGCATTTCCCCTTCAGAACCTCAGAATCCTCTTTCCAGCCCTACCTGGATTTTCTCAGTCGTTCAGCTGAAGCTCGAATGCGCCCGCAGTCCAAGGGTCCATCCTCCAAGAAGCACTTCCATAAGGTCCTCATCCCTTGCCCAGACCTATGACTATGCACAGCATTTCATCTATCCATCCCATGGCTGTTTGCGGAGGAAATTGATGGCTCTCCCACCCAGGGAACAGCCAAGTTATAGAGTTATCACAGGCATTTGCACTCCAATTTCTCACTAGTCTTCACCAACAACATCAGAAGGGTCATATGTAGCCAGTGAAATTTGTTGGCCATTATAGCTACGATAAAGAGCTCTTGGTCTGCTCCTGGCCATATCTCCCTCTCCTGATATGGCTTGCAAGCTCTTGAGCATTGGGCACCAAGATCCTTCTGCTAGCCCCATCCTGATCTGAGAGTGGTGAAGGGTCATCCCAAACTCCTGACCATGACTGTGACTCCAGAGAGCAAGTAAACATGGAACCACATCGCTCACCAAAGCCAGGAAAACTACAGAATTTCAATTCAAGGCGAAGAGCTGCATTTGCAGCCGCTTCATTGCTCTTGTCACAAGGAATACAAGGTTCAGTTCAGGGCAGCCTGGCCCGGTCAACCGCGGGGGAAACAGGCGGCAGTTTTATCACTTTTCTGCACAATTTTACACGACATGGCTGATTGGGAAGATGGCAGGAATAGAAAGGCTCTCACCTCCAACAGCCACCTCAGTATGATAAATAGGGCAACAAGGAGACCCACCCCTCCCGGGGAGGCTGAAGCAGAAAGGTAATTTTTAAGCCAGTAAAAAACCCCCAGGATTTTATAGAGATGCAATGCTAAATATCACATTTTCTCACGTACATGCTGCTTTTTCCACAATCATCAGCCAAACGGCAATGCTGATTTACACCGACCCGGCGCTGCAGTAGAACAACTCAGCTGATCCATAAAGCTTGTATTTAACTAAAAATCCCCAAACCATAACATTTCCCTTGCAGCATACCCCAGCCTCTAGCTGGTACACATCACACAAGCCGCTGCATTACAAAACCACCTGTAATTTTAAAAAGCCCTAACCAAACTTGACAAGGGGCTGCGGGAGACACCAATTAGTGTACCTCACACTGAAGCCTCCAAAAAACTTTCCACCAGTTAGGCAGAGCAGGTCTGGCTCCTCCGGCTTCCCCTCATCACCACGATCTGCCACGTGTCCCCTCTCTGGGTGCTCGGGACTTGCCACATCCATTTATACTCCCAGCACCAAGGCTGCGAGGCAGGAATAGATCTAAAAGCAGGACCGGTGTCTTTGAAGCAGAGCATCTCTCCCATTTATCCCCCTTATCCTTCCTAAACACTTTATAACCACCGATTTTAATATTCCAAACATGCAAATCCAGGCTGCACCTCCGAGTTGGGGGTGGGGTGGGGATTTTTTTTCATTCATCCTTATTTAAACATTCTTTATTCAAGCTTTCATCATTTGCCAGTTAAGTCAACTAATTTTCTACTAAACCCAATTTCACTCATGGTTGGAGTGAAATTTCCCCGATTTTTCCTCGTGCCATGTACTATTAATGGCGCTTGAAATTATGCAAATAAAATTGATGAGCGCAAATGCCGCCTTCTCAGCCAGCGCAGCCAAGAGATTTGTTTTTGAAAACCACTTGATCCCAGCTCCTGGAGAAACCTCCCCTCCCAGACCAGCCAAGGACGGCCACCAGCTTGTGCCCGGACTCAGCACCTCTGGAGCCCTGGCAGGTGACCCGATGGCTTGTCCCATCCCGACATGCAGGATTAGTGCATCAGCTCAGCCCTCGCGCCTCTTTGGGAAACAGCAGCCAAAGCGGCTTCGATCCAAGAGGATGCAAGCGCCGAGCTCGCCTCTCCGCCAGCTGCCTCCCCCAGCTGTGCCTACTCCAGAATAAATCTACAGCAGCTTCTTGTCCTCCTATTTTCCCCTTATAGGTACTTTAATCAACGCAGGAACGCATTCCCTTCCCCAGCACGGTGCAGGCTCGCTGAAATCAGATGACTGTGGGGTTATCTTTACATCCCATTGACCTATTTTCAAATTAACCCAACGTTTCCTTCCACGTTATCACTCCTGGGGCTGAAAAGTCCAGCACTAAATGGATCTCGTGGGCATCTGCTGACCGGCTGGGCCAATATCCTATATTATATTTAATTGCATCTTCTCTGCCTGCATCTGCTGTCATCAGCAAGGCAGACTGCAGCAGGGGAAATGGAGGAGGGCTTCTGTCCTTTCTGCTCCCTCGGTTTCTCCCTGTCTACAAGAGCCCAGCAAGCATAGGGCCGTTATCCGGGGGATGAAAGGTGCCGGAGCTGAACCCGAGCAGCTCCCGGGGGTCGGTGACAAGCCCATCACAAGCAATTTAAAGTGCAAATTGGAGCCCGTGAGATGAACAGCCCACCGCCTGGCCTCTGCTCCCAGCTCCTCCTCCTGCTAGAAGGGACACCCTGACCTCAGAAGCGAAGTTTTTCAGGCAATTACCGTATGCTGTTTAAGCCACCTGCAACGGTTTTAATTCTGCAAAGTGCATCTGGGCTGTTTCTCTGGCCCACCATCGATCCCGTGTGACACAGCCCTACCTGGCCGGGGCAGGGGAGGTTCAGCAATCCATTTATTTATTTTCGAGTTTCAACAAAAACCTGTTTTCCCATCGTGGCAGGATGCAGCACTTGCTGGAAACCTTTGCATTACGTTCCCAGAAGACAGCTAACACACCAAGTTTTCACCATTCAGCTGAGCAGCAGCAGCTCCAGCGGGTCCGGGCAGGGCTCTGCCGGGAGATTCCCAGGAAGGCATTTTTTCTGGGCTGCAAAGATAAGTCACGAGTAGTGAAGACAGCTGGCAGCTTTGCATCTTATAAGGGGATTGAAAGCCTCCAGAAATAGGGCGTTTACAGTCCTGCAGGGGGGGAAGGCTGGGTTTGATCCAGGGGCTCCTGGTTGGACCATCTCCGGGTGTGCTGAAACCTCCCTCCTCAGCAGCCCAGAGGGGCTATGGGCCCCCACAGGGAGGATAAACCCTATATAAATTATCCAGTGATTACTATGGTTATGATAAACTTTATGTGACAAAGCAGAGGTTTCTGCAATGGCAGAGAAGCCAACAAGCGAGTCTTCATTTGGCTACTAAATAAACATATTTCACGAAGGAGTGCAATTTAACAGCTCGGTAATTCCCGCTAATTTATGCACCTTCCTCTTCTACAAAATGAAGCCCTCAAAGGTGGAAGAAATCCCTCCCCACCGCTCCTCGCCACGGCAGGGCGGCTCATCCCCGCTCCTCACATGGCTGCTGCCAGCCAAGCTCCGAGCCGCCTCCTCGGAGGCGCCGGGAAGCTGCTGTAATTAAAGGCAGCAGCTTTTGCAGTCTCCTTTCCACGTACCTGGCTTTTAATTGCGGAGCTACATGGCTGCCACTCTGCAAGCAGCCGTACCCGGCTGACGAGGGGAGGAGGAGCAGGGGGAGGTGATGGGATCCACTGTTCTCCAGCAAGAGCCATCTGCCCGGCCAGGCAGAGTCAGACCCTAGGGAAGCACAGGAGGGTGCCGGAGCAAACAGTTCTTTCTGGTCAGAAATCCAGCAAATAATGAACAAACTTCCCAAATAATACTTGAGGTCCTCCGGGGAGCAGTAGAAGCTGAGCACTCACGTGCTGGTGGCGCCTGGACAGACCCTCGGACAGACAGGCTGTCCCCCTGCTGTCCCAACTGCTCCAGCAGCCCAAAATGAAGGGACAGTTTTAGCCAAATCTTCACAGACACCGCAAGAGCAAAGCCGATTTGTACCTGTTAACATCCCAGACCCCTGCCTACCCCATCCCCTAAGATACATCTGCTGGAAACGTGTCCCAATCAAACTACGGACCGGAGAATCCAATAAAGCTCAGACACACAGTGGTGTGTCCGGCATTTGTATAACCTCTTGGTTCAGTCTTCATCACCTCTGTCTTTGCAAAGGTTTGCAGTGGTCGAGTACTCACAATCAGGGGCATCATCTTCAGCTCCCACCGAGACCTGTAACCAAACATCCAGCCCTTCCGAAGCCCACAGCATCCCATACGCAACTGTCCCCCAGCACGAACATCAAAGCCTGGCCAGATAAAGAACAAGCCGGTAACCTTACGGGCTTACAGAAACACTTGTTCTCAAGTAACGGGAACATCTGACGCTACGTTAAAGGCCGAGGTTTCCTCCCCACCAGTGTGGAGCTGATAAATCCCACGGCCATGCCACGCAGCTCCATCGGGACCACACACAACTGGTCACTTCTGGCTGTTTCCACAAGCAACTCCTGGCTCGCCCGCACAACGTCAGGACTGTATTTGCCAACTGGTGAGGGAAGGTGAAGCCTGGAGCCTGGACATCGCATGGGTTTTCATGTGAACAGATGCAAGACAGAAAGACGGCTTTTATCTATCAGAAAATAATTAGAAATGCCTTCGTCTGGACATCATGTTTCCATTTGAATGACCCTTTTTGCAGCCTGAATACACCTCGGTGACTGTGGAAAGCGCAGGAAAATAGCAGCTATAATTAAGTAAGTGCCAGGTAGTAAGAGAAGAGCGGCGGCAGCAGGAGCTGAGCCTCATCCCACTGCTGTGCCGGATCTGCTGTGGTGCCGGTCCCGACACAGCCCGGCCACACCGCTCCGGCACCCAGAGAGCAGCTCATTGCCCAAACCACACGCTGGCCACAGCTACTGCTCGGCAGGGAACAGGCTGCCAGCACGGGATACAAGCACATGCTTAAAATTAAGTGCCTTGCCAGGGCCGGTATTAGAAGTCCAGAACTTGACACAGCAGCAATTAAGCTCCAAGAACACTTTGTAAAGCCTTGACCCCACAAGTCATCAAATCCTGTTTTCTTCGACTTTCTGTCCTGCCTTATGAGCAGTTAATTTCAAGGGGGCCATTGCAAAAAGCACCTTTCGGCGTCGCCGAGATCAATAGTCCCTGCTGCTCCAGCAGCTGGCGGCACCGCACCCCCGTATCCCCGAGCCTTTCCCTTAGCCCCAAAAAAGCAGCTGGAGATGCCGACATGACCATTCCCGCGACCTAAGGACAGGGCTAGGAGCCAGAGGTCCCTGCAGCACCCGTTGCGCCCCTTCTCCTGGGGGGGGAAAGGCTGAGCGCATCCCTCCCCGCCCGCCCCTGGGGCACGGGTGCTCCGGAGGAAGAGGTTCGGCTTATTGCGGCTTTTGCTCCGAAGGCGCTGCTTGTAATTTTCCAACATCTACTCACAAGCTGCCTCATTAACAACCCAGCTCAGGTCTTCCAGGCACTTCCCACTCCTCCCCTACCAAGCAACACACACACACACACACCAGCCTTGATTCTCACTTCCCTGAAAGCACATTTTGGCTACCAAAGCAGCACAAAGGGTCTTCGGCAAGAATAAAGGGTTTGCATTCAGATTTGGGATTTTTCTTCCCTCCCTGCTTCAAGGTAGGGCCCAAAATGCTGCCGGCTCCCTCCGCTGCCCCTACTCCCCCAGCACAAACCTCGGATGGAAAACAGCTCCTGACTCCCTGCTCCAGCTCGATTTTGGTTTCCTCCCAGGGAGCCGCACGTGCTTTGCACCAGCCCCCAGATAACCCCGTGTTTCACCCCTTGCATCTCAAGACACATCAGAAGCAGCTCACAAATTCACCGGGAAATGCAAAAGAGAACAAACACCTGCACTTAGCTCGACTACAGGAGAAAAATTAGCTTCTGGTAGGACACAGCAGCGGAATTCACAGGTCTTTAAGGTCTACAGTGGGCAAAACATAAGCTAGCCCTGAAAAAGCAGGGCTGAGCTCAGCCGTTCTGATCTCGGACCTCACAGGAGCACTTGGACGGTGCCTAGCCGAGCCCTGGAGCAAGCCTGCAGATCCCCAGAGCTTCCTGGCTTCGCTCCAGATTCACATCGGTCCCCCAAACCGGGGGAAGGACCGCCCAGCACCCCTGCTATTCACCGCTTGGCATCTGCCGGTCTCCCTGTCGGAGCCCCCCCCAGCATGGAAAGGTGCCCAGCACAACGCGGTCATGTGCCAACCTTTTTTCACCCCCAGCCCTCCATCACCAGGTTCTTTGGACCAGGGACTTACTTTTCCTCCTCGTTTGCCTGATGCCCAGCATTTCAGACCCAATCCAGACCACCGTCTCCGGGCACTGCTGCATTGTAATCAATATAGATGCTAATAACGAACAGCTCTCAGATAACTACCGGCTGCAGTGTACACAGGCAAACCTGCCAGTGATCCCTTGCCAATGATCAATACGCATAGAAAAACCAGCTCAGAAATTTGAAGAGCCAAAAAACAAACCAGGAGAGAGGTTCTTCCATGCTGAATAATCTATGGGCGCCAGCCTTCGCTCTGTGAAGGCCATGCTGGGTGGGAGCAGCTACAGCTCCGAGCCATGAAAGGAGCAGGGGGTGCCAAAGAAAAATAAACAAGAAGTGGACTCAACATTCCACATTGCTGGAGCAAAATATCCTCAAACCCATCCCAACACTGCTGCCTGCTGCAAGCTCAGCAAGAGACACCCAGAATGGGAGAGGACAAATTTAGCCCCGGTCTCCAGCGGAGCGAAGCTTTGCTGCTTCAGGAGGTTGCAGGAGGGATAAGAAATCAGAGAACTTGGGCTGACCCTTCCATGGTGACACAGCTTTAGTTTTGCTTCATCCCCGCGTCCCAGCTCCAGCCCCTCGCACATCCCCGGCTCTCTACCAACCCCTGCCCGAAGCTGCAGCTACAGGCGAAGTGCCCTCCAGGCTCTAACGACGTTCCCAATATTAACTATTAGCACAACACATGATTAATTACACGCGTTCTGCTAAGCCTCCCCCTCGCTCGTGGTCGGGTGAAGGCTTATCTCAGCACTCCTCAGAGCCACCGCTAATGCCATACCGGCCCGACGGCAGGGACGCTGCTGAAAGGTCTGCAAGCACCGAGCAGGGTTGCCGGCACTGCTCGGGGGCCACCTCTGCTCCCCCGCCAACACCCACGTTGCCCCATCTCTTGCTGGGCTGCAGGAGGGTCCCAGCAAACACTGGACTTGGTCTCCAAAGGGACAGAGGGGACCCAGCTACAGCCCCAGGTCCTGCCCCTGCTCACCCCAGCCCCATCAACGTGGAGGTGGACCCACGACATGGATGTCCAGCATTTAAAATGTCACCAAAGCCAGGCACAGGACACATGCTTGGGGAGATGGGGACAGTTTCTGTCACTGGGACAGAGAGAAGCGCAGGATGTGCAGCCCCAGCCCAGCTCGCTCACCCCCCGTCGCAGCTACTAAAGGGAAGAGACGGAGCTGCCGTTCCCAGACATCCCAGGGGACACATCCAAATCCACGTCAGAGGAGGAGGTCTCATCACAGCCAACCGATACCGAAGCCTCTACGCTTCTGAGAACGGCGAAATAACTGCGGGCAGCGCTCTCCAGAGTCACTCGCAGAGGGAAATGGATGCTGCAAAACCCCCAGTAAGACTCAGCCAGCTCCTTCCCCTCGTTAAATGACTACTGTGAGGCTCTTCATTAAAAAACACAAACAAGAACCACACAACAACAACACAACCCTCCCAGCCATTAACTTCTTTCATCCTTGAGTACACGGATATTATTTAGCACGTCAACTTAGCTCAGCACGCCACACGGAGATCGCCGTGATGCATGCCCGCCTCTTCGAGAAGCTGCTGCCTTTTGCATTAGGACCAGGATTATTTTTTTTTTGAGTTAATTAGTCGGGAGCTAATTCTGTTTATTAATTCTGAATGCCGCAGGGGCTGGGTTAGGTTTTTTTGGTGGTGGTGGTGGGTTTTTTTTTCCAGGACTGTTGTTTTTTTTCACTCCCTTTTCAGCATGGCTCATTACGTGGCCAGTGTTGGCTGAGCATCGCCCAAAACCTGCCCAGTCCCCACAGCAGCTTCAGGCTTTTCTTGATTTATAACCCATCCTAATTTGCATTTTGCCTGGCACTTGCCCTCCACTTGAGATGTCTCGTAGGAGGTGAGGAAAGCTTGCGAGGTTACAGGAGGCAGCAATGTCAGCCCGGTAATAACAGAACTGCATCAGCAGAGGAACACAGCACACAGTTATCTTCTCCCTCTTACTCTTTCCATCTAATCTTGGAGACAGACACACCTGTAGGATGACCCAGTGTAGCTGTTTGCACGTTCTCACCCTGCATCGCCCTATATCCCACAGCTGAAAAAAAGCCCATTCCTCTGCGGGAAGTGCCCCAGCAGTGGCAAATTCCCCCAGAGATCTCGAAGCCACCACCAGCACCTCCTGAGGAGGGACTCCTCGGTGGCTGCCACCCCCCTGCAAGGGATGCAGGTTATTATTGGCAGCCGCCCCAGTGGCGGAGCAGGACAGGAGGGAGGGAAGGAAGGAAGGAAGGAAGGAAGAGAGCACAGTCACTGCTCAAACAAGGCTGGCAAAGCCAGGGGGGCTGAGCACAACCGTGCATGGTGGGAAGAGCCAGCGACCTGCAGGACACCTGCATCCTGCAGCCACACGGCCACCAGCCCCACAGACAGCATCCCTGGGGAAGGGTAAAAGGGAGGCTTTCCCACATCCAGCCGTAGGCGGGCATCAGGGGACACGGGTGATGCTGGGTGCTGACAGCAAGGGATTAACGCTGCTCAGATCCAGCACCAGGACCACAGGGCAGAGCCCTGCCCCAGACATCTCCCCATCAGCCCCACGCAAAGCTCTCCTGCAAAGCCTTACTCTGCACTGGTCCTCCTCACTTTCCTGGGATGCAGAAGGGATGGGAACGATCGCAGCCGTGACATTTGCACCCACCCAACACTTGCACCAGCTCAGCACCAGCGCTGCCCAAGATGCAGGGTGGGCGGAAAGCCACCCTCGAGCCTTTGCAGACCTTGTGCTTTCATACAAAACCTCAGTGCAGCCCACACACGCGCAGGGAGCAGATCCTCGCGGGGGGGACCACGCACCCGCAGCACCCACCTCTGCAGCTCCTTCAGGGAGACCGTGACCCTCAGGCTGTGTCCCAGGAGGAAGAGGGCAGCCAGGATGTCAGCCCACTGCACCATCTCGCCCAGCGGGCCCCCCTTCAGCACCCGTGGACTGAAAACATCCCCTGACTCCTCCGTCAGGAAGCCGATATGGATCAAGACCTGGAGAGACAAGGAGAGGGGTCAGTGCTGGGAGGGGTGGTGCTGGGGGAAAGGGATACATTGGGTTTTCCAGCCCAAAATGACTTAAGGTCCCTGATTCCCTCCAGCTCCTTTTGCAGGCTGTAATTACTCAGGGAAATCATTCGGGTGTAAAGACAAGTGATCTATGTCCAATTAGCAAAGACCTAAGAGTCAGAGGCTACCAGCTCCCATCGACTGGTGCTCCGTATCTTGGGACCAGGCCCACATTCTTGATGTACATCAGGGTCCACCCCATGGACCAGAGCCAGATCTCCTGGCACACAGGGACCAAGGGGCATGGCACCGTAAAAACGCAAACGAGAGGGCCAGCAACCTGGGCACCTCTACGGAGGAGACGTGCCAACCTCCCTGCCCGCTGCCAACGGCAGTCTGGTGGCTGGACATCATCTCCTATCCACCAGGACCCATCTCCAAAATTCACCCCATCATTCAGCAGCGCTGGTCCTGCAATGTCCTGAATGTGTGCAGAGTCACGCTCACGGACCACAGACCGACCCTGCAGACCCAGGTGCTCCCATAAATGAATTTTCCTCCCAGCCCGCTCACATCCCAGCTGTCTCCCCTCCCCGCGTCCCCAACGGCTCAGCTTTTCCGTGACCCCTCCCCATGCAATTTGCTCATACATGCTTCTGGTCCCTTCGCTGGCCCTTCAGCTTCTGCTCGAGGCGCTGAGCCGCCCGCAGCCACTGCTGGGCCAAGTGCCGGATCCTCTTCTTCATGAAGCTGAGGGACTCCTTGCCCGTGCCGATCAGCTCCAGGAGGCGTGCCAGGTCACTCTGGAAAGCTGCCTAGGAAAGGAGCATCATCTGCGTTTTGAGTGTAGGGAAAGCAGCCACAAGAGGAGCCCCTGGGCTGCCATGGAGGCTGGCAGAGGTTTGCCCATCACAGCTGAGGTGCCATGGGTCCTTCCTGGATGGACAGCTTCCCCTGGTGCCATCAGATCTTACACTAGGGCTACTTGACGCACCAAATCCAAGAGGCCCCACTGCACCCAGAGCATCTTGTGACATCCCAGATTCCTCAGCACAGGAAAGACATGGACCTGTTGGAGCAGGTCCAGAGGAGGCCACGAAAATGATCTGAGGGCTGGAGCACCTCTGCTGTGAGGACAGGCTGAGAGAGTTCCGGTTGTTCAGCCTGGAGAAGAGAAGGTCTCCCACCTTACAGCAGCCTTCCAGTACTTAAAGGGGGCTGATAAGAAAGATGGGGACAGAATTTTTAGCAGGGCCTGTTGCAATAGGACAAGGGGTAATGGCTTTAAACTAAAGGAGGGGAGATCCAGACTGGATACAAGGAAGACAGTTTTTACACTGAAGGTGGTGAAACACTGGTCCAGGTTGACCAGAGAAGTGGTAAATGCCACATCCCTGGAAACATTCCAGGCCAGGTGGGATGAGGCTCTGAGCAACCTGATCTAGTTGAAGATGTCCCTGCCCGCGGCAGGGGGGTGGACTAGATGGCCTTTAAAGGTCCTTTCCCACCCAAACCATTCTGGGATTCTGTGAAAACCCACGTGCGGCACCAAGGCCCCACTGACACCGCTGGCTCTAGGAACATTTATTTCTCCCCCCAACCCCCCCCGGCAGGATGCAGGCTGCCCCCACCTTACCTGCACCTGGGGCAGCGGTGGGGGGGAAGGCAAAGCCGCCGTCCGGTTTCGCCAGGGCAGGGGAGGGCAGAACCACTCGACTTCGCTGAGGTAGATGAGGAATGAGCACTCGGTGCCGTCCACGCCAAAAAACGCATAGCAGGGGTCAGAGGTCCACCTGGCCCTCATCCACTGCAAGGAGGTAAAGAAACACGCGGGGCTCATCCTCCGGCCGCGAGGGGATGTGGCAGTCTTGCGAGGTGGCCCTGCTATGGGCAACCTCTACTCTCCATCACCTTTCTCTAGCTGGGAGCTACAAACAGAGGGCAGGGGGAGGGCATAAAGGGCTGCAAACCCGCACGCACCCAGCACCGGTGCTGATGTTCACCCACCCGGTGCCTCCAGGGCACACGAGGCAGAGGAAGAGCCAGGAGGGTTTGCTGGGGGTTCCCGGGGTTTCTAAGCACCGGTCCCAGCACCAACACATGGCTTCCCAGGGGACACAGTCATTAGGAAATTATACGCTACAGGGTTTTCTTCTTGTTAGCTTTGCCAGGGAGCGAGCTGAGCTGCTGATTTCATTGCCCCGGGTGCAGCGGGGCAAGGGGACAGATCCACCAGCGGTCCCCGAGGATGATTTCACATGAAGGAGAATAACCAGCGACCGCAGCACCAATTTATCATCCCCCTCCAAGGGCTCTTGCCAGCCTCTTCCCAGTTTAACTATACAAAAAAAAAAATCTACTCGGGATACAAGTCGCTGCGCCCAATATGTAAAATGCAGCAATCACCCAAACAGGAGATCGAATTACAGCCTTCCACAATTAAATTACATTCCAAATCTACTCAAATCGTGGAAGTAAAGGATGCTTAGCACCAGGGGAAGAGGAAAATACAACCCCCCGGTATCATTTTAATATAGCCTTCAACATCTTTTCAGGGAGACTCAGCCTTGCAGAAGCCTGAGCTTGAAGCAGGAGGCTGGGAAGGGGAGGGAAGAGGGAGACGCTTTTAATTAGTTCATGTAAATATGCTCTCTGACAAAGCAATCACACTCCGGGCCAAATGCCAGGCTGCATTCAGGTGTAAAGAGCAGGTTGGGTCAGGCAGGACATCCTATGTGAGATGGAGGTCCTGGCCACCTTAACGAGATGCTCTCCTGTGCGATGCTGAGATTATTCCCCAGACACCAGCTAACGCTCCAGGTATTTAAAGAGGATGTGACAGCGCCTTCTCCTCACCGCGCTTCTGTCATTAAACACAGAGACTCCAGGCGGGGAGGGCTGCAGGCAGAGGTGGTCTCACAGAGCTCATTCTGCTGCTGCCTGCACACCTCTGGGTACCACAGCTTCAGTGCTTCGTACGACTAAAACTGAAGGTATATGCCTTATTATTGGGGGAAAACAGTTCCATTTGTATAGCAAAGGCTCCCAGAAGAGGTTGGGCACCTCCATCGTGTTTTCTCCGCGCAGCACAGCTCTGCTTTCCACATGTGTGGCTCCGCTCCTCCTTTGGCAACGGGCCACACCTTTCCCATTTTAAAGCAGTTTTATTCCAGAAAGCATCCCCCTCTGCACCGCCCTTCCCAGTTTAACCCCCCGGGGTCGTTGCTTTGTGCCCTTCGCAGCAGCTTCCACCCCAGGTGAAGACCCTCTCCCAGACAGGGAACCCTGACTCACCTCCACTTTGCCAGCGCAGTCAGGGTACTTGGGGTCCCTGGGCACCTCGCACTGGTCCCTCCTGCCCTCCACCACTGCAGAAAGACAATTTGGGCATGGAGAGAGCCGGGATGTGCTAGTGGAGCAGCTAGAAATGCTGGGATGGGGTGGGATGGGATGGGATGGGGTGGGATGGGATGGGATGGGATGGGATGGGGCTGCCAGCCCCCAAGCACTTCTATCGGCAGTGCAGCCAGGCCGGCAGACAGCCCCATCCCACTTGATGGAGCAGGACACCAAGATGTGAAGCGTCTTCCCCCAGGTCAGGGAGGAAACAGAGGAAACTCCCCAGCTGTGCTTCAACATTGAGAGCGCATTCTCCTTTCCTAAATCCCAGCAGGTCTCTTTATAGCATCTTCCTGCTGCTCTCGGCCTGGTCCAGACCCCAGGTCCCACCTATCCACGCTCTTGTTAATCATCCATAAGCAGGCTGCAGTACTTTACACTGACAGCCTTTACACTGTAAATTTGCAACAAAAATTGTCCTGCTGAGCTGTCGAGAGAAGACTCAACCCCTGGCGCTGGCCTGGAATAAGGCATAAAAGTGGTTAAAAACAGTAATAGGATCTTTTTTCCCCTCTGTGGTTGGATTAATAAAAGACACCACCCCTCCTATAAGCCCTCCTTTGCCTATAACCAAAAAGGCATGGGGTGAAAGAGGCAACAGAAGCATTTTCTACTTGATGACACCAGCCCAAACCTCGGGAAACAGGCAGCCATGTAGAGAAACATCTGGAGAGCCCAGCTGCCCTCCCAACACTGCCGGGGTGGGATGGAAACGTCTCTCCTGTTGCTGGATCCCAGCCCCTGGGCTTTGGATCCAAACCGCCATGTTTTTCTATCCAGGTGTTTGCGCTGGCACTGCTCCCCATCTTTAATTCTGCATTTAATTCTGTGACATTTATTTCTGACAGCAATTCAGACTTGTCACCATTCCTCCCCCTTGCAGGTATGAGCTTCCCAGGTCTTGCTCCTCTGCAGACTGATCTCCCCCACTCTCGAGTCCTCCTGGGCCAAGTGAGGCAACACTTTTAGGAGGACATCACTGCTGTCAGAGACCATGCAGGGCCGCTCCCTGTGCAGCCTCCTTTTCCAGCCTTCCTGGCTGTAATAGCAAGGTGAGAGCCCTGGAAACCTCTGAGAAGGCTCAGAGCACACTCAGGACCTCCTGTCCCTCAAAGAGATGGTGTGACCATGTGCCGCATCCGCACAGAGTTGGACACAACAGCCCTAGGAGGTCTGTCGAAGAGCTTCAGGTGTCCTGCTTAGTCTAGACAGGAGTGAGTCGGGTAACCTCAGATCAGCATCCATTCCCCTGCATTTTTACCAAATTTTTCATGGTAGGCTTGGCATGATGTCCCTATTGCAACTACATAACACGTAGGAGGTTTGGGGCATGGGGACACTCACCTTTCCCGTTCAGAAGGCTGTTCCGGAGAATCTGATCTACTTTTATTGCGATGTCTGAGACGTTTTGAGCTATAGCTTGGATCCTCTCCATCAACCCAGCTGCTGGTTGGAACCTGGGGAAAAAACCCAAATAGACCCTGAAAACTTGACTTTTCCCAGTAGTGACATCAGGGGTGCTTATAGCAAATCTGCCATCCTTGGAAGCTGCCAACAGGTTGAATTCAGCTGCAAGATACAACATGGGAATGCCTGGTCCAGCGTGTACTGGGCAAAGAGGTTTGATTAAAAACCTATGTAAATCAGTATTCCGCCATTTTTTGCAGTGTGCTGATAAACACGGATACATCTGGGCATTTTACATGGGGAAATATTAAATAGGCTGGAAAACATTGTTTTTCTCATTTCAGATGTGCTATGTTTGAAAATCCTCTGCTGTGATTATTGGCCTTGCGGTACCTGCAGGAAGCCGTGCTGGGGAAAAAAAGGAGAGAAAAAACCCCAAAATACAGAGAAAGTAAGGCAAAACCAGAGGAGGGCTGAGGAAGCTCGTGGGCCTGGAGCAGACTGCAGACAGATGCCTGAGCCAGCCCATCCACCAAAGATTTAGGCGAGCAGATCTCCAGGTCCTCCGGTGAGGAGCAGCGGCAAGGGCTGTGTGGGGACAGGGTGCCGGGGCGAGCATCGGCAGCGCTGCAGGAGCCAGGGTTGAGCTGGGTCTCGCAGTCCCAGCAAAGCCTGCAGGCACCCTCCCACCAGGGCTTGAGATCAGCTTCCACCAGTCTGAATAGCTGCGCATGCCGTCTGTCGAATTAAACCTCGCAATCAATACCGTCCCGGATACGCAGCACCATTAAACTCATCTACATAACACATTGTGTAGACGGGAGCAACAGAGCACTGTAAAGAGGCTAGGTGTCAATTAAAACCTGGTGAAATATATAAAAGGGCAAGAGAACTCAATCCATCAGCAGCGGTGCCCTGCCAGGCTTGACAAGGAGCAAGCTCTCCACCTCCAACGCCTCGCCTGCCATTTCCACCGCAAACCACAACCACATCTCGACGAGCGCGCCTATCGCAGTAAATAATTTCCCCTTCTGCAGCATCTGGGTCATAAGTTTTTCCTCCTGCTGCTGCCGAGATCATTATAACACAAGGAAATGTCATAAGCAGTGAGCAAAACCAAAAGGGCTACCTTGAGTACTCTTGGCCAAAAAATATGTGCTGATGTCAGGTCCTTCCCGGTGAAGTTTTATGTTCGTTCTCCAGCAGATCAGTGAACCCGAAGGCTGGGATTTAAAGTACCTCTGTCCTCAAGGCTAAAAAAATCCTAGTTTTATGAACCGATACTGCTTCAGTTGTTGATTTAAAGTCCACTCGCTAGCAGCGAGCAGCCCACATTTTTCCTTCCGGCATGGTTTATGACCATCAATATTCAGCCTGCATAACTCCACAGGGAGCCACATATCTTAGGCTTTTAAGAAATAATAATTAAATGCAGAGGACACCATTGCCCCCAGGTAACTTTCAACCTTTGCAGAGAATACACCCCAGGTACCCTGCCAGCTACTGTAACCGTGGCAGCAGGGAGGTTGCTCATGAGGCCACGGTAAAATATGGGCACAAAAATGACCTCCAATAAGCTCTGCTTGTCAGCATCACTCCGAGGAGATAAAATGCTCCCGGGTCTGAGGGCTACAGAGCTCAGCCAGCCATGAGAGCTTCCAAACCCCCCATTTCCGCAACCCTTTTTTCCACCAGTGAGCTGCCATCAGACCACGCAGGTGATGCGCAGGTGCTCAGTAAACAGGGAAAGCTGGGACGGGCAGTTTAGGAGCAAACATCCCAAGGATGCAGTGCATTTATGGTCAGTGAGCCCAACCTCCTGCTGAAACAACAGGAGAGGGATGCTGGCTTGGTGGAGATGCTCCTCAGGTTTCTCCATTCACTCACGGCAAGGAGAGAGGACAGGCAACCCTGCTCCCACGCTTCAGAGAGCCTAGATGAGCCCATGATCCAACTTCTGTCTCCTCCCAGAAGCTATCCCAATTCTCACTTGGGTCCAAACCCGCTCCCAAACACCCAATTATTAGGTGAAACCCAAAAGCCAACAGCAACCTCGGTCCCCATCTCCTCTCTGATGACCTCCAGACCTCAGCTCAGCCAGGGCTGGGCACTGGGCACCCATGAACGAGTTCAAACAAAAATCAGGATTGTTATCCTAAATAAATGGCTTTCTTCCAGGCTCAGCCTCGCAGCCAGCCTAAGTCCTGCCAGAGGTCTGGCCACAGCAGCGGCTTCCATGGGGTGATGGAACCTATGCCAGCTTGCCCAGCTCTTGTAAGCTACAGCTGCTCCTCAAACACAAAGATTTCAACTCAAAGCCGTTTGATGTAAAATGTATGATCATCACACTCAGCACTTCCAGTCCTTGCAAACAAGGCAGCCGTGTTGCATGGGCTCCACGAGGCTTTCCCCGAAATGCAGAGGGTTACTGCAAAGTGACATAAAAAATGTCCACCGTGATTCTTGGCAGGTATTAAGAAGATGGAAAAAACGGTAGAAAACATCCCTCCGAAATAAGGAACCAGGCTCAAATCTCCCACTGCTTGCTTGCTCATCACCCTTACTGGTCAAACTAGTTTTCTCCAAATACCCATGATTTTGAGCGAGGGATTTCGTGCTTGGAGTGAAGAGCCGTGTTCCCATGTCGGGAGCACTGATGGGCCCTCGCGTTACCACTAACACGGGCAGCCCCGAGTCAACCTCTGTGTTTTTATCTGCTGGGCAACAACGCTTGAGTGGCAAATTTTGTTTAACATATTAAAGAGATGACAAGAAGGTTAAGCACAAGTTACATCACCTATCATTACAGTGATTTGTCACCTGGGCAGAGGACAAGAAAATAAGACATTTAAAGCAAAATGCAAAAAGGTTTTCTGTAGCTCATCAGGATTTGATGCTTTATTCTTAGTAACTAGAGACAGCAGGAAGGACAAGTTAAGTGGTTTATTCCGCTCAGTGACAGCGAAGCAGAAGGGGAATATCCCACCGCGTGTCTCCATCCGAGCTGGGATGCCAGCACAGCCTCTGCCAGCCCAGCGGAAAGAAGAACTCGCTTGCAGCGCTACCACTGCACAGGGAGCAGCGACGGGCTTTTTTTTTATTATTTTCCTTGTTGCTTTTTAAATTTTTCTATGGTGACAATATAAATGCCACCAAAATGCGCTGGGGCTGTGCCAGCTATTGAAACTATAGTAAATTACTATGGGTTTTCTAGAACAAATTTTTCCCTGGGACCTTAAAACCATTTACTACAGCAAATACAGTACTTTTACTTCTAACCATCAATATTGATTTCGTCTTTATTATTTTCAGATTTATATTTCCCCATGTTGATTAAGATTCGGATCACACTGTGCCTTATAATGCACTGTATACAGTATTCATCTCGTTTCAAAAACTGCTATTAAGATCTATCTTTCCCCACTGGCAGATCATTTGCCATATAATATAGCCGGAGGTTGAGTTTTCCTTTACTTTTTTATGCATTAATTTGGTTCCCTTCACTTTGTCTCTTGTCCCCAACCCCGCAGCAGCAGCTCAGATTCAGCCTGTTTATCCCTTTACAAGGCACTGTATTTTTATTGCCCTTTCTAAAAGTGGCATTATGAAAAGATGAATCTCTTTCTATTTGTGTGTTGTCTTCATAATACAAGCCCTAAACTTATTTGCCTGCTCATCCGATATTTCTTGCTATTAACTGGTGAAAGCAGTGACTTTGGGAAGACCGATACAGATGGAGAAAAGCAGATATTTTGAAGATAATACATCAACAAATGCAACATTCGCACAGAGCAGTTTACCAAAGGATTTTGACCTGCTCATTACAATGTCTGTGCTGCCGTTTGCCTCTTTAAAGATTTTTTTTTTTGCCCAAAGACCCAAGGCAGAGCAGAAAGCAGCTGGGAAGGGTGCCCAGGACTGGTGCTGGGCTCCCGCTGCTTCCCTGCTTTGGGGACACCAGTCACCCCCCAACATCCAGCCCCTCAACAGCCTCGCTCTCCAGGACAGGGAGCTGAAATCCCAGAGGCGGCACTGATGGACAGCCCTTCCCTGCAATGGGAAAAGGGCTTTTCCCGTCCTCCTGGCTCCTGCTGCAGCTTTTGTAGTGCTGCCCATCAAAATAGCTGGGGTGTCTCCCGGAGAAATGAACCCCTAGAGCATCTCCAGCAGGTCACCCCGTGGGCGCAGGCTCCTCTCCCCATCCATCCATCCATCCGTCCATCCATCCATCCATCCATCCTGGTGGGACAAGCTCGAAGTTGCCCAACAGCCAGTGGTGGACAAGCCAAAGGGTCGCCAGGGATGTGGGGAAAAGCCCTCCTCTCCAAGTGCTGGATAACTAAAAAAGGTGATTTAAATCTCTGAGAAGACAGCAATTAAGAGCTTTGCTCCTCTGGTGTAAGAGGATCCAGGTAAACCTCATCGATGCTGGAGGCAAAGCTTTTTTCGGGGATCCATGCCCTTGTGTGCATCTCTGCATCCTCTCCAAGGTGGCTTGCACCCGAAAGGCCAGAAGCCTTTTGTGTCCTTGCTGTTTTCCCTGTGGGCAGCCCTGGCTCCTGGTCAGGGGACCATGACCCAGATTTTAGGGAGAGTATCAGCCACCGATGCTCCCAACAGGAGGGGTGTAGCAGGAGAGGCAGCGGTGGCCAGGTGAGTGCCCCACTCACGAGGCTCAGCTGCATGTTTTGTGTTTATTTGACTTGTAATCCTGGTTTTAATCCTCGTAACTCCGGTGCTGGAGCTATTACCCTAAGCTTGGACACACAACCTTGGCTTGGTTTGAGCTGGTGGTCCCTGCGGTGGGGGGCAGCACATGGGGTGCCGTGATGAGGAGGGCAGGGAGGGTCCTGTGCCTCGCTCCGCTTGGGAAAGGCTCAGACCCCCAGGGAGCCGAGCAAAAGCCGAAAGCCCTGGTTGCTATCAACTTGCCAGGTCATTCAGATCCTCGGGGCCTCTCCTGACATCAAACAAGGACGGGGATGCTGCACCCGGCTTTGCAAACTCCTCGAGAACCACGCATTAGAAGGCCCATACAACTGAGAAGTGGGTTTACGCTTCACGGGCAGCTCCAGCCAGCCAACTGGATAAAAATTGAAAAATAAATAAAAATATATATATATAATAAAAAAAATAATCCCAGAACAGCATATGCTTCCAATACAGTTTCTGGTATCTCTGCGTACTGGAATCTTTTCCATTACACCTCAGGGCTGAGACAAAGAGCTCGCTCTCCCCGCCAGGAACACCTGAATAAAGACCCGAGTTTGCTCTGGCCGTGTTTGCGCTCGTTGGAAATTCACCCTGGGCAAACATCCCAGAGGACGTGTTTCGGGATGGGAACGTTCCTTGGGAGCTCATCCGAAGCAAATATCGGGTGACGCGTGGGCAGAGCCCTGCCTGAACTCCTCAAGTTACGTAATAAATCACGTAATAAATATCAGAGCATTTTACTCACTAAAGTATTTCCATTTATTTTAATTTCAGTTCACTGAGGGTGATGTTTCTCACACAAATGCATTTATAGGATCAGACCCTGAGCTAACGCGAAGCCCAGGAGAGGACACTGCCATTTTAGCCATAAATTTCATGAAAAAAACTGATGAAAACTAACTTCCCGATCAAAGCCAGTATCTCGCCAACACAGGCCACCAAAGTACAACCAAGATTATAGCATTCATAAAATATTTTAAAGTGCTGCGAGCTCCTTCCCAAGCAGAACGCGATGCTGAAGCCAGAAGCCCAGACCTTTGCTTTCCTCCTGACTCCCAGCACAGCACCCAGCCGAGCCGTACGCCCGGGCAGCAGCAGGTTTTATTTATGTGAACACGAAGGGTCACGGAGAGGAGGGTTACAGGGTCAGTCACTTTGATATATGCTAATCTTCACTTGATTGGGGCATAAATCAGATCTCTTTGCCTGTGTGCTTGAGTAGCCCGCTGCAGGCTGTGAGAAACCGTCTTCGGTCAGCCACAGAGACGTTGCCAGCCTCGGCAGTCTCGACTCAAAGGGACCTGCCAAAATATTAGACCAAAATCCCCGGGGCAGGGGATCCCCTGGACGAGACGCTCTCCCGAGCCCGTGCTCTTCTACAGCCCTCAGCCTCACATTTTCTTTGCCAGCTGGGTGTTCCAGGGGCACACTCCGCTTCGTTTCGGAAGGGTTATTTTGGCACCCTGCGTGTCCACCATCCACTACAGCCTCCCTAGATGCCTCCCTCCATCGTGCCCATTCCCCTCGAGCTGGGAAGCCCATCCCTCCAGAGGGGGCTGCTTGGTCCCAGCTGCTGCCAAACCAGGGGCATCTGATGAAGGGTTAATGGGATCTGATTTTCCTGGTAGGGTAAATCAGACACAGGCAGGTTGGGCAAGGGCACCCTGGTGCCACGCTGCTCCCCACCCCGCAGCACCATCACCAGCCTCCCAAAGCTCTGGGCTCCACTCGCCCCGGGCCACCGGGTGCCCAGGGCTCTCCCTGTACAAGCCACCCAAGACAACACAACCAACCACGGCACAAAAAACGCCAGCAACAGCACTTTGCCTCCACGTGTTAATGCATCAAGAAGCCTCATTTGCAAAGCCTGGCGATAAAGCAGCCCCCGGCGTATCAATGTTTTGGGCTGGAAAGGCACAAAATAAACAGAAAGCAAAGCCTAAAGCAAAATTAGGTTCAGCAAATTGAGCTGGAGGTCCTGGGGGAGGTATGAGCCTGGGAGCAGGAGGGGACGGTGTGACTTGGGCACACATGGGCACCTACACCCCCGCCGCGCGTGCAACGCCCATCACCCTCTGGCTGCAGGTCTCTCCCAAGGAGCCCAGAGCCCCTCAGGCAACGTGGGGGCACATGGATGGATCCTGCTCCCCTGGCCACCCTGCTTGTGGTACACAGCCATCTCTCCGCTCTGCCTTAGAGGGAAAAGCAATTTATCTCAGCTGCCAGGCGTGAACTTCCCCATGCATCTCCTCCCCTGATCCCGATGGGGACCCCAGAAGTAATGGGTCCTCAGAGACCCCCTGCGCCATGCCCATCCCCTCTAATCTAACGCCAAAAGCAATCCAGGACCAGGCTGGAGATATCCCCAGGAGCTGGCAAGAAACAACTTGCTGCTTCTGCTGGGATGAAACAGCGTACGGGACCCATGAGGAAGGAGAGCACCAGGGAGGAAGGTTCCTGCGGCGCTGGCTGCCGGGTCCCCTGCCAGCCACATCCCTGACGCTGCTCCCAGGCTGAGCTCCGCTTGGCAGAACAACCACCCAGCGAAGCCAGGCTGGATCGCAGGATGGGTCTTACCTTCCCCACAGGCTGCTTCGGGGCGCTGCTCGCTCTGGACAGCTTTCACACCATGTAGCACCGGCCTCACCTTGCCAAGCCCCACAGCACGCCAAGGAGGTGCGGAGAGGATGCACGGAGGGGTCAAAGACTGCCCCAGGCTCACCTGGATAGCAGGGAACCGTGGCATCTGGCAGCGATTTCTCTAAAGCCAGCTTATCAACAGCGACAATTCAGGAATTAATAGAGCCAGGCTGGCAGGATGCAGGAACATCACCCATTTAGTGTCATATTGTGAGACTTTTAATTACTGGGGGAATATGGAGTCATGTAATGATTATAAGAACAAATACTTAAAGTGTGTGGAAATTAACTGAGTCTTGGCAGTAATTAAGCTTGAAGATTAATCAGTCGTTAGCAAATAACACCCTTTGCAGGCTAACCACTATGTGGGGGAGAGGGACGAGCGGGGATGCCGGCACTGCAGACCTCAGTCGTCCCCGCTGCCACCTCCCCGTGGGCACGGGGCAGGTCGGGGGCAGCCCAGCTCCTGGTAACGGGCTTCTCCAAGCCCCAACGCTGTCGGGCTACAGTGTCAACTTGGGTCAGCCATTTCAGACCCCCCTCCCTCCCTCCCAAGCGCTTTACAGCGGGGGACCAACACTTCCACTGCAAACTAGTATTTCCCTTGCCCAGTAAATAGCTCTCCAGGAGGCTTCTGTAAGTACTTCTAATTTCCTTGCCCTGTGATGATTTACGAGGGTTGCATTCAATTAACAGCAGTATTGATTTTTCTGCAGCTGACTGGCAGGCTGCTCGCCCTCGTTAGGGAACCCATCGCTTACCTTCCCAGTACAGGCAGCGGGGAGCCTGGGGAGGGCTGGAGAAGGGACCCAGCAACGCCCCGGGGACACAGCAGGCTGGTTCATGGGTGCAGCCTGTGTCCCCTTACCTCAGCGTGACACCCTGCAAAACCCCAGGGCAGCTCCTTCCAAGGAGGACGTTGGACATTTGGGTCTTCCAAGAGTTGTATCTAAAGCAAGGGGCTGGTGGGCTACGTATAGAGTATTCAACCAGACAGCACCTATGGAGCAAGAAGGTCTTGGAGCAACTTTCAGCCCCTTAAAGCTGCCTGCCCTGGCAGCTGGGAGGCTTTCCAAGGTGGGTCACTAATTACATCCAATTTATTTAAATTCCTCCTTGCATTTTCCAAAGGGAAAAGCCACCCCTGCCCATCCCCGGAGCAGCGCTGGAGGGGGTCAATGCTCACGAGGGCTGTGAGTGATTAATTACAGGGCTATTCCATAAAGCCCACCAAAGCCTTCACCTCTTTCATTTGGGCTCTGCAAACCCAAGCCCTCCCGATTTCATCGGAGAGCTAGCGTTAAGTAGGAAAGCGCTTTGCTGAGCAGGGAAGGAGACGAAGGCGACCGCTGTGCTAACCAGAGACACTTTAAAGAATAAAATCCCTGTGAAATTAGCACCCTTTAATTGTATTATCTCTCACTGACAGCTTGAAGCCGGTCACTGGTGATCAAAGAGACAGAGAAAGGGAGGGAAAGGGGAAACAAGCCCTTGGTAGAGTCCCAGAATCCTAATAATGAACAAGACCAGGGTGTCTCCATGGCTGCAGGGCTGATCTGGGTTCAGGAGACACTGCTCTGTCCCCGTGCGGTTGGCAGTGCCCGTTCCCTCCCAGCACAGGTGGTGCCCAGGGGCTGCAGCCGATTCCCCCTCCAAGGGACGGGGACCTCAGCACGCCTCTCCCCAGCTCCGTGAGGTCTCAGCCCAGGTTTCGCACCAGCTGCTATTTGATTCTCCCCGGAATGCTCCAACCAGCTCTGGAGAGCATCCATCAGAGCAGCGGGGTCAGCTCGGAGCAGGGCGACAGACGGGATGTATTGGCTCTGCACCCTTCCAGCTGCCTCGTGCACCCCGTAAAGGAGGGCAGGGACCGGGACAAGCCAAGAAAGGTCACTATGGATGAGGGAGCACACCTGGCAGCAGAGACGAAGCCGCTCAAACCTACTGAGACCCAGCACAGCTGTAACACTTCCAACACGTCTCCCCTGACCACAGACCTCAGCCAAACCAGGGGGGCTGGAGGGAAAGAGGGGAG
The DNA here is from genome assembly GCA_013397275.1 of Burhinus bistriatus. NCBI lineage: Eukaryota > Metazoa > Chordata > Aves > Charadriiformes > Burhinidae > Burhinus > Burhinus bistriatus. The sequence goes on along the minus strand of VYXH01001380.1, from coordinate 21,928 downwards.
CGCTGGGGAAACGCTTTGCAAGTGTTTGCAAACGCTGCCAGTGCTTCATTACAGACCACCACATCAAAAATCTATCCACAAGAACCCCCTCCCTAGATGGTTGCTTCATCTGGAGATGCTCTGTCCCATGACCAAAACCTGATCTTCAGGGGCTAGGTGAGAACAAGGAGATGACACAGATGGGTTTTGATGCAGGATCAAGTGATGGGACTTGAATGCACTTCAGGGGTAATTTATATGGAACAAAAGGTGATAAACTAGTTGTCCCTGATCTTCTGCTCCTGAAAATTAAGACATCTGTAATCTGAACCACTCAAGCCCATCTCAGCACATACACAAAACCCGAGGCTGTTTTGAAGTGCTGGGTCCGTAAGCTCCCATCCTCTCTGGTCTCTCCAAGCAATGGCCCCAGAGTCACCAGCCACACGGCAGATCTGAAACGCGAGATCCCCGTCTGCAGCGATTGCTGCCAGCTCACATAAATGGTTTTACAGTTTATCTCTCGGCTGCTGGTGTACAGAAATTACCATCACCTGAAATTACTGGTTCTTTAAACACGAGATCGGCCAAGAAAATAATCAAATGTGAGTGAGCGCCTTCCAGGCGCTGGCTGTAACAGTCCTGTCCGTTCCTCTCTGGGATTACCGTTGTCCTCCTTGCACGCTTGGGTACCAGCCAGCCTCGTAACGACAAAATCCTCAGCACCTGCCATTACTGAGGTAAATTATATTTTTCCGTGGTTGAAATTATGTTACTTAAAAGGCAAGATGGTGCACTCCAAGGCTGCCTGTGCAGCTTTAATTCATGTGTGCACGCAGCACGGCACAGCACAGCCTTTAATTACAGGCTCACTTACTCTATTTTCCATTACAGGTGCAAAAGAGACTCGTAAGGAAAGCAAGGGAGAGAAGTGGAAATGAAGATGGAAACAGGGAGGCACAGGAACCCCCGCCGGCTGTCGAGCATGGCCAGGGCAGGAGGCAGAGGTCGGAATGCCAGGCGGGAGCCACTGGGATGCACCGCAGCTCCCGCGCTGGCTCTGGTGGGATAGCACAGGGCAGCAGTGACCATTGCACATCACGTGAGCTGTGGGATCCCAAGTGAGCTGTTTGTCCCAAGTGTTGCCCCTCGGTCTTTTCATCTCTGCCTCTCTACATTCAAGCCGCTTTAGTTATCATTTTTGCAGACCTTGGTGTGACAGCCAAATTCAGGCTAATACATGTTTAAAGGCTCTCAAAGCAAAGGGAAATGTCTCTTCAGCAAATCAGCATGTCATGATGGGAAGGTCTGACGGCATCTCTCAAGCTGCCAGCTGGGACAGATGCGGTGCACGGATCACGTGCCAGCTCTGCGCAGCGAGTGTTTCGACGCTCGATAGTTTGCTTTAAGCCTTGCTCAACTCCAAGGCTGAACATATCAGCCCTGGATTTCAAACAACAATAATTTCCACAGCTACCCGAGAAACATGGGCACAAAAAAACCCACCTGCGCTCGCTCTGGGATTTAATGGCAGAGGGAGCACAGCCCACACACCAGGTACTGCTCCAGCCATCAGCGAATCCCACCTCCAGCTCCACCACAGCACGGCAGTGGAGAGACACCCTCCCACACCGCAACACTAGCAGCTAGGACAAGTGCTACAGGAAACCCCCAAAATCACAGTAATTTCAGAAATTCCAAAAGAAAAGGGTTCCAGACATGGCAAACAACAAGACTGCAAAAGATCTGCCCAAGCCCCATGCCCTGGTGGGCTCCACCATCCCCACGCAGCAGCTCAGCCCGACACCGCAGAGCTCATGGGGGCTTTTTTTGCTCCTGCAACCCCCCCGCCCCCCGCAAGCCCAGCGCCGCTCCACGGGATCTGCATGGGGTATCAGCGTGGCCGACTGACCTGTCCAGAGGGAATCGCGCTTCATCCCCTTTGTGGAAGTCCGTGCTATTCTCCAGCCTGGCCAGGATGTCCATCCTCTTCATCAGCATCTCCAGCATGTCGCTCATCCGCCGCAGCACCCCTCGGGACTCCAGCGCGCCCATCACTGCAGGCACACAAAGAGCAAGTGAGACACGGTCAAGGGCTGGGCGCTGCCGTGTCCAACCGAGAAAATCCCCCTCCCCACAGCTTCAGCCCCAAAGCTGCCCACGGTCCTGCGCTCTCCAGCCCCGCTGATGGGTTCGGTGGTTTATGAACCATCTCGGTGCCCCGCTGTCCCTGATATCCCCTCCCTGCCTCTGCCAACAGACCCACAGCCCCATCGTCCTGCCCAAGCATGGGTTAATCCCTGCCTGTGCCCAAATCCAGCTGGGCTGCTGCAGCTCCCCATAGCCAGCAGTTATACCAGCCCTGGATCTCACCTGCTTCTCCAGGCGTAAACTCCTGGCTTGTCCACCCAATCCAGCCTGTCCTGAGTGTTTACGGGACATCAACTTTATTCTCAAACACTAACCAAGCAGCTTTTCATTTTAGACTTCTCTTTTTCACTCTCCAAGACCCATCTAGCCCAGCAGCCTGCAGGCGATGCTGAAGGAAAAGCATGGGAAATGGAGCAAACAGGTGGTCCTCCCCCCAAAATACCTTCCCAGCAGCACCGGATTTTCCTGTTGCAGAGAATTTCTTTTCTATCCAAACCTGCTATAGGGTGGGTGCCCCAGCACTGGAAATCGCTCAGTCTCAAACACTGCCGGTACGCTGCACCTCAGCAACTCCCCCCCTGCCCCCAGCAGGGAAAGCCCCCCGATTCCCAGCCCCGTTTAATGCTCCGCTTCCCACGGGTTTGCACAGCACCGACCCGCTGCTGTGCTGAAAGCGCCGGGGGACAGACGAGCTCCTGGCTCCCAGTTTGATCTGCTGTCTAGTGACAGGCAGCCCTGAGCCCGAAGCCAGGGGACAGAAAATAAAGCTCCTGTTTCATCTCAGCACGGCTCATTTCACGTTAGTAATAACTTAATCAGTGCATAATCCCCTGAACTTCTCCCGTTTAGCTTATCTCCGCCGTTCCACTCACATGTGCTTTTCAAGAGGCAGCACATATTTAATTTAGGGAGCAGCAGGAGCTGGGCGGGTGGCGCTGGGAAGGCGAGCGGCTGCCGGACGCGCCAGGTGGCTATCGGGACTTACGGACATCTCATGCATCCCCAAGCAGGTGCAAAACCAGGTGTTGCAAAGCCAGAGGGTGGCTGTGCTGGTGCATCCCCTGGGTCCCCCACCCTGGCACAGCACCCTGCACCCAGCTCAGCCCCGGCGGTGGGATGGAGCGGGGCATCCCGACGGCACGGCGTGCCAGGGACAGCCCCGGCAATGGCTTCTCCTCACCGCAGGAGCTGACTCAAGCCACTGCTCACGTCAAACAGCATGGAGGCCAGCCTGAAGGTGAGGTCTAGATGGCTTTGGTAGTCAGGTGAGAGCGGTGTGTACGGCCATGGTGGGAACCAGCTCACCCCGACGGCTCCTGCTGCTGCAGTGATGCAGCCCCGACTCCCTCCCCACTCCCCCAGTAAATCACCCACTAACTCCAGTTCCAGATGCTGCGGTGCTGGAGCCCCGGCTGCCGGGGGTCAGTTCTCCAGCTCTGATGGAGGAGGGCGGCATTGGCACCGCAGCCGAACCGGGGGCTTTGGCACTCGCATGTCCCCCTGCCAGACTCTCGCCCCAGCAGGCACTGGGAGAGCATCGCATCACTGCGGCAGCTTGTTGCTGTCGGACACGCGGCACGTGAACACCAGGTTACAAGCCAACCCTTAACCCCTCCGAGAAGCTGACACCGGGCCAGCCAGACCTCGCCAAGGGCCGTCTTCCACGCTTGGCTGAGATTATCAGCAGCACATTATTTTTCCTGATGCTATCTAACAAAACGGAAGAAAAATTGAAAGCAAAACCAATTCCTCAACAACAACAAAAAAAACCCCCAAAAATTCCCAAAAAAACCCCACCACCAATAATGGAGATTGAAATCAGGCTCTTCCCCAAACGCTCCCTGCACTCCCATGGCAAGAAGTCGGTGACTTCTGCTTGAATCGGTGGGTGCCCAAAGTCCTGTGCAGCCCCAGACCTCCCTGGATGGGTCTGGGAACACAGGAGAGCCATCTTTGCCCATCCCTCCAGGAAGGCCTCCTGATCCCCTTGGTGGAACGCAAGTCACAGCCTGTCCCATTAAAGGGCAGAAGTGCTAATGAACTTGCAATTAAAAGATGTTTTGGGGGGAAAAGTGGAAACTTGGCTCATTTGTACAGGGGCCTCCCCAAACACATCTGAGCAAACCGGGCAAAGACACGGCCAAGAAAACAGAAAAGCTCTGAGACGGGCTTAAATCAGAAAAATCCCCATCAGTTATTTCCCCACCGGACTGAGCCCACTCCAGTGACGTCCCTCCCACAGCTGGGCTGTGTCCACGGCTCGCAGCCCCCGGCACCCTCCGCCCCGGGACCGACCGCTCCCTGAACGGGGATTTCTGCTCAGGATTTTGCTCCTGCTCCAACATCCCGGCACTGCCGGCGGGTCAGAGCTTAGACCCCAAACTCAGTTTTTTGAGTGAGACGGAGACGGAGCATCCTTCTTGCAGGCTCCTGCGCTGGCAGGTGAGTCTGGAGGTCAGGAAAAGGACCCCATACAACCCCTGCCACTGGGGTTAAGCCCAGAAGGACTTAAACCACAACCGCCACGTTTCCATGGATGGAGTGGTACCCTGGCCCAAGGATTTGGATCCCAGCTTGTTTTGGGGGGGATCAGGTCATGCTGGTTCGCTGGGAAGATGCAAGGATCATGTCTGGGAAGGCAATGGAGATGGATTGAGAGCCGCCGCTGCTGCTTTTGCCGCTCAGGGCTGGGCCGTCGCCCCAATTTGCAGCCAGGTTTCATTCATTTAATGACGACGAGGACGGCCTCTTTAGTGGTGCAGCTCATTTGAAATGTAAATGGCTGCTGCTCGAAAAGCCCAGGCAGAGACACAGCTCTGCTCCCTGATGAAGACGTACAGAGCTGGTCCCTGCCAAGGAGACCTGGGAAAAGCCCTTTCCCTCAGCTCAGGATGGATCCCGGGAGCCTCTCCAGCCCTGCTAAGGGAGCCCAATCCTGCCCTGGGCCAAGGGAAACTGAGGCACGGAGCTACACAGGGCTCACGTTTCCAGGAGGCAGCAGCGAGATGATGTCCATGGCAGGCACTCATGGGTGCTCAGTGCCACATCCCCAGCGCCCAGGCAAAGCTCCCCAGGGATCGCCCCGTGCTCAAGCAGGAGCAGGAGATGGAGGTTCCACCCACACTCCAGGCAATCCAGCCAAGGACGCCTGCGCCGAGCCCTCACCACAGAAGCACATACCACAAGACAGCTCTGCTCCCAAGTCACTAAGGAGGGACAAGGATATTCCCACTAGGGAATGAAACCGTTTCCCTTGGATCCCAGAGAAGCCGGCAGCGAGCGGAGCTGTGAGCCTCGGCCCCGCAGCCGAGCCCCCAGCGCCAGCCCGGCCCCCCCAGCTCTCCCACTGGCTTCTCCGAGATTTCTCCTCCTGTCTCTGCCACCATCCAATTCCCCAGCTGGTTTCAAGTGATTCCAGGATGCTTTTCAACGGCAAAGCTCAGAGGTTTGCTGTCAACAGTGAGCGGAGATATTCCTTCTCCAATAACAAAATAAAAAAACCACCCCAAATCCTAAGTAAAAATAGTAATTAAAAAAAAATAAATAAATCTCAGCCTTCACTGGGTTATCTTTTTGGGCACCCTGCCAGAAAGCAGAGCTGTCGCGGGGCTCATCTTCCCCCAGCCTTCCCCTGGCTCCTGGAGATGAAGTCGAAGCCCTTCCTCATCAACACCTCTCTCTTTCTGTTCTTGGTCTTTTTTGTTGTTGTTGTTGTTGTTGTTGTTCCAGAAGCTTAAGGAGGATAACAAGAACGATTTGACATTTTTGGCAATGATTATTACATCTCTCAGAAAGTGTGTCTCATTAAAAGCAAAGGAAAGGAGGAAAAGTGCTGAAGCGACTCTTTTAAAAATGCAAGAGCCAGGATTAATTTGTTAACCTGAAGCAGAGACCCAGACACCCGCCCAAGGGCTGCTCAGTGCCTTCCAGCGCCGGGGATTCGGAGGATGGAGGTGAGCCCGGCCGGCGCCGCGGGTGGGCAGGGCTGGGGACCCCCAGCTTCTCCCCTTTAAGCCAGCGATGAAGATCCCCCAAGAGACTCACAACCAGCACTGCAGGCAGCCAGGATAAACCCAAACCCAACTTGGCAGCATGAAAGCCCAGTAAAATAGTCCCGCAAGACACTTTTTTTTTAAAAAAAAAAAGCAAGCAAGCTGCTAATTACAAAGGAAAAATATTCTAATCACCCCTGATAATCAGCAATGATGGGAAGGAAAACACAAGTAAAACTGTTCAACAGATTAATTGGAGTTTGCTAAAGTATGACAGGTTTTTGACAGTTTTCCTGAGTGGCAGCCACTCTTTAAAGGCAATCACTGAACCTGACAGAGGTTTTCATAGCAGCACTAGGAAATAATGATTGCAATCAATCATATCTTACTGGATTTCATGAGACATGCTGGTAAACACAGCAGAGGGAGGAGAATTATTTATGGTGCTTCAGAAGAGCATACAGCTAAGTAATTGGATGAAATCAGGGAAAAAAAAGAAAGCATCCCCTAAGGGTGATGTCTAGTGGAAGAAGAAATAGTTTCTCTGCAAAACCAGTGGAATAGTCAACAGCCAACCTGCTCAAATTTGGATGGGTCGAAACCCTGGAGAATTCACTAACGATACACTTGTCTTTAAAATACCTTCTTGGAGTGAACACATCCCCGGGCAGGCATCCCACCCCCTACCATTACCTGCCAGTGAAACCTCCAGGAACGGGAGCCAGGACGGATGTGCCGGTGAGTTTTGCTGTGTGTGCAAACCTGGACGCGAGGGTGAAGTTCAATGCCAGATGCCTCGGGGCGACCGCGCAGGAGCGGAGAGCAGCTGAGAAAGCAGCATTTCATGGAGCGCCTCCAGCACGGCCACGGCGCGGGGCTGGGACCAGTGGCGATGATGTGGAGTAGTGCTGGTGAAGCCCAGGCTGTGCCACGGGCGAAGGAGCACACGGGATGGAGTTTCCATGCTCAGGCATCGTGTTTTGGGATCCCGAGCATCCTCCCCGCACCGCCCCACCATTGCTCACGCTGGGAGCCAGCTCCACCCAGCACTTCACAAGCACGGAGGGAGCGTGCGGGATGGCGCCCCATCACACGGGTTTGCATGTGGCTCTGGGACCCTTGGGCTGAGGTTTTCAAAAGGAACGAGAACATTTTGGGAGGAAAAAAAAATTGCATTTTGGGGCCATGTTCCCTTTCGCTGCTTGGACTGATTCAAAGCTCCTTGCCCTGCGTAGCTGCTGGACCCAGATGTCCCTGGGTCACTTGGCCCCATCCTGCTCGGGGGGTCTCACACTGCCGAGGAGATGGGGAAAGAGAAACACGTAGGGGAAATGGTGTCTGAGCTGCGCACCAGTGCTCAGCCTAACACATCCCTTGTGCTTTCTTCCTAGCGGGTGCAGGACGCCAGTGCCACCCTATGGGTGCAGAGGTGGCATCTCGCCTTGGTCACTAACAGGGAGCTCTTCCACCCAAAAACCAGTCCAGTTTCGACAGGAGCAAAAGCCTCCCTAAGCCAGCAGCCACAAGATTCCATCTCCTCGGGGAGACCAAGGCACAGCCTCAACCCACATCTGTGTGAACAGCCCTGAAACATCCCCCTGACACTTAAAACGCAATTCCACAATATATCTCTGCTGTTCATAACGTGGCTGATTTGTTGTTGATTCCATACCCCCCCCTTCTCAGACGTAAGTCATATCCCTGCCTGGCTGTCTCGCAACAGCTGAACGCTCCAGTACGAGAAGGGAATTTGCTCAGAGATGGTAAGATATTACTTACGTCCATTGAAAATACCAGCTGAATTAATTTCAATCTAAAGCATCTTTTGCTTTGCTTTGTTTTTCCCCTTTAAAGGACAACTCCAGGCTACTTAAACCCCGCAAAAGGACAGCGTACTCCTGAAGGATTTCTTAGAGAAGAAACTGGAGGATCCCCAGCCTGCTACAGCTGGACCCAGAGCTCAGCACCCAGCTCTCAGGGTGGCTGGTACCCGGGGCTGTCCCGGGGACCCCATCCTCCCGAGAGAGCATCAACCCCGGCACCTCTCCAGTTCCCAGGGAGCAAAGCACCAGCCCTTCGCTTCTCTCCTCCTCCCACGCTCCTCTATTTACTTTCACTATTGATTTTGATTCAAGCAGATTAAAAGACCAAAGAGCCAACTAGCCAAGGGCTCCGGCTAACCCTGACATATAATCCATTACAGTCACAGCCCAGAGACCCAGCACTAACCGGCAACAAGAAAGCCCAAGGCCAGGCTTGGGCTGGCAGCGATGGCCACCTCCCATCTCCATCCCTTCGGCACCCACCCTGGGGGGGAAGCTGCTCCAGGGATGGACAACGTCCCACTGGGTGGCTGCACATCTCGAGGGCACCCGCTCTCCAGCGTGGGCACCCAGCCAGTTGTCGCCTCCGGCAAACCCACCCACATTTGCCATTAAACTGCTATGGATTTATTATTTTAAGTTATACAGAGAAAATACGGACCTGCTTAGCCAGCAGCCCAATACAAAAAAGCAGAGGGAGCCACACGGGGAGCTGTCACACCACCAGCAGCAGTTTGCACCTGGAGGAGTCCACGAAGCAGCTTGGGGGCTGCCAGTGAAGCGGACGCTTCGCTACGGCTCCAGCTGCACCATCGATCTGCTGCTGAGCTGCTGGAAACGGCCGGCAACAAAGTGGTTCCCTGGTAATCAGCCAAATTAAGCAGCCTAAAGTCACCGGCTGGTAAAGTAGATTATGTCCCACCTGCCTGCTATCATCTACCCCCTGGATTTATCCATCCCCTCATCCACTGCTGTGCATCAGCAGCAAATGCGCAGCCTCAGGGATGTCTTCACTCCTTCTCACTGCATCCATGGGCGGGCAGAGCCCAGCAGGCCCCACAACGCCCTCCATGGCCAGCTCCAGCACCGTGGGGCTGGCAGCCACGTGCCATGACCAAGCCAAGCAGGACCTGACCCAGGGCTCTGCTAACACAGCTGTGCAGTAGCAGAGATTGCAACCCTGCCACAGGCTTGAGAGACCCCCGCCTTGGCTTTCCTACCGCCCCCTACACGCCGGTGGTGAGACCGATGTGCTGCAGAAGTTCCTCCACTGAAAGCAAGAGCCGGCTGTGCCGTGGCATGCATGTTGCCCAAAACAGCCCCAGCAGATGGGAAGCAACCCCGTTCGGCCCCATAAATCACTCCCGCAAGGACCATGCCGCAAGGACCACTCTGCCCATCCCGCTCCCGGATAGCCACACCCTCGGGCTCCTCTCTCCTGCCCTGCCAACAGCTTCACGAGCAACAAGCCATACCTCCACCTTCCTTCTGCAGCCCTGTGCCCCAGCATGCTGCAGGTCCTCCCCCGGGAGGGTGATGCCCCCCAGGAGAGCAATATCCCATGGGCAGGGGATGCTCTCAGCAGGGCGATGCTCCCTGGGAGGATGCTGCCCCAGGTTTCATGGAGGAGTTTGGTTAGAGAGAGGCCACAAAGAAGTCTTGAGGAAACCTCAGCCTCCACCCAAGGTCCCACCAGTCCTGCCTTCAGTTTGCTGCTTCACAGAGCACGGAGGGAGGGCGCCAGCCCGGTGTCCCCATACCAACCCCACTGGGTCTGGGGTCTCGCTCCCTCCCTCAGGGCAGCCCTTCAGCTGTGGGACCCCGAGCCGAGCCTGCAAGAAGGGGCTCCTGCCACTTCTCCACCCCAAAGAGCCCCTCTTGCCCCCTCACCCAAAAGGAAACGCCTGTAAGAGCAGACTGCAGCTCTCTCCACCCTAACACAGGTTTGTTCCCCATTTCCATATAAATAAGAAAAGGCAGGAAGCTGAGCAGTACAAACAGACACATTCACAGACAGGAGCGTTCGTTACCACAAGGGAGAACACAGGGCTGTTCCCCCCAACTTTCCTTATTCCTTTCCCCCCCAAACACACATCAGAGACCTGACGTTCCTTGTCAGACATGGGAACGGTCCCACAAGTCCTGCCACAAGCCATCACTCTCCAGGCAAAATGAGCTTGGTCATCTCCTTCTTTTCCCCAGGAGTCCCAGGAGATGGGCTGGGGGAGGCAGGTAGCTGGGGAAGAGGAGACAAATACACACGACCCCAGCACAAGCTGCAGTTCAGCTTGTATTTATTTTCTTTTTTTAACCCCACCTTCTCCCCCGCTTCTCCATCCCCCTTTCACTTTTTTATTTTTAAAAAAAAAGTACCAGCAGGGTTTAGTTGCTCCTCTATTGCCAGCCAGCACTATTTTAAATTGCATTTTAAGCTGTTCTGCAGCACTCCAAACACCTCACACTGCAGGCGAGGCTTTCAAACTACAAGATTAACATCGATTTTAAATTGCTTCCTAAAACACAAGTGCTCCAGCGCGAGGCTGGCTCAAGGGCAGTTGTCGGTAGCAAAGCCTGGAGGACACTGGGGTTCCCACAGCACGGCTGGACTCCGCACTGGGCTGGATGCTGTCAGCACCGGAGACAAAGCTGGACCCCAGTTTTGCAGCCAGGACCCCCAGCTCCAGGTGCTGAGCAGCACACACCGGTCCCGTGGCAAAGGGGCGGCCCCAGCGGGGCTCCACAGACCCACAAGCCAGGGACCCCCCCATCACCAACCCCCCTTTCGGTTCTTGGTCTTTACAAGAGAGGCATCGCTCCAAGGGCACTGGCGTTTAACTCAACTAGTTCTTCTCCTAACGGCCCCCGTTGCTGACCCGGGGAAAATTGTATTATCAGGAGCCGAGGACCCAAGGATTGCAGGAAATCAGCCCAAAGCCCTCGGGCAGAGGAAGGATTTGACCCCGCATTCACCCGCCCCACCACCAGCCGGAGGAAGGCTTCAGGAGGCTCGGCAGCGCCATCAGCACATCCAGCGCTCAAGCCCACAGCCTTATTTACAGCTGCCCCAAAACATTATGTTTCTAAAACAGCAGAACTCACTAATTTAACGTTTCCAAAGTGATTACCAGTTCTCCTTCAGCCAAAAATATTGGCCAAACAATGCCGGGCATCCTGCCACTCTGCTTCCAGGGGTGAATAAATCACCCCCTTCCTCCAAACCCATCAGCCTCTGCCGAGTCCGGCGGCCGGATCCTTCTGGCAGCGGCAGAATGGGGCAGCAGCCCAAAGCAGAGCCTGCAGGAGCTGGGGGACATCGGCAGAGCCGTGGGACGAGCCTCGGCTGATCTCTGCCTGAGCTGAACTGAGCCCTGGTTTCTCGTTTGGGGCAGAGAAACAAATAAATCAGTGGGGAAAAGCAGCTTTTACAGAGGCTGCTATGGTTCCCACTGTGCTGGTTTTATTTTCTGAAGTACCTGCTGCCTCCCGGGCTCAGGATGAATTTTGATTTAGGAGTGAAAAGGGGCAATAAAAGCATAAAGAGCCATTAACATTCTTCCTGGCCGTGGTGGGATGTTTGCTCATCACACGTTGATGGAAATGCCATTTGACTTCCTTATGAGCTATAGAAAATCAATTAATTGATTTAATCATTCCCTGGGAGTCCCTGCTTATGGAGATAACAGAATGCCGGGGCCAGCGGGATGCTGCTCCTCGCTCCTCCAACACGGCGGCAGCAGGGAAGGGGCCAGCGCACACCACCGCACCGAGATCTTCATCTCTGCTCCACCAGTTCAAGACTCATGAATTCACACTTCCATCTTCCAGTAAGTTTGGTGGCATTTTTTTTTTTTTCTTTTTCTTTTTAAGCCTGCAGGCATCCAGTTGCGAGCAGCGATTGTATCAAACGGGCTCTTCTTCAGTAAGAGACGTGTTCCCGGGGTGGATTAAGCGTTAACGGCTACTACAGCGGCCCTTACACTTCTTACCCCTCCGCGCCCTGCAAAGCACCAATCTGCATTTTACTCCCCCAGCACATCCCCGCAGAAGTAGGCAGTAACCACCCCTGGTGTCACGTGGAGCCCCCGCGGATGCCTTTATTTTCCTTATTTCAACTGCACTCATTTCCCTGCCTGCAACAGCAATTTAATATGAGCAGTAAAGTTTTACACGTCCACTTTAAACCCCCTTCCCAAGCGTGGCTGGAGATGGGAGCACGGTGCACGTTCACCAACCCGACGGGGGATGCAGCGCTCTGGGACCGAAGTGGGACGGTCCATGGGGACACCAGCAGGCATGGGAGAGGACGCAGGCTTTGAACCAACCCCCCACCTTCTCCACCCAGGCAAAGCACTGGTCTGCTCCAAAAAAGCACAGATTAAGGACACCCCTGTGTTGCCCGTGGGGGTGCAGTGGCAGCACCAGCCTCTCGCCGTGGCACAGTGGCCACTTGCACCCCCGGGTGCTGCACGGGGGGGGG
>VYXH01001378.1:109821-195004 GCA_013397275.1 Burhinus bistriatus | reverse complement strand
AGTGCGTGCTTCATCGTGGGCTGCTCTCCACAGGCCCAGGTTCCTATCAGGAGTGCGTGCTCAAGTGTGGGCTCCTCTGCACAGGCTGAGGTTCCTGTCAGGAGTGCGTGCTTTGTCATGGGCTCCTCTCCATAGGCCAGTTCCTGTCAGGAGTGCGTGCTTTGTCATGGGCTCCTCTCCATAGGCCAGTTCCTGTCAGGAGTGCGTGCTTTGTCATGGGCTCCTCTCCATAGGCCAGTTCCTGTCAGGAGTGCGTGCTTTGTCATGGGCTCCTCTCCATAGGCCAGTTCCTGTCAGGAGTGCGTGCTTTGTCATGGGCTCCTCTCCATAGGCCAGTTCCTGTCAGGAGTGCGTGCTTTGTCATGGGCTCCTCTCCATAGGCCAGTTCCTGTCAGGAGTGCGTGCTTCGTCGTGGGCTCCTCTCCACAGGCTGGTTCCTGTCGAGAAGTATTCAACTGCTCCCAGCCATAGTCCAAAAAGGATTTTAGTGGCAGTCTTTTTCAAAGTCTTCTACTGATAACAAGGACCGTTTAGCTTCTCCCTTTTGTGGGATAGTTGTCTCAGAAGAAAGAATGCTCTGCAAAGCTGCCATACAAGAACAGGAGAGAAGAGACCCCGTGGACTTTACCCCTTGCCCAGGAGAACAGATTGGATTCACCATAGACCACAGGTTAGATGGGAGATGTGCACGTGTACAGGGAGGGAAGGAAGCTTTAGATGCAGAAGGAGACCACCACAGCAACGCAAGGGGAGCTTTAAGAGTGCCTATGGCATAGGCCAAAGCCCTCTCCCTAGTCGTGGTTGTGGCATTGGCAGTAAAAGAACATAACAGACTAAGAGGGAGTCAGAAGTAGGGCAAGCCAAGAAGTACAAAGTAAAAGCAGGATTTAAGGTTATTCATGTGTTGTAAATGTTTGGGATTGACAGTATTGTAAAGCTCTGTTGATTATTTTTTTTAAGTTGTCATTTCAGGTGCTTAAAATTTTCATAGAATTTTCCTGAAACTTTTGAGGTAAATTCTAAGAGCAAAACTGACACCTAGCATGGAAGAATTCAAAAGTTATAAGTGACTGAGAAGGATTTAGTAGTATAAACTGTGTGGTCTTGTTAACGCCATATTCAATTTAAATCTCTCTTGTAAGTGTTAGTAGAAGATTTTTGAAGTACGAGTCCTTATGCCTTGTGTTCACGTTTGTACGTGCATGGCAGTGCTGAGGGAAGCTAGTGACCTCCATCCTGTGGGGGTTTTGCCCTCATTTTTCCACAGTTGTCCCTTAGCAAAAGTGAGCTTGCTGTCTACTCTAGGCTTTGTTGACTGCAGAAAAATCTCACTTCAGCCTGTGTTCTGAATAGTTTTACTGGTTTATTTGGAAATGCAGGTATTTAGCTAATGACACGCTGTTTTATTCTGCAAAGAGGGGAGAGGGATTCCTTGTGCTCACGATGCTCAGGTGGTGGTCAGTATTAAAGCATTGCTTGTGCAGTGGGGACCGTTCCAGGGAGTAAAAGGCGCGTCTTAAAAAAAGTCTCTATGTCTTATCTGTTATATGCTATTTGCTGTTATCTCCAGAATTTGCAAGTACAAAGATGCTATGCTGTCTGGGTACAACCTGTGGCATGTGCCTTTGAACTTCTCTCTAGCGAACCTGTGAGTTCAAGTGCAGTCAGATATAGTATAAAGTAACAGAGGACACGCTGTCCACTGAGACAGTATGCTACAAGGATGTTGAGAACACTAGAGAACACAATGACTTCCCTCCATCCTGAAATGTCATGTTTATAGTGCCACGGGAGTTTTTATTCTTCAGGAGCTTGACTAGCAGTTGTTTTCCGCCACCTAATTGACAACATCGGAGCTCACCCAATCCCTTTGTCTTCTGCACCAAGCTGTTTGATGGCCCTCCCTTCTGGTACTGAGGTTATTGCATAGTTGATACTGGATGCACATTTAGACATGTACGTGTCCATGGTCTTTTTACTTGATACCAGCTTATAGCTTTGTGAAAGTACAGGCGGAGTGACCTTTTTCTAAATTGAGTTTGTTGTCTAAAAATATTTGAGACAAAGAAAGGAAATTATGTGGTAGAGCAAAGATTTATTTCATTCTAATGAATGCGCACAGCAGATAAAAGATTTCTGAGGCAAAATACAAATTCATGACAATCCAAAGTTGGATTAAGATTTCCTTTAATGTGGTTAAACACTTTTAGAATTACTCTTTCTCACCACTGTGGTGAAAAATAAATCACTGGGCACTGAAATGGAATGTTAGGAATCTGAACCAAGTGCTGTGATGAAAGCTGATGGATTTAGTAGAGTTTATATGGTTGGTTGGTTTTTTTTTTCTGATTTACATCATCTTGGATTTTTTTTTTTTTTTTTGTGATCTTGCTCAGCAGTGAAGTCCCACACTGACTGCAGCTCCTTCAGGCCTGCCAGCGTGCTGTAGTTGGTTTTGGACAGATCAGAAGAAAGGTAAACAATTTTAGAAGGCATGCAGGAATATGGAAAGTATCATGTACGCAACACCTCAGTGTAGTCTGGGAAAGCGTCTAGTTCAGATCCAGGTGAAGTCAAGTGGCTGTATAGTCTTGATGTACTTATTTTGTTGTTGCGCTCTCTGCTGCTCATGAGAATTGTATTTGTGATTGCAGGAGACAAAACTTGTTGATCCAAGAAATCATTAGTGTTTATCATGTAGTGGCTGTACTTTGAAGTGAAATTTTGCAGAGAATAAGCTAGAAAGAGTTTTTAATTTTATTTAATAAATTTCATATAGGGAAATTTGGGTTTTATTCATTAATATTTGTAAAAAGCAGTTTTAAGAACAATATGCAACTGCTATACATTGAAGACTGTGAAAAGCAAGAGCAGTGCAAAATCCTGACCCTGCCCCAAAAGTCACCTAACGTGACTTCTCAATGTGACATACTCAATCATTACTGCAGGATCTGACTGCTCTCCAAGAACTGTTAGTACTGATAGAAAGTAGTTCCAGTTCCTGTGGTGCTTTCTTTAAGATCACATTTGTTTGCTGGCAAGTACTACAGTTAATAACGTGGCATATAGTATGTGAAATGAAAATACAGACAACTACTAGGCAGTTTAAACTGTCCTCCAGTTCCTTTTAACTTAGAGGAACAAGGAAAGGACATAAAAATGTGGTGCTACAAGTAAAAAGATGAAAAAAGTCAGACCAAGTTTATGTAAAATGTATTCCATGCCTTTCTAAAGCATATACATTGGAAACAAGCTGCAACACTTTTCTGGGGATAAAAGTAATAATAATTTAAAGAAAGCATGGCAAGGAATGACAATGCTGTTTCATGGGCACTTTAAAGTTTTCCTGGTAGTTGTCACTCTGTGGAAAAGGAAGACAACCAGAATATTTGTGAAACAGTTCTTTCAGGAAAGATCAATTTTAAAAAAAAAATAATATTTTACTTGGGTCTCTCTGAAAGGGATTGTAAACGTGCCCTGGAGTCTAGAAACTTTCTTGTCAAAACTTGATCAAAAGTGGTGTCTCAGTGTTATCCAGACTGAAGAATCTCACTGTTTTTAATACTTAGAATTTGTATGTTATGTTTCCAAGTAACTTGTGAAGTTAGACTAGTGTTTTAAGTGTCGCATGTAGAAGGTTCACAAAATGACAAGGGAATACCTTGTCCCCTTGCTGAGTATTGGCACTTTTTTTACCTTCAGAAGCAGTGGTACTCAACTGAACCTGGTTACAGCCAAAGTAGTCTTTATTGCTTTTTTACAAAAGTAGCATGCAAACAGGAAAAGCCTGGTTGGTATTCATAGCTGTGTGGTTTTTGTCAATTGTAAAAGCAACACAGAATCAGCTCAGGAAAGGTAGTAGTCCCCGGACTAGACCAGCAGTGCTTGTGTAAATGGCATGGGATCTTGTCATGTCTGAATACTCTCCAACTCTGAATAACTTGTACTTTAATTTGGAAAAATAAGCTAATAACTGTTTAAAAAACAGATTTTAACTAGCATATACCGTAAGATAGATCTAAATATTAGTTGCAGATAATGTCTAATAATTTTAATGCTTTTCAATAAGTAGCAAAAAAAGCAGAAAAACACTGAAACAACAAATGAGATCAGCTTGCAATCTGAGCTATTGACTCGTAGCTAGTACATTTTGACTCATTACTGATTTTTTTTTTTGAAACATTCGTGAAGGTGTGGAACAAAACCTTTGTTTTGAAGAAGTAATACTAGCTACAAGTTAGGAAGAAAGAGCTGTTTGTAAGTAAATGGCATATAGTAAACTGAGTATCTACATACCTCTATTCTGAGATGTTAAAATTTTCTAAAAGGTGATTTACTGGATTAACTCTGAAATGAAGATAATTTCTGTTTCTGGTGCTTAGCTTTGCTCAAATTAGATTAACAGTTGGACTGAAATTGTGAGGACATTTTTATTTTTTTCTCTTTCTTTGTGCGGTACTGAGACCATTTATATCTGTAACTGAAATAGAGTTGACTAGTAGGTGGGCTTTACAGGAGGTAAATGCAGTGTGGACTGAAACACTTCATCATAGCAATTAGGTCTAAATCTTGTTTCTACCTGAAGACATCCACTACCATCTTCTGATTTGATGCTGTTCCTTAGTTTGTCAGAGAATTGGTTAATAGGTAAGTGTCTGTTCACAGTAACTGGAACTGCAAAACTGGAATTAAAGAAGGTAAAAATAATGTAAAGGAAAAGCCTGTAGAACTGCAGTTGTGATTTTCTCTTTTATTTTTCCACATTACTTAAAACAATGTTTAATAGCACTGTATCTTATTTTTTACAACAAAATATTTTCATGTATTCATTTCCTGCTTGTAACTGAAAACTTCATACAACAGTCACTAAATGTCAGCACCTAAATCTTCATAATACTGTTGTTCTGTAGTGCAGTTTTGTTTTGTTTGGGACCATGGTTAGAGATCTTACTCTGTATTCAAGATCCTCTTATTTTTTTGTCAGTGCAAAATGTTTTTAAGGAGGGGATAAACATTTACAGTGTATTGGTAACAAGGCTATGATTCTAACATGAAAAAAAAGAGTTAACATTGGTGTTCATCCATTAACTAAAGAATACAGAAGTTTTACTTCTTTCACACTTGGTTTCTGTTTGCGTATGATAACGTATGCTTTTTGAAACTATCAGACTCAGATGTATCAAAAAAACCCCAAAATAACAATATTTTTATTTAGTGGTAGGTGTGTATTTGTTTTTTTAAGCTTGTTTTTCCAGGTGATAAATTGAACTACCTTTATAATTTTGATACATATTATAGACCTTAAAAAATATGGACAATTCTAAGCAGTTTGTTAGGGTCAAAAATTCAGATATCCATTAAGCTTCTTGAAGAAAGGGAAAAATGAAAATAATAAAAATCTTCCCCCCTCAATATATTTTAATGTAAGTAAATTCTTGAACATGGTATTTTTATACAAAGATATATTTTAATCATAAATGCCATTCTATTCCTCAAATATTATGACAAATATAGGACACAAAACCATTTTATTGCAATGATTAGAACACCACTTCTCAACCTTCTTTATAAAAATACCCAACAAAACACTAAAAACGAACCCCACCCCCCCAAACCCCCAAAACAACAAAAAACCAAACCCCCAAACTCCAGAGATCTATATCCTCAGCTGGTGTTAAGCAGAACAGCATCTCTGAAGTCATACAGACACCCATCTGCTGAGAATCCAGCTCTGGAGATACAGTGCACAACAGCAGTCTGATGTAAGATACATTTAGCCACAGGAGTTCCAAAGCACTCCAGCAGAGCAGGTTCAGACAAGTGCATTTCAGCCCACCAGCATATTTCAAATGGTGTGCTGCTTATATGGATTAAACTTTTGATGACATTTTTCATAACAAGAACAGCAGAAACAACAGGAGCTTTGACAATAAAGATAGACTTTAAATAGATGATAAAAATCTTAACACTACTAGGTAGACTAGTGTTAAATAAAAACTGTCTGTAGACTTATAATAAATTAAAAATAACCTTTGGGTTTGAGTCTGATGCAGTATTTAGCGAGAAGTGATTATTACTCAATGTCTGGATTTGTAGAGCTACTGGAGTGCATTTCAAAGTACTGCAGTGGTATGAAATTAAATCCTTTAAAATAAATTATACAGTGATCAATGTAAAATTATAAATCGACAGTAAGTAATTATCCTGGATCATAGCCAGTGAAGTGTTGGTAGACCAGGTAAATTGAATGTGGTGTTTGTTTGTTTTCTGTGGAAGCAATTTAGCATATGTGGGGCATAATTTCATGCTGGCACTTGTTAATGAATGAGTAATAAATCAGGCCACAGAACTCAGAAACATGAAAAAATGAAGCTGTAGTTCAATAAAAATAATAAAGTGCTTTAAATGAGCGTTTGTTACTTACTATATTGTTTCTCATTTCATGGTAGACATCAAAACCAACCCAATAAAATATGATAGTGCTCTAGAGTAAGTAAAACCGAGCCTGTGACTTACTGTAGTCAGTATTTCCATGTATCTTCTTGTCTTGATGTTAGACTTAGTTTACTGTGGGATCAGAGGAGAAGCTTATAGTATGGGTTGAACTTGCACAGACATAAAGATCACCATAAATATTCTCTATTTTAAAGTTTCCATTTGCAAAAATGCGGATGTAAGAAAAAGGAAGCAAAAACAGCAATTTGGAAACAGTTCATATACAGTGTACATAGCCGGTGTGCCTGAAATACACTGGTCAGTTTTATAAGACAGAAGAGGGTTGCTGGAAATGTATAGAAATCTGAGAATTTACTCCAAGTCCATTGAGTGATAGCTGCTATAATATGGATGCTTCTTCCATGGCTTCAATCCACCTAAAAAGGGCAGGAAAGAAAAAGTGGTACATAAAAGATTATATGCCATTTAAGAACATAAGTCTTTTAAGAAAAATAATTATTTTAAGAATGTAAAGCCTGAAGAGGACTGTATTTCCCATCCTAGTTGTAATGAGGAACTATAGTTTTGTGGTTAAAGCAGGGAACTAGGTGCTAGGAGTCTTGCATTCTAGTACAACCTTTACCAGTAATTTATTGTCAAATGTCAAAGATAGTACAAGTGCTGTCTTAGAACAGGAAAGATAAAACCACTGAAGTGTGTTTAAAAGCAACAAAATCTCACATAAACACTCATTGCCTTCCCTGTGTGTTTTGAGGTCCTGGCATTTTTATTACTAATTTCATGACTATTTTATTATGTGGAAGCAATAGCATTAGAATGGGAAACCTAAACAATTATTTGTTGATGAGGAAACTAAGAGATGGGTAAATAGAACACATAAATCAGAGAAGTTTCTGTACAGGAATCACATTTGACAAGCTTCTAGGCATGACTCTTGAGACTCAGCCTCTTGTTTACCTATACAAGGGAGCAAATTCTCCTTCCTGAAGGAACTGAAAAGCACCAGGTAGATTTTTAATGTCACCCAGGGCAGTCACATGCAATTGGGTGTAGTCAACACTCTCAAAGCTGTTTGTTTCCTCTGTTATGGAGGCATTCTGAAGTGAAGGAGAGGGAAAAGCCCTACATAAGCTTTTGGACCTGTGCACTGGCTTGTGTGGAAGTCTACCCCCGTACCTCTGTGCTGAATTGTTATCCTCTGCTCGGAAGCTGTAAAAGAGCGTCTGCTTGTGGTAGAGATGGAAAACTGTATCTGTACTTCCTTCCTCCTTTTCTGGGGCAATGGTGAAACCCAACAAAGGCAAACTTTCCGTGGCAACTTTGTCCTGAAAGCAAACAAGAAGTGAACCAAAATTTAGAGAGAAGGCTTGTAATGGTTTGAGGGTTCTTTCTGAAAACCAACTAATGATATAACCCCTCTCTGACAGGGCTGCAAAAGCAGTAACGTGAATCTTCTGCTGGACTGGTGGCTCTTGCCTGAACAGTATCAGTGCCTGTGTACTGCACGTGTTTATCTAGTCTTAGTACTGAATTTGAACACCACCTCTGAAAGTCCAGTTCTTCATGATCATCCACATGGCCATGAAGGTCAAATCAGCTGTTACTTTAGTGGTTACCTTTGGTTCAAGAGGCAAACTAGAGGTTACTGAGAGTATGGGACAGTACAGCAGCAATTCTGAAAGCCTGAGACCCATTCCCAGTTACGTTCCTTTCAACCATTTTTATTTGCTGAGTGCAAGTAGTGGTCTTTTTGGTACCTTGTAATTTCCTTTCATAGCACTAGCAACTTTTTTAGAAATCTGCACTGTCTCAAACAGCACACTTACTTTCCAAAATGCTGCTTTGAAATGTCTGAGCTGGTAATGCAATTAGTAGTTAATCTACTTCCAAGAAACGTCCATGAATTTTGCTTGCCAGACACTGCTTTGTACAAGTTAAAGAAAACAATAAGCCTTAATCGAATTGCAGTTTAGCTGTTACTGATAGCTGCAGTTTTGGTCACTGGTTTTGGGTAATGTTTTCTATATGTGTATTTTGCCTTTGCCTCTGCTTTTAGAAGCTAAATTGCAAACTGGGAATGCAAAGTGTAATTAATTAGCCTTCCGTTGCTTTTTCTCTATTGTTGAACCAGAAATGATCACTTTTAAGGTTAGCAGAGGTAAGGTAAATGTATTGGATACAGAATTTGATGCCAATGGTCTGAATTGCTGGCCAAATCATGAACTCTTTTGTGCCTCAATCTCTTCATCTGTTTAAAGGGGATAATGTTGCTTCACGCAACCATCACAGTGGTGATGAAAGTTTAAATAACTGATGTTTGCAAAGTGTTCTGAAGGCTTAAAGTACCAAATATTGCTATTACTACAGTTCTTGCATTTTGTGTCCTTTGTTCAGCAAAATGAATTTTTATGCTTCTGCTTATGAAATCTGTAAGTTATAACCAAACTTTGTATCACACTTACTTCAAATTTATTTGTATTGCAGCTACTCACGAAGAAGAAATCAAAGTAAGAAAAGGGACTGGGAAGAGACAAAATACTTAAAAATGAGCTAGTTGATATCCAACCTTCTTGGCTGTAAGGAGGAGCTTACAGGCCAATACACAAAACAGTATTCTCACCTCTGCAGACTGCCTCCTGTCTTTCCCTGTTGGTACTAGTAGGACAAATGAGTCCAATTTATACTTGCAAAACTACAAGATTCTCCTCCCCACCAGAAATGGATCATAGCACCATCTGTCTACAAAATATCTGGCTGTTACCAAGTGCAGCAGAGAATGCCTAAAGGCCATGAAGTCTTCAGGTGTAAATATGTAGACTAAAGTTCATAGTGGTTGACAGTTTATAATAGCATGAATAGCAAGAAGTCAAACAATGAAGGGCAGTTTGTGAAGAGGGCTGCTGAGGTCCAGCTAGGGCTGTGGCTGGGCCCTCCCTGGGGACTCAGTCTGTTGCGACCAGGTCTCAAAAGGCAGGTGCTTGTGAGAACTGCCATTTATACCTTTCACATTTACTTGTGCTGCCTGTAGGGAGTAAAGAAGGGAACTCAGATAGGAAACTATTTCAAGTCAGATTGCACAGTACCTCGTTTGCTATGTAGGTGTAGAGAACTTTGCCTTTGATAACAAACCAGCGTTTCTTCCAGTGTCTTTTCCCTCTCTTACATCTGTTGAGGTAACCACTGATGGTAGCTCCCTCTCCTGAGGCTGCCACCTGGAGCAGGGTAGGAGAAATCAGGATTTGTAACAGCAAAGGCTTTTCCCTTCCTGATTATGCATGTTCGCATTACACCAGACAGCCAGGTCTATGTCCATGAAACCATAAGTAGACCATTAAAAATATCAAGACAGAAAAAATATAAGCATGGTATCATGGTTCTTTTTAACTGTAGATTTCTGGTTAAACTTAGGTCTCAGTAACTCTGATAGAAAATATGCAGTTGAGTTATTCTTGAGGTCAGCAAGTTTACAGTTGCGTTCTGAGATGCTGAACTTGTCCCTCTTGCCCAGGTCTGTTTTTTTGGTATACTAAAAGTACATGCTTCCAAAAGGGAATTACTGTCTTGTGGCTGAACACTTCTAAGATGTGGGTATATTTAGCATTTTGCAATGGTTTTATATCAATTTACGTTAATCACTTGGCTATGACTTGGTTTCATTTGTGAAGTAATATTTCTGAGAAGAGTTACCCCTCTCACAGAAGTATTTTGAGATCTAAGTGTTTAATGTTCTTAAAGATCTAGATTTTGAGTACATGGAACTACACTCACACACACATGCAATGCGGTGTACGTTATTAGTTACAGTAGTAAACTGCAGTAGTATTGGAATTATAAACAAAGGGCAGAGATTCAAAGACAGCTTTTGTAGCACTGACACAAGAGAAGACGGAGCAGTAATATATCAGTGTTTTGCAGCAGAACAGACATGTTCCAGGACCTGGTTAAAGCAAGTTAGAAAAAGTTATGGAGCAATGCTCTTGTGAGACAGTTCATATTAATAAACATGTGGTGCCTCCTTGTGGATAGAAAGGCAATGCTTTTTCCCTAATGGGGCTGAAATTTTGCCTGCTGGTTCTTTCAGTATTCAATTTGTGTGTTTGTATTACATGCTTGTATCTTTTGCTCAGTTTCACCTCAGGAAATTCCAATGTCTCAACTGTACGATCAGTTCACCAAGATATTTGCACCCTATTCTCTTTAATACAACAATAAATACCTGCTGATTTCAGTGAAATGGGAGTACCTTGCTGTGCTTGAGTTCAATGGACAGTTTGGCTACCTAGACTACATCAACATGATTGCCACCTTGTTCCCGGAAAGAAAACTAATATAGCTAGAGAAATCATGGCCCCATTGAAGTTGGTGGGAATTTTATTTGTTTACATTGGTGGAATCAAGACTTGAACCATTTGATTTGAAATAGTTTGTTTTGAGCTGGAGGGAAAGTGCCTGATTAAACATATATGCTTCTGAATTGATTGCCAAGGACTAGAGTCTATTCCCTAAGTAAGTGGTATTTTATTTCTCTTGAAATCAAAGTAAGATTTCAGAAGTAAGAGTCTTGTCAAAAAAGGTAACTGGTCAACAGTATATCCTGCTTTGCTGATACTTGTCATTGTCTGTGATCTGCCTTGTTGTATTATCTAGTACCTTGAAGTTGTTTCAGTTTTCTAAAGACTTCACAGGCTGATGAGCAAAGTAAAGTACGCTGCTCTAACTGAGTTTCTCAGTGGGCTCGAGAAGCTTTTGTGGTATCTCCAGAGCTCAGAGTATTTTGTATTTTAAACACTATTGTGAAAAACAGAAAAAAATAATTGCATGATGAAAGTAGACGAGGGCACGGGCTGAGCCCACTGCACACAGAATCGATTATAAACATAGCTGCTGAAGTATGAGCACACAGTTCTCTACAGTTCCTTGCCTTTCTCAGGCAGCTTGGTCCTACCTCCATAAGAGCTGAAGGGATCTTCTTCTGTTTCTTAAAAGATGAATAATGAATATTGTGGAAGACAGAGGAGAAGGCACTGCTTGAACACCTGGATGAAGTTGGAGGGAAGCTCACACTTAGTGGCCGCTCTGCAAGATTAAGAAAATTCAGAAAAGGAAGGGGGAAATGGATTAATCAGTACATATCAAACTAGGAGTAAAAGACACACAATACACTAATGCAAATGACTAAGGAAAATGCAATGCCTCCTCCATAGTCAGTTTTTATTTTAGATTTTCTTTCAAATCAACTCTTTAAATCTGATTAGATGGGTGGATTTCATAGCACCAGAGGTTAATGTTAATAACCTACAACTACTTGAAAGAAGCCTGCAAGAAAGCTGACAAAGCACAAAACACAGCTTGTTTTCTTCTAATTTAAAATCAGCATTAAGCAAATGGCGTTTCCATCTCTCCGCTCGATGTTCTATAACACCTTTGCAGGAGAGATTCACTAATGGGACATTCTGTCTGTATGAACCGTTCTCTTTGAGTTCTGCATGGGACAGAGTTACTCTGTCTCTGTCAATTGCCATTAACCCCAGTTGTCCCGAGTTTGTATCTTCATCATCTTGCTTCTGGCAACACACATTATCTGGAAGCTCTTAGTAAAGCACAGCATTGTGTTAGCACAAATCTGAGTTACCGCTTCTTGGACACACAGTGGCTTGGGGATGCTTTTTTGGCTGTTGTGACAGCATCCATTCATGTGTTTGCTTGGCTAGTGTGAATTTCTTTAATCAGCATGGAAAAACTAAACTTCATCCATCCCCACCTTTTTATCCTTGACAGTATAATGTGCCTACTTTTAGAGTTTGTCTACATGAATAGTTGTGCAAGAACATTATTTCCTGCTCATTTTCTGTTCATATATATGTAACCCCTGCCTCCCCTTTTATCTTTGATTTGGATGTGTATTTAAATCAGAAAAGGGACTTATATAGGGGGACAACAATACAGTGTTCTAGTTAGGCAGTAGCTCTTCTGCTTTCAATGAATGCTTTCATCTGTAACCAGATTAACTCCCCACGTGGGAAAGCTCTTAGTTACTCTGCACTTTACCTCAGCATTTCTTGTTGTAAAAGCTACAACGTGGATGAGGTCACTGAGGAACTGTAAAGCCATTGTTTTACTTTAATGGATAATTCATTAGAAATGACAGGGAAGAGCTGTCACCTATAATTACATCATAGAATAGAATAGTTCAGTTGGAAGGGACCTACAATGACCATCTAGTCCAACTACCAAAAGTTGAAGTGTGTTATTAAGGGCATTGTCCAAATGCCTTTTGAACACTCAGGTATGGGGCATCGACGACCTTTCTAGAAAGCCTGTTTCAGTGTTTGACCACCATCTGGGTAAAGAAATGTTTCCTAACGTCAAGTCTGAACCTCTCTGATGAAGCTTTGAACCATTCCCATGCAACCTGTCCTGGATCCCAGGGAGAAGAGCTCAGCACCTCCCTCCCCATTTCCCCTCCTCAGGAAGCTGCAGAGACCGATGAGGTCGCCCCTCAGCCTCCTTCTCTCCAAACTAGACAAACCCAGAGTCCTCAGCCACTCCTCATAGGACATAATTTTTATCATTATTCTGGTTTATCAAAAGTCCAGGGAAGCCCTCAGAAAACCTGACTTGCTAAAACGGTTTTAGCTGCCATACAGCCTGACACTCCTGGGACCTCAATACACATGACTCGTGCTTGAAATAAGAAATCCTGTTTAAGAAAACACATGGTAGGCAGATCCTAAAGCCTCTCCATTATACAGGCAAGAAATGGGTTTGTCAGTTTTGTCAAGAATGAAGGAACCTTACCTCTTTTCTTAAGTTCCACATAGCAGCTATCACAGACTTTGGCTGCTTGATCTTTGAGGTACTTCATAGGGTACTTGTTTCTTGAACAATTTCGACACACAATCTGTTCCAGCAAGGAGAGATGCATGTAAATATAATTTAAATTTATATATTTGCACATACAAAACAAATCATCTGAGCTGGCTGGGAGAGGAAGATGGATAGTGGACCAGATATGACACTCTCCTAAAACTGTGGCAGTCAGGATAAGTCTACTGATTGAAATGTGATTGCTGTAGATGTACACTGTTGTAAGCCAAGCAGAATTGATCACGGTATTTGGTTGCACACCACTGCTGTGCCCGTCTCCCCAGGAACTTATACCTTCCCTACTTGTGAATCACAGAAAGACCACTTTAATATTACTTCTGTGATTACTAGTAACACTGTTTTCTTAAGCAAGCTTGCATGTTCCCGCTATCCCTGTGCAGGTACAGACTCATTTTCTCTGTGGAATTAGAAAAAAGATTGAGTAAATGCTTTCTCATACCAGCAAAAATTACTGGTAGTTTGATACGAAAAAAAGTATCACTGAGGCTAAAAGACAGCCATGGTTTAAAACAGGACTGTAGGTCTATGTGTATAAAGAATCTCTACAGTCAGTGACAAAGACAAAAAGGACAAAACCAAGTAAACTCATAGATTGCCTTGGCTTTAGGGCAAAAGGCAGCAACTCTTCAGTGGAGCACAGAGGAAACTTTCCCTTTGGTCACTGACCAAATTATGCTCTACTGCTGAGTTTCTTCACTTTTCTTGGAAGATAGTTTTACCAGTTCTTATTAGGGACAGGACATGGACTAGATGTGCTACTGCTGTGGTCCAGAACAGAGCCTGTATTTTTAGTGTATTACTTCATTGTCTCTAGAGGTAGCTGTGTATCAGAGATAATGGCTGGACTTGGCAACAATTATCATGTAAGCATTCAACTACAAGCCTTTGGGAATTAATTTGACCCTCAAGGGCAGGTTACTGTTGTTCCTACTATAGTCATTAGAAACCTAATTACCTAGTTTAGCAAAGCACTAACAGGTTCTGTCAGAAGTCAAATTCTGGTCTTGATGTTGCTACATTGCAGATGTTACAGCAGTGGCAGCCGGTGTCCTAGAGGTGTGAGTAAAGCCACTGTGAGAAGCTTGGACACCTCTTACCTTCCCACAGGCATGGCAATGATGTCGCCGCAAAGTGAGGGTGAAGTCACAGCCACAGTTCATGCACATCATGACATGGGACACAGGTACCAAAGTAGGAGGCCTCTCACCCAAGGGTATTCCAAGCCTTTCCCTTAGCTTAAAATCAAACAAGAACAAATGAAGAAGCATCCAAACTTCCAAAGTACACTGTCAGCCCTGCTCCATCATGTATAATTCTCCTCTCATTTCAGTCTACTTTGACCTGCTAAGATCCCCAAATTTTCTAATTCCTAATGCACACTGTGAGATACAGCTGCTTCAGCACTGAAAGACTGTGGCCAATCAGTACGTGGTGCTGTTAAAAGCCAGAGTCACAACAGGTAAAAATGCTTATAGATCTAGAATTGGTCAGGCACTGACACTCTTCCACATCAGACAAGGATCTGATTCATTGCATATGCAAATTGCAGGTAAGAACATCAGTTAAAGCCATCTTTTTATTAACAGCTTTTGAAATAATATCTTCAATATTATCTAACAATAATAGCTTTCAATCAAAAAGAGCCTGAGCTCTTTATGTCATTAAAGCTTGGGCAGTTCTGTCATCAGGAAGAGACAGTACAGAAAAAGGTAAAACCAAAGATTAATTTACACACACACAATCCAGATCTGATCCATACTTTCCACAGCTGATCTGAATATATGTAAGCAGCTTTAGAAAATTTATTCACTGTTCCTGTTTCTGGGAATGCACTGCGTTGCGGCACTGTACAGGTGCCTTTGCTCCAAGCTCAGGGAGCCATGGTCAATGTGGAACTGAACCCAATTTAATAAGCCGTGCTGAGAAGCTCTGTTGCTTCAGATTCAGCACCAAAGTGTTATGGGTACTCCACTGTCGCTTCACAGCACCTTAGTGTTTGGCACAAGTAGCGCAAGCTCTTGTGCCTTTGAAGGACTGTTTGTCAGGAGGGTTACATCAGAAGCAGAGCTGCAAAAGAAGTTATTTTTTCATTTGTTGAAAAAGGATTTGGTTTAGGTTGCTATACTAACTAATTTCTAATTTTTTCTTGTTAAATATTTGAAAGTAGATTAGTTTCAGGGCAGAAAGAAAATCCTGTTCTGTTTTTTGAATTCATTTTTTACTTTCTGAAGTGTTCAAAAATGAAATCACAGAATCAGACTGGTTGAAGTTGGAAGGGACCTCTGGAGGTCATCTGGTCCAACCCCCCTGCTCAGGCAGGGCCACCTAGAGCCAGCTGCCCAGGACCGTGGCCAGCTGACTTTTGAATACCTCCAAGGATGGAGACTCCACAACCTCCCTGGGCAACCTGTGCCAGTGCTCAGTCACCCTCAGAGTGACAAAGTGTTGCCTGGTGTTCGAGGGAACCCGCTGTGTTTCAGTTTGTGCCCATTGCCTCTGGTCCTGTCACTGGGCACCACTGCAAAGAGCCTGGCTCCATCTTCTTTGTACCCTCCCTTCAGGTGTTTGTACACATTGATGAGATCCCTCCTGAGCCTTCTCTTCTCCAGGCTGAACAGTCCCAGCTCTGTCAGCCTTTTCTCATATGTGAGGTGCTCCAGTCCCTTCATCATCTTTCTGGCCCTTTGTTGAACTCTTTCCAAAGTTTCCATGTCTTTCTTGTACTGAGGAGCCCAGCACTGGACACAGCACTCCAGGTTTTGCCTCACCGGCACTCTTTTTTCACCAGTTAGTCTTATTTAGTAAAACTGGGGTTCTACGTAACCTAAAATAGCATTTTTACTTTTCGTCTGATGCATTCTTTGCCATCTTAACTGAGAGTGGTACAACTGAAATGAACAAGATAACAATAATATACATCAGTTGTGCTGGTACAATTAGAATATTGCTGGTGGGGTTTGCACTGGCAGTGACTGTATTGTGTGTCTGATATTAGTGTAACTAATGGGTAGTTTTGTTTTCTTAAAATCTGTAAAGTTTGTAGCTATTTTCAGTTCATCTAAAATAGTCTTCCTCCAGAAGAACTCCTATTTAAGCAAAGACCACAGAGTATGGAGTATGATTAACATTTCAGAGGTGTCCCGTGAGCTGTGATGAGCTTCATTATTTAAGCTTGGCATACTGGTTTAAATGAAAATAGTAAGAATGTCTTGCCACTAGGAACTCTGCATTTTAAAACCCTCCTCTTTTCCTCTCTCTCCTTCTCTTTCTCTCCCTTCCCCCTTCCCCTTTCAAGCATTGAAAGATTTGGCCTCCTTTTACCTCCACGCTGCTGTGGAAAGTGGAAGTGTTGTGAGCTTTGTAGTCATCTGGGATGTGCCTGCTGATGCAGCTGTACCAGTCATCCCTTTCTGAGCAAGAGCTGTGGAAGGAAATATAGCAGAGCAGTCAATGCCATGCACAGCAGGGACTCAAACAAGCTGTTTCTGGATCAGAGGAGAAAAGCTTCATTTTATGAATGTTTGCTTTTCCCCAGTACTGCATTGAACTGGTAACTTTCCGACCAGGAACAAAATTAACTGTTGGACATATTCAGCAGGATGCTTAGTGTAGATCCACGGTTAGGACTGTGACTGAGAAGGAACTGAATGCCCTGAAAATTTTTCAAACTAGTTTCTGACTTTTTTATAAGCCACACAATACTAGATCACATAGGACAATATGAAATATCTCTTTTTGTCATGTCTGCCCAAGCTTTTAGGCACTCTAGGGCATGTAGTGTTGGCATGGGTTGCTCAAAGTAAGTGTGTTTATGCTTATGTCTACAAGGGGATGCTTAGATGATCTGCATGTTGGAAAATGCAGAAGTCTGTCACCCACAGTAGAGATGTGAATGCTTTCATTTTCCGCTAGCTCCATCACAGACTATCTCCAGTCTCCTGGCAAGAGGCCAGGACAGCAATTTGGAAAGGAAGTTCTGCATTCCTTCTAGTTGCAGTTATGGATGGAGGCCGGTAGTTCTCCACGCTGGCCCCTAGATGCCCCCTTTGCACAAGGCAAAACAGTGAGCACTTTGCACTTCTCTGCCAGTCTAGCTATCCCAGAAAAGCAGCAGGGCTCTTAGTGCCTGTTGCTTCCCAGATGCATTCGCTCTGTTACAGCCATAAGCTGTCCTGCCTGTGTTAGCTGCTTTTCCAGCTGTGACTTCAAACTGTGCACTTCCTGTCCATCTGAAACTGTGCACAGCTGTAGCTGTTCCCAGCATCACTCATGGGAGGGAATGTGACTCAGTGTGGTCTCCCCTCCCCAAGTCATATCATCCACTCACATTAAAGCTACCCACTAGACTTTGTTGTAAAAATTAGCAGTGGCATCATTGCCAGCTGCTGTTCAGATGTGATTTCCTCACACCGTCCTCATGAAGGCCACCAAACAAGATAGCTGAGAACAATTTGTCTTTTGTGGTCTTAAAAAAAAAACAAAAACAACCCCCCCCCCGATTTTATCCATGATCTCTGACAGCCTCCCTCTGCACCATTAGCATAAGCCCTTGTCTGAAAACCACCAACCTCTGTAAAATTCGACAAGCCTGGAGAAGAAATTGGAGCAGAAACTCTGAGCCAGCATATCTTCTGCTTATAGGCTAACCTCTGCAAGTCAAGAGGCTATGTTACAGATCATCTCTGGCAAGAGTCACGCTATTAGCCAGTCCTTATTACTACCAAAACTCCCACCAATTTACACTTTCTAAGATATCTGGAGAATCACAGAATCACAGAATGGCAGGGGTTGGAGGGGACCTCTGGAGCTCATCCAGTCCAACGCCCCTGCCAAAGCAGGGTCACCTAGAGCAGGTTGCACAGGATTGAGCCCAGGGGGATTTTGAATATCTCTAGAGAAGGAGACTCCACCACCTCTCTGGGCAGCCTGTTCCAGTGCTCTGCCACCCTCAAAGGCAAGAAGCTTTTCCTCATGTTCAGATGTAATTTCCCGTGTTCCAGTTTGTGCCCATTGCCTCTTGTCCTGTTGCTGGGCACCACTGAAAAAAGACTGGCCCCATCCTCTTGACATCCACCCTATAGATATTGATAAGCATTGATTAGATCCCCTCTCAGTCTTCTCTTCTCCAGGCTAAACACACCCAGGTCTGTCAACCTTTCCTCATAAGAGAGATGCTCCAGTCCCCGATCATCTTCGTAGCCCTTCACTGGACCTCTCCAGTAGTTCCCTGTCTTTCTTGAGCTGGGGAGCCCAGAACTGGACACAGTACTCCAGATGTGGCCTCACCAGGGCAGAGTAGAGGGGGAGGATAACCTCCCTCGACCTGCTGGCCACACTCTGTTTAATGCATCCCCGGATACCATTGGCCTTCTTGGCCACAAGGGCACATTGCTGGCTCATGGTCAACTTGATGTTTGTATCTTCCAGACAAAGCACTTTGGAAGCTTGCAAAGCACTAAAAAAAGTCCTGGCTTCAACCTTTCTCTTGCTAATTCTTTCTTGGAAATTCTCTTCACTTAAGAATTAAGATATGATTTAAAAAAACAAAGGAAATCATGGCTCATATGGTGATGTAAATTAAAGCCACTTTGGGAAAGACAGATAAGAGGGACAATCTGCTATTAAAAGCCTGATATCTAACTGGCCCCCTTAACCTCTTCTCCACTCCATTAAACATCTTTAGGCAGTAATCATAGGTTATTAGTTTCTAAATGTGGGAATAACACCTGTCTGCTGATGAGTAAGATAAATTATGGCAGTTGGCACTGGCCTATTCCTAATTAGCTATTTCATTGGTTACATGAATGCTCAGAGGAATCTTTGCTGAACCTCTGAGGCTCAGAGAAGCTCAGACCTTGATTCACCACTGCTACATTTGGTCCTTGTGTGAAATTTGCGCTGCAACTTTGAGCTATCAGTTATCCTTGTTGGTTCATATGTTTTTCCTTAAGCAAACAGAAAGAGAGGGTCAAATTGTCAGTGCATTCTCCTGGACAGCAGGGGACATCCATGGAACACAGAAACTGGACAGGGATGGGATGGGATTTTGTTGCAGTGCTATCACTGTCACTCTGAATTAGCCTTTTAGGGAGGTAACACTGACTGTGTTCTCCCAGTGCTCTGGTATTTTATATGGGCACCACATGGTTACCCGTGTGTCCAAGAAGAACATGTTTGAAATGCAACTAAAGGTGTAAGAGCAGTATGAGCCTTCTCCATAATGGCTCTGTGCTCAGATCTGTTACCAGCTCACTGCAAACCAGTAACACGTCTATTTGGGTGAGCGAGCCATTTTCAGCAGGAGATGTAAAGACTTTACAGTGCCATCTGCTCATATAGCCACACTGACTTCTGAGCTCTGGTCATCCTCATTCTACTGCCTTTAGTCCCTGGCACTCATGCCTTATTTCCTCAATGCGTTCACTTTGTCTCATACAAGTGTAAAGGCACTGAGGTTTGGGTTGTGATTGTTAACAACTGGCCTTCAGTGCAGACTTGCAACACCTCGGTGGGAGCAGTAAAAGATACAGTCTTTGGTGCTCCTTTTGGTGAGTGTAGCAGGCCAAGGATGTTGTGCAGTGGGGTTAGGAGAGCATGAAGTCCCACTGGTGTCTTATCAGCTCTGCCAGCCAGTACAGAAAGGGAGAGGAAAAAATGTTCTTGGGTGACTTGTGGCAGATTGGTCCCAGAATGAGCAGCACAAGGAAGGGAAAGGGGCTCTATCCCAGTGCTCTGATAAGAGACAGTCAGAAGGGCAACCTTAGTCTCAGGCCCTGGTTCTATCTACTATCAAAGAAACACAGCTTGCAGTGGCCTCAGATGCGTTGTTTAGGCTAACTAAGCACAGACTTGATATGAGTACAAAAGGCAAAGAAACAACATAACAACGCAAGCAGAACATCCCAAGCTTCTCACTAGGGATGCCAACTTCAGTTGCCCTGAATAAAGGGGACATGCAGCAGTTATTTCCCCTCTACAATACAGAAGGACTTTACACATCCTGCTTTTGTAACTGGCAGTAGGTAATTCAGAAGTACTGTGTTTATATTTTGAGTGTTGTGATGAATGCAGCTCTAAGAAAATCTCAGCTATTTTCTCATTTGCTGGTTATAAAAGGAAATAGACAAAAAAGCTTTGACAGGTATGTGAGCACTGCCTACAGATGGCAAGTGCTCTGGGAAGGATGAGAGCTCCAAATTCTGATTCTATACAAGAAACTGCCTTCCCTGTCTTTCTATTGCACTGTGTAATTTAGGGAAGTCTGCTCTGTTTCCAATCATGCTGTAATTGGAGACTGATGGTGGGAAGGTCAGTACGTAAAAGCACTGAAGACCTTGTTATTTGGAAGACATAATTTTAATACCACTGCTAGTGTGCTGTGTCTTTTGTAGTAAACTACATCTGTAAATCAAGCCAGCCACATTTCTGCTGTAGCTCTAGGTAAATTTGCAGGATAATTTTGGTCTAGAAGTATGAAAAAATACAGTACCCTGCAATCTTCTCATCAGAAATGGACCTACAATCTCTTTCTGGCATTAGCTTGTGATCCCAGGACAGAGATCCTGACTCCCAGGTGCAATCAGTACTAACACTACACAAACTCATTAGTGAAATTCCTTTTATTAGAAAGACCCATGAGGTTGCCAGTAAGCTTTAATTTTGGTTTTGTCATTTAAGCACTATTACATGCTTTTGTATCTATTGCCTTAGGTATTACCTAATTACTATTTTCTCCAGCAGTTTTTCAACCCTAGTGGTATGAGGTAACAAGTGAACTTAGAAAAGGGAGATTAACATACTCCTAGTGTCACAGGGAAAAAGCGTGAAAGATAATGGAAAGGACTCAGGCTTCTTAGTAACAGACTTTCTTCTCTTTCCTTTCTCTTTTAAGATGTTATCAAAAGCTGACTTTTAATCTTTACTCAGTATATGAGTTGAATTAGTTACAGTTGATGAGCTTTGCATTTATAATTAATATCTTCATTGTGTAATCAAGCACTCAGCCATTGTCTGTCACAACAGCACAGACTGAGTTAAAAAAGAATGAGATACCATTTAAGTCTTGGGTATTGGTTAGACTAATCTGGAGATGCAATTCTACAATGTAACACCCTCCGCCATGGCTGTTTGGGGACAGTACCTTGCTGACAGGGTCAGGCAATATTCATCATATTCAATCTTCAGGACGTTTTGGGCTTTTTCTGTTGCTGGACGGCTGACCTAGAAACAAATGCCATGAACATGAGTGTGGACATGAGTTAAACTGTCTATAACCAGTACACCATACAAGTCTCAATGCATATGGATCTATGATGTCCCAGCCATCTGCTTCATATTTCAATGCAAAGAGATGGGCAGGTAGGGTTTTCTGTCTTTTGTATTGCTGGTATAATGAAGAATGCTCTCTATTTCAATATGGTGGTGGTGCTAAAGGAAAAAAATAATAATCCAGCTATAAAGGTAAGGACAAAATATCAATCAGGGTTCAGTTTTAATATGGCAAGCTTAAGAGATGTTTAGTCTGACAAGTGTCAGAGCATTTTGGGCAAAAGTTTTGGCTATTCTTGGAATGAATGGAAATAGCTTTCTTCCTGACATGCAGACATTATACAGTGAGGCACTTCAGTTCAGTGAATGCCTGTCTGCAGCAAGGCTTTTTAAGAGCAATAAAAATACTTAAAAGCTACAGCTCAGCTAAAACCTTTTCCCTGCCATGTAATGTATTACCATAGAATCATAGAATGGTTAGAGTTGGAAAGGACCTTAAAGATCATCCAGGTCCAGCCCCCTTGCCATGGGCAGGGACACCTTCCACTAGACCAGGTTACTCAAAGCCCCATCCAACCTGGCCATTAGTTGCCTGCTAATAGCAAGAGTCACCTAGGAGAAATATAGCTTCATGGTACTGCTATGTTGTTATTAACAAGCATCTATTATGCCAGTGACTCAGTGTTTCAAATGTACCCCAACAAGTACCTGCTCTGCAACTCCTTTTCACTTAATGGTAGTGTTTTGGCAATTCCTACCCCAGCTGGGAACCCATAGTTATTTTTAGACTATCAGGTCTCTAGGGTGATCAGCCTCACACCTTTTCGTAACACCTCAACACACCCGTGTCATTATGCTGGAATGAATGATTAGTAATTCTCATCTTGCATGTTTCCGAGATCCCCAAACTCCTGACTTGTCACTTCAAGTCCTCTTTCACATAAATATAACTTGGCATATTAGCTGTAGAACAGTTAATGAAGATTCTTGGCAGGAGGTATATAATGGATGGCTAGGTAGGAAGCAAAGACCCCTCCAGCCCAGTATCTCCTATTGTACAGGTACTGGTGCCAATGGATGCTTAGGGAAAGAGCGTAAGAACAGGACAATTGTGTCCAGTTTCTGTAATCTGCAATTTAGAAATTTATGGAACAAGAGACTGTGTTTATATCATTTCATGTAATAGCTCCCAATACACCTTTTCCCCATAAAGTTGGCTAATCACTTTTTGAACTCATTAATGCTTTTGATGAAAATGGTTAAAGGGGGCACATGAAAACCAAGCAAATGAAAGCTTATGTAAATTTTGAGAGGCAGGAGTTTAAAACCAGGCAGACTAAGCCCTAGTGAATATGTTGTAGGGAACAACCGTGTATTGGCTGGAGACATGAAGAGAGGAATAGACAAAATGGGATAATAAATCTTTTCTGTCTCCAGTTTCATGATCAAATGGTAAAACTGATTTTGGCTTGTATTATTTACGCAGTCTAAATAAGGCTGTTGTACTAAGTCACAGCCTTATAGATAATCTTTTATATGTTTGCTTTGTATTATTTTTCCTTCTGTCTCTTGTAAGAAGCAAGGGAATCCCCTGATAATAGGTCCATCCCCTGTTCCCCCTGTCCTCAGCTGGATATGAGACATAAACCAGCAAAGCACTAACAGCCCAGTATACAACTTTAATTCCAGCCTGTAATACAGATGAGGCATTACCTTCATGCCTGACACAGCCAAGGTATTTTTCAGTCGGTATTTGCCATCCTTCTGGGGATATGTGTATAGCAGAACATCATTCATCTATATGAAGAGAAAGACAAAATCAATAATTTGCAATATGGCTTGCAGGCCTGCCCATTACTCCTGGGGGGGGGTACACAGAACAAGCAGTAACTTGATGAACTGCTAGGACTGTTGCTAAAGACAGGCCCAAGCCACACAGCTTAGATCAAAACCTGCATTTCTACAAAACTCTGGGGAATCTGCATCCAGGACTTTGATTTCTCCCTATTTTTGACTGTTGCTAATGGCTAAGCAAGTAGATAATCAGCTCTTTTTCATTCAGCTTGCGTGAAACAGCTGCTTGTTTTAAGGGCAATGCCATGTTCAAGTTGGGAAGGCAGGGTCTGCATTTACTACCTAGCAATACCAGCTAACTGCCCAGGATGCTGCAGCTCTGACTCTCTCAGGGTCACCTACAGTGAAGCTGCGGTGAGGCTAGGGGTAGGGCTGGACTTCAGTGACTTCCATTTTCTGGGCAAAAAGGAAATGGAGGTGAGAGAAGTGCCACCGTCTGGAGGAATGATTCAGGGAGGAATGGTTTGGATATTTGAAAGCAGTAACTGTACTTCACTGCTAGCAAAACTCGTCTAGACACATGACAGCTTTGCTGAGTCTGTGGGCCGCAGCAGAGACCATGGAAGGGCAAAAATGAGAAACTTTTTTTCATTTTATGAGGAAAAAAATCTGTACCTTAACACCCCAAATATTTCCATACTTCTCACAGCTCCTTGCAGAATGCATATTTTTCAAACAGCTTCATACTAAATGGGATCAGATCTTCTCTTTGCCTAACTTAATCATAGACATTTTTGCAGCCTTTTACCTTTGTGCCAACAAACAAATGAATGAAACAGCAGAACTGGACCTTGTAGGTCTCTGCTGGCCTTTCCTTCCCTTGCTACTGGAAGGAATAGCAGTATTGCTGGGCCATAACATTGCCAAAGTAATGCTTGTGTGTATGCATTCTCTGCTTTCTTGAATGAGCAGGTCATGCTCTCTTGCTGCCTTTCCCAGGCCTCTCACATCAGTACCAATATGCATAAACTCAGACAGCCCCTTGATTACTATACCGGGATACCATGAACAAAGATGTACAAGGCAATGTAAAACCAAGGCATAGGTAATACTGTGTGATGCCGGAGACAAGGCATCTTAAATGCATAAATTCTCAAGAAATTAAAAAGTACACAAAAATCAGCTTCACTTGGATTCCTCTGTGACAAAGACATTTAAATATAGCCAATTGGATGGTAATAATAATATATTTTGGAAGGAAAACTGTGATAAAGAGACGCAGGGAAGAAGGGAGGAAAATAAAGAGTGATTTGGCAATAAAGTAATGTACCCTGTATGACTGGAATTATTGGGGTCTTGATAGTACTGGCTGACCACCTAAAACTGCTGGTATAAAATTTTCACTAATTTGCTTGCCTGAAAAAAACCTGGAAAGTGGAACCTTATGGATGTTTTCTTAAAAGGTCATAGTTCAGCTTTCTTACAGAGCAGGAACAATTGTTACGGTAAAATGACATGGAATTAATACTCATGGGACTAAATCCTTACCACCTTGGATTTAACAGCAAAACTGCTGTTGCCTTTATTAGGGCCATGAGTTCACTGATGGACACCAGTTCATTAAATAGCTGTTTGATTCACAGCAAATCAGGCTTACATGCATTAATTGCCCATCTTTAAAATGCAGATTCCCATTAACAAGAAGCAAAAGATACTGAAGACTGACTTTCCCCAAAACTTTTACTTCAAATTTTACTACTTTAAAAATTGAATTGAGTTTACTGAGTAGGATCAGCCAAAATTTTTGTACAAAATGCTGAAACATTTCATTCTAACATTTTAACAAAAGAGTCCCATGCTCTCCTGCATTGGCCACTATAGTGTGTATTTCTCTGTGTCCTTCTAGTAAGTCTTACTAGATGTGGCATTTAAAGCTCTTTTAATATAACACTTCTCAACTGAGGATATAAAAGCATACTATCAAGTCAGAATAGGAGTCTCATGTTCTCTTCTCTGTAGTCTAAAGTGGAGTATTTACTCCTTTTGCAACAACACAATAGAATTTCCTTAGAACAAGGTGACAAATGGCTTGTCACAGAGTTTTTCTGTGATTTACTTATTGCTCGATAAATTACCCTTCATGCTAACGTTAATCCAGTCAGCACAGTGACACCTGCACAGTACTGACCCTATGATGATTCCCAGTTTAACCAGGGCTATGCATAACCAGAAAATTCATCACAACCTACTGCACACTGAGTATCTAGGAAGCTAAGGTAGAAAAAATGGAGCAAATGTAAACCTTTAAGTGAAAAGCAGAGGAAAGCTATTTTCACTTATTTTCACTAGTAGCAACTAGGACTCCAGCAGCCAGGTGGGAAAAGGTAAAAAGGCAGGCAGACTTTATTGCTAACGTTAAGAAAATACTCTGTGAAATAAGAGA
Organism: Burhinus bistriatus; assembly: GCA_013397275.1. Taxonomy (NCBI): domain Eukaryota; kingdom Metazoa; phylum Chordata; class Aves; order Charadriiformes; family Burhinidae; genus Burhinus; species Burhinus bistriatus. Next base: position 169,155 of record VYXH01001378.1, on the reverse strand, counting down.
ATACTAGTGAAATCTTGTATTTGCCTGGTGATTCTGCTATCTCCGGAATGTTCAAAGGATTATGTGAGAAAAGAGGACTTCCTCTGCCACTCATCAGTGCCAGTACTTAAGGCTTGTTTCAAATCACAAGGAAAAGTAACTAGTTATGGGCACTAAGCCCAAGGAAGTGAACTCCTAAGAGAGATTTTCAGAATTCTGGCATAATGTGCTACTGGGTTTCTTGAACAGCAAACCTCATTTATTTTATTTATTTTAAAAGTTGTGTATTTCTTTAACAAGCAGCCTATTCTTTTATTACTGATGATTAAGGATGACACCCTGATGCACACCATTGTCACGACAGCTCTGGTTAATATCCCAAGATTTTATTAAACATTAATGATGACTTTGCTTTACAGTTGCCCATTGGAGGTTTTTTTTTCCTCCTTCTGTTTTTCTCCCCCACAGTATATAGCAGTGGGCTGTGACTCTGAGGTCCCACCAGCCACAGCTGGACACAATGAAATTATGACAAATATTTCAAAGCTTGCTAAGTAAGGCATACATATTCATGAAGAAAGAAAGGGTTTGCACTCGCTGCTGTCTCCTTTGCCACTGGAGACCTGAGTGGAGGCTATATGAACAGTAGGGACAGAACTAGCATCAGTACCAGTTGTTTCATGCATCCTCCTGCTTCACACTGCACACTGTTCCCTGAAGCAGTGAGGACTGGGCCATGATAAAAGCTGATCTTGCAGCCCCTCAGGAATCTGTGGTAGAAGGGATGGACTGCCATAACCCTCCAGGGGAGTTCCCAGAAGTCCTTGGGCTTCAGACCCACTTCCTGTTTGCCAGAAAACTTTTGAATAATTGGGATCCCCAAACTGCTCAGATACGGATATGGGAGCAAATTTTCCTATTCTGCCCTGCCCCATGCACACACAGAGTCCCCAAAACAACAGTTGATAACACAGAGAAAGGATACATCTGCTCTTTAATTTTGTTTTTTTTTTTTCTGTTACTACTTTTCTTTTTTCCCCCTTCTTTTCATAATCCTCTCTGTTGTGACAGGAACCCAGTAACATTGGGGGTCTGCAAATTTTCTAACCTACAGTGTCCAAATTTATTGATCCAAACAAGTTTATCTATCCCCTGCTGAACTGCTGGCATCCATACGTCATGTACTCTCTATTTAAAAGCTTGTACCACGTGTTTGGTTTTTCTGAATGTTTTAAAGGGTAGTTCATTATGAACCCTGTGTTGTTCTATTCAAGTCTGTGTTAAACATCCCCTGAGTGTCAGTGGACCAGCCTGAATGTGTGCTGGGACGGCATTTTCCAAGCTCTGACTCCAAAAACTCCTATGCTCCAGCCATGCCAGCTAGCACATTAAACAGTCTCCCATTTGATAGCAGCTTCCTGCACCCCACTGGCAACACAAGTAGCCTTTGTAGGGAAATTCTTGGAAGGGTGAGATAAGAGGCAGTGTCTGAGTTGCAAAGTCCTGTGGTTGGGGGACAGTTACGGGGCCTGCCAGTGTCAGCAGCCTATACTGTGCTGCAAAGAGGCCCCAACATCCTTGTAAACAGAGACTGGACTCAGGAAACAGGCGCACAGCAAAACTCACCAAACATCCTGCCAGGAAACACCAGATTCAACAATACCATCAGCCTGCACAAAACAGCCAGCTCAAGTAATCTTGTGATACATACAACATACACCCGCAGAAACATATGCATGTCAAAGGCCCCCAGATGTGTGTCCTACACACTCATGCTTATATGGGCTGTGTGCAGGCATACAACGCTCCTTATGGGCATATGTTCATAGCACAAGCACCGCCAAGCACACCCTGAATGCACAGGCCAAGTAGGAGTCTGGCATGCACCCAATTTTTATAGCATACTGTAACAATAACTTTAGTTTGGTGGGCTTATCTCCTGGGATGTATAGGGGTTAAATTCTCAGGGTTATCCTTCAGACTATACTCTTCCACTGAAATTCTCTCCACATCCTGGGCTTGACTTAGCTTCAATCAGAGTAAGTTCGCTACTAAGAACTTCAGAAAATGTTGTTCATGTAAAAATCTAGTTTGGGTAGCTAAGGTAAATACACTTATTTCACCCAAAGCTAAACCAAACTACACCTATACATGTTAGCTTCTGGTGATCTTTTTGACTGGCAGCTGACATGTCAAGCATCAAAAAAAAAGACAGTTCTGAAAGGTTTTTTTGAATAATACATTAGGACAAATTCTTATCCTACCTGAGTTTTGCCAGTGGCTTCAAAGGATTATGAAATGGTCCTTAGAAGACAAGGGCTTTAAATAAATGCTGGGTTTAAGAGACAGTGTTTAGGAGACTATGCTAATCTTGGGGTTTTGGTTTGGGGTTTTTTTCCACACAGTGTCCCCAGGCATCATAATCAAGACAGCATGTGGGTTGAGCTAGATGCACTGGCAGAGGGAAGGATATGTTCATGCAGGCCTTGGCTGTTACAAAAAGGTGTTGGCAGTGATGGCTAGTAGGGCCTTAAGACTGATGCAGTAAAGATGCTATATGCCAAGATGAAAATACGTTGCCATAGCTGTGCAGTAGTTGTCTTGATGTATCCACAGGCTAAATAGTCCATTAAGCAATGCATGAGTGGTGGTGGCATGAGTGGTGGTGACACAACAGAAAATCCACAGCATTAGCAGTGACAAGCAGATAATGCAAAACCATTCAGGTGTTAATGCAGGAATTACCATATTCCACAGTGACTTACTTTCCTGCAATTTCACCATACATGGCATTGCTCAGCAACCTGAGGAACTTTCAGGGTAGAGGAGTCTTAGTAAAAAAATCACTGAACCCAAAGGCAGATATTTGCCAATAAATTTCAAACTATTTCCAAGATCCAATCACCCCCACCCCACCCCAACAGGAGACATAATACAGGAAGTCTGAAGTGGTTGCAACTTTGGTGTGTTACAGCAGGAAAGAAGCCAGTTTTATGTGTCTCTTGGTTCTTGAAAGTGTCTACTATGGTTTAGTCTAGCTCCACCACATACTTTGCATGACAGCAAGTTTGGTCACAGTTTGCCTTTCTGACTGAAAGGAAGAAAAAAACACTGTTTCTGAATGCTGAGAGCATCTATTAACAACAGGACGCTGGCTACTGTAATGTCTCCAGCTGCCAAGAGACACTTCTGTCTTTGCAATTAACATCTGGGTTTAAGCAGCTGAACTCTCCCCAGGAATCAAAAATAGTTCCTAAACTAGAAAGTGCCAGAAACTCATTTCTGTGCTTTCTTTGTTCCAGTAATACTTTCAGCCTTGTGTGACCTTCAAGCTGATAGAACCATTTTGGACTACTTGAAATTTATCTCAGTTTATCCCAAGTTTAAGTTATGTTCCTCTCAATGTTTATTACATTATAATAGCTAGGTTTGTGACACTTCAGTGTTTGCCATAGTAGTGGATTATGATAGCAGTTACTAACACACTGGAAGATGAAATGGTAACAACTTGGAATTTGGTCCCAGCTTTAGCCACAACTCCAAAATGTTTTTATAATACTAGCAAAGGTGAGTGTTTCAGAAGAGGGATCAGTAAGGAAGCAAGTATCATCTGTTATGAAGTGGTCATCAGTAGGCTTCAGAGTTACTACTGCTGAGAACACTGTTTCTTAAGACCAGCTCCTGGAGATTCTGGCATGGCCATTTTCCCTTGGCTGCAACAAAGTCACAATTTTGACATTTATTGCTGTTGCACAGTCCATTGATGCTGACTCAGTAAAACAGCACTGCAGCAATCTCGTATTTGAAGATTTGGGTGAAATCTATCACTTTCAGTACATGAAAGTCTGAATTTTCACGTAAACCATTGAAGCCATCAGAAGAGTACAGTGCCAGCACTGTGTCTCATCCCATCTGATCTTTGATTATGACTGCAATACATGATCAAAGAGGAAAAGAAGCTTGTGCATTCACTCATGCACAAGTGGGAAATATTAGTAAGATGGAGAAAGAAGAAGAATTAATGGCAAAACGTATGTCTTCTGTAATAAGCCATCTCTTCTCACAATGGTCCCAGGGTGACAAGCTGTCAGCTCTTACAGAGGCCACAGCAAATATGTGTTCCAGGCATATAAGCCATTTATTTTAAAATAAATTCTGCAAACAGTACTTTAATATTAATAGCAGCAGTAATGCTCAGTTCTTTATGGCTCTTTTCTGGGAAGGAGCTCTAAAGATTTTTTCAAACATTAACAGGTAAGCAGGTAACAAACTCCTAAGACACAGAGAAGTATTATTTTCCCCTTCATACTGATAAATGCATAAAAATGCCTGTGGTTACACAATAAGCTACCTGAAAAGTTGAGAACAGAGCTCAGGAGCCTGGAGACTGAGACACTCTATAACTGCTCAATATAGTGTATAATGCAAAACAGAAAGCTTGAGTGTTAATACCCTATCTCCAAAACAGTGGTTTTTAATCTGTTTTGATTTGCAAATGCTTGCACCTTTTGCAGTAGGGTTGTGGATCCCTGTGAAGGATATTCCAGCTACTGACGAAAGGTTCTTTTTTCTTAATTATCTTAGAAGAATTTTGAAAACTGTCATTGAAAACTGTTGCTCTCATCAACAGGAACCTAGAGGTGTGTGTTCAGAGGGACTATACTGAGGCAACGCACACAGTTATCAGGTAATTTACATAGATGTGGACAGCAGGAACTAAAACCCAGTCCTTAGCTTCAAGGGTATAAATCTCTCCCGAGTCCAAAGAAAGCTTTCATAAACTTTAGCAGTAGGGTGTGCTCTATTGCTTCTAATCACATCTCCTAAGGCCTTAGGGTTGGACTTTCAAGTGTGAAGCTTAATTGCTGAAAGTATTCAGGAGCTCCCATCCTCCTGATCACCTTGGAAACTTGAAGTCCTTTGCAAAATTATGGCCCAGTCAAGGCTATACATAGCTGTGGCACAAATGGAGAGCTGCACAGCCCATGTTCCTGTATGCAGGGCCAATGGGACATGTGTGAAAAGGGCTACAGTCCTGTTAGAAGCAGAAACTGACTCACCACATCACTGCAGATGGTTAAATGACTTGCAGCCTGGAGATTTCTGCCAGGGTACAGAGCTGCCTAAGTGCAGGAGAGGATACGAGAGAGACAGTAAAAATATAGAAGAACTCTTACCAAGAACAAATGCCGAGGGTGCCTGTTTTTGCCAGAGACTTTCATCAGTGTTCCCTCTTTAACAAAGATCTGAAGGAGAAAACAGCAGATTGTAATTCTGAGACTTCACATTCTGAATCTTACTGAGAAAAGAGAATACTCCTCCTGGGGAAAGAGCTACTCTAACTGCCTTCATCAGCACAGGAAGAGATAGATACCTCAGCACTTGCTTCTAGCCTTACTCCTTACGATCTGGCTTAGTCTTTGCCTGGGTTAGCCCTGCTGCTCTTCATGGCTTGCATTTGTATCAGAACCAAATGGGTTGGAAACCCACTCATCCTCAGCCCACTGCTTCTGCACCGTGGACTGTGCCCAGAGGTGACTGTCAGAGACTGCAAAGCTGACATGTAATGGACTTCAGGAAAGAACTCTTGCCTTTAAAAATCCTCTAAAATAGACCAAAAAGAAAAGCTGAAATCTCAGGTTTCAGCATGCTACATCCAAATAACTATGCCTGCATACATAATCTGTACATGTTTGCAAACGTAATACTTGGTTGGTCCATATTGTTACTATGTATGTAAGTATAGGACTATGTATGTAAGAAGCTAAATCAGGATACTATAACTTGATTGCAGTAACATTTTAAAAGGTCTAGAATAACTGAACTACATCAGTGGATTAACAGTCATCTGCTCTTTTTGGATGGAGAACAGAATCTGGTGTAGTTTTCCACTCTAGAACAATTTATAATCGAAGAGACCAATCCTGCAAATTCTGTGTGCTGGGTTTTGCAGAATTTGTTAAAGCATTACCTGGCAAGGGCAAGTGAGAATACTGATGTTAGAGACAAAATAGAGGTTGACTGCAGTATTTGGCTGATGAGGATTCTTACGCTATGAGTATGCATGCCTTGAAAATTGCTTTGTGAGTTTTGCTAAAGATATTGGTGGAATGACAGGAAATGGAGGGTCGCAGAACTCAAGAAAAATCTTTTGAAGTGTAGAGGCAGGTTGGAGCTGAGGAAACTGGACAGGTTTGAAAGCCAGGAGAAGAAATTTGCATTTGACATGGATGGCAAGACAGAGCTATACACTATCCCGCATTTCTGTTCATGTATTGCTTAAAAATGATATCTTGCATTAAAAGCACCACTGGGGAATGGTGAGAATAAAAATTTGAAAACAAATAATTTCCCCTGATTTAAGGTTCTTACTCAGCCAAATAAAACTCTGAACCTTTCCAGGCTGCAAGTGATTCCTGTTAGTGTAGCAGCCTTTCAGCAGGAGTATATAGGGAGGAAACAGCAGCTCCATGAAAACACACTATACATGAGGTGGCTGAGGACAGCTGGAGTGAAAAGTCAAATGGCTGCTCTCTGTAAAAGCAGGGGTAATGCATGTCTTTCCCAGCCTGAGGCTCTCGGCACAGGTCTTTGCACGCTGCCAGAGTGATGGCTTTTTACACAAACCCGTGCTCCAACACTTATCACAGTAGCTCAGTAAACAACACCTGTAGGTGTCTAAAATCTGGCCATCCACACAATCAGAGATATAGCAGGATGGAAACAACGCCCTTATCAGCATAGGTCTGCCTGCAGCACTCACCCTTCCTGGCTGGAGGAGGCCACTCTGCCCTCTCACACTGTGCTCAATGTGTACCAGCTTCTGCAAGTTTTCCTGGGGAGAGAAACAGCATTTAGGAGACTCCATGGTGACCGTTCTTTAGACAAGCAGGCAAACCATTCCTCACCCCTCCTCACCATTTTATTGCTCTAAAAGTGGTATTTCAGAATTAGGTTTCAGAGAGAACTGAGCCCAGGGATTTTACGCTGAGAAAGTCTTCTTCCAGCCTTACAGGTTTTATAAAACTTCATCACCTGCATTCACATCTGCTGTGGCCTTCTACACTCCTGTTACCTCTGATACCTTGGTTCACGTTCAAAAGGGCCTGCTAACTCCATACGGTATTTATACATTGGCCTCTTTGCTGACTTTCTGGGACCTAATAAACTGGAAGCAGAGACAAAGTACAGTATCTGCTCCAAAGGCCTGTGCATTAGTGGCATGCCACGCATAATCCAAAGCATGCTCTGACACTGTAAGACTGTTGCTAGGATTATCTGGAGGTTTATATTCTGTGATAATGGATTAATGGCTTTGCAACAGGGGATTTAGAAGGCTAACTAGTAAGCAGGCAATGAAGCTGCATCTGTCTTTTGATGCTTTGCAAAGATCAGGAAGTTCGTTATCAAACTCTGATACAATTAACTGCCTGCCTGGCCTTAAAGCACAGACAGTCAGTGGGCACTGGCATGTGGCATGAACTTACCTATGAAGATGGTAAATAAGATTAATCTAGCTAAGCCTGTGCTCTCATAAAAAAAGATGGTATTGGATGAATATACAAAGGAGGAAGAAGGGATGTCTGTACTTTTGCAATATTGCAAATCTTTGCAATATTTTCAAATCTCCTTCCATTTAGCAGATGAGGCTGCTAAAACCAAGTCTTGTACATAGGATTCAGCTGTGGTTTTATCTGATCAGAACAGTAAAATGGGCTGCACAACAGCAATGAGTCACCACTGCAATATGTCTAAAAATTAGGAGTCTCTTGTCTAAGTTATCCTAAATCCTCAATTACACACACAGATAAACTACAGACTAAGGACCATATTTGATATAGCTTCATGACCCGGCAGCCTTTGACTACAGTTTTCTGCTATGACAGATTATGGTCTGTTTTCCTATGCTCTATTGACTGGCATTAAGATCCTCCTGGGCTTAGTTAGACTTGATTAGATAATACAGTGTATCTGTCTGATACAAATCAGTGCTGTCTTCAGAATCAGCTAATTAAGAAGGCTATCACAGATACCAGAAGGAGCTTATCCATGTCAACATGATGGTCTGTCAAGGCTAATTTACCCTGGATTTCAGCTAACATAATTAATGTACCTATCTCAGCTTGCTTTTTGAGATAAGCCTGAAATACCTCCGTATGTTACTGCCCTGGTGAAATATTACACCTGTTTAGCATGATATTAAGTTTAGTTTTTAATCAGTAACCGCATATCAGACGTATGGAAACACCTGCAAGCCTTGACCAGCACAAGCCTGCATTGTGACCATGCAATATAACTGGCAGTTGACGCATTTTCAAGATTTTCAGCCGTTAAGTATCTCTTGCAATGCAGGAAGTAACAAATGGAGTTTTTCAGGTTACTTCTAAAATACTATAGGCCAGCAAAATGGAAACAGAATGTATAAACGAATAGCACAGGAAATACCAGGGAACATGGGACAGCTGACGCTTGCAAAAGACATTTGCAAAGGACTTTGCCATCACTAAAGGGTATTTTAGCCCTAGCAAAACGTGTCAAATTGACAGCTTCCACAATGGAAACCTTTTCTTCATCTGCAGAAAAGGCAGTGCCCTCCTGTGAGCACACTCATGGCCAATACTAGTGCTACTCATTGGGGTTTCTACAAGAGTGAGAGAAGTTGCTGAAGCTCAGATGATACACCTCAGCTTTTCTTAGGACTGCTGCTGCAGCTCAGATGATACACCTCAGCTTTTCTTAGGACTGCTGGCAGAGGCGCTGGTTGTAATGCTGGTGTTTGCAATATGGACACATGTTCACCAGGAAATGGACAGAGATGTATCAAACTCATTTCCTGTAGGAAGTCAAACAGTCCTCACTGGAGGACAGTGATTTATCTGTGAATGTGGGTGGCTAAGGGGGGTATAGTTTCCCTACAGTTCCCCTAAAATTCCCTGTTTATATAGTTTTCTTCATTCTCCTTAAAACTATCCTCATTCTCCTTTCAAATACCCTTCACAAGCTACAATTGAAAAATGAAAACAAAGCTCCACCCAACCAGTACTGCAGATGTCGGTGGCTGAAATCCTTCTCTGGTCATTTTAGCAGTGAAATGCAGCTTCCGTCATATTATCATTATGTCTATGCAGGAGGAACACCTCCCCAAGGAATTCACCAGCTGTTAATAGCAACAATGATTTATAGCTCTTAGCATCTCGGGGCCTCTAACAGATTGTAGGAGTTCAGAGAGCAATACAAACCCTGCTTAGTTCAAGTAGCAAATATCTCCTAGAGTTACAGATAGACTTAATGCTATGCAGTGATGGTATGCCTTATGCCTGTTTGCACATCTGTAAATTGCAAATAGTATTTTCCTACTTGATTGAAATGCTGTGGAGATAGTTAATATCATAAGGTGTCTGAAAATCCTGGGTTAATAGTTCCGAGGGAAAAACTGCTAGAGTGTTATTGTCATACAACAAAAAAAGCTAATAATGAATCATTGATATTCTGCAGAAAATGTAGATCATAATTCAATGCTCCTGTCAGATTTTTGGAGTGTAGTTTGATGAGTTGGTAAGTGTCAGCAGAAATCTTCCTCATTCCAGGTACACACCAAGTCTAAATTATTGCTTAGAACTTCAGCCAGGTACATGACAAGTTGTTAACGCTCTATCTTGAGTGGCATTGTTTGGTTTGTTCTGTAATTAGAGTAACTTCTTAAATTCCTTGCATGTTTTAAAATCTGAGAGAAAGAAAAGAACTGTCAGTTGTGGCTTTTGTGAATGGGATATTAACTCAGACGGACAACCTCTGATTTAGCAGAATATTGAACTTGATTCTTATGAACCTGCGCCTTCACAAAACCCACAGCATTCACGCAGATGGGAAAGAAGGAAATTTTGTTTCATCTCTTCCAGGACATAGTTTTGAAAAAGACCAGATGTGCTCTGATGACATGATAAAAAATAAAGTGTAAAAATCTATGTGGAATTTGCGATGAAATTGTTCCAAAACAGACATTGTTAATAGCAATTATTACACAGTCTGTGACATCTGTAAAACTTAGACGAAATGGTGATGTTCTTCAAATTAAAGCATGGCTTAGTGGAGATAAAATCACTGCATGGTAATGCAACGCAACAAATTTGATTTTGGCCAATAATGTATACTCTAACTTCAGAAAAGTATTCGTACAAATCTCCCATAAATCTGAGTGAAATCTAAGGAAGCACAGGAGCCGGAAAAAGATGTGTGACCTTGATCTGTTAGTAACTGAGCTCTTACAGTTCTCAGCCTTGAATACAGGTATCCCTAAAGTTCTGAGATTACTGTGGAAGCTTTTCCTGAGATCTCAGTTTTATGATGAAATATTTATTATTTTAGTACAAAAAAATGCTTTAGTAATGGAAAAGAATGATTATACATTCTTTGCCTGAGGAGAAAGAAAATCAGAATCAAACCTGTTAAAAACTTTGCTCAGTAAGTCTGTAGTTTCAGAGTCATTCTGTAGACTGGCCAGATTACATTTCTTTTTATGATACAACTCTAGGCTTGTTAGACCACATCCTCCCTGCAATCTACATTTCTTCTTTTGTCTTGGTAACAGAACAGTGTTGATGTAGTAATTAACTACTGGTTATTGCTGTAAATGCTGAGCATCACTCAGAATTAGTCTGTACGAACATCATTGTTTCCCTGCATCTTGCTTTTCTCTTCCGCTTCTTTCTCTCTCCTTTCCTTCTCCTCCTTCACCATTACGTTTTGCTGTAATGCAACTACCATTTAATCCACAAAGACTTCCCTCCCAACTTCTGTCCCCATCCTATATACTATATTGGCTGATGACAAAATAGTTTGTGCTGATACCCAAAGTATCTTTAAATAAAGCTGAGAGTAAGCAACCAAAGAAATCAGCATAGCTGATAGTTTACACTCAGCAAAGGTGTTCAGGCTGTCTGCTTGCTGAAGCGGAGTGTGCTGCTTTGTTTACGCATGATTCATGTGAGAGCATCTGTCATTTACTTCAGTGGCCAGTCTGGCCCAAACCACAACAGGAACTTTTCACTAGCAATCAGGAGGAGTAAAAAAGTGCTGTCTTTAACATGAAGGTTTGAAGGTTCTGGGTTGCCACAGAGCCACATCAACACAGCAAATGGGCTGATGTTATTATATGAAGGGGGAATGTGTTCTGAGGTAGATGGGCTGGGATGGGGCTGGGGATGGAGAAGCTTGGAGCAGAAAAGCAGAAATGGACTTAAACCAAATCAATAGGTCCAAGCTTTTTTAATTTATCATTGAGTGAAAATGCAGATCTGAATTTTGAGTTTTGACCTTAAAAACCTTGAACTTCAGAATGCTCAAAATCTTGATCTGTTGTCATGGCTTGAGATCATCTCTGCACAAAACCGGAAACCCACTAGTTGGACTTCATGTTGATCTGTGATAATTTTGCCACTGGCTTCAGGCAAAGCAGCTTCAGAGACTCAGTCTCAATTTCTAGCTATCAGATAGGGAAGTAGGCAGATCCATGAAGACAGGTTTCTCTATTCTGGAAACAGTAAGTAGTTTTAACGCCAACTTATCCTTTTCTGATACAAATATTAAAAGACTTGGGTTTTGTCTGTCACTGGCCACGAGGAGATCATCACTGAACTTGGTGCTCTGAAACAGCCCATGAACACACAGGCTCCATTTATGACCTTGGCACACATATCAGAGACATGGCTTTTAAACCTGAGCAGCAGAGATTTCCAGATATGACAAAAGTCAACATTCTTGGCTCTGCATTCATTTGCTGCAAGCAGATGTTTCCACTTCTCTGAACAAAGCATGAAAGCTTCAGTTTTAAAAGATGAAGGGCACCTTAGGTTTTGAGACTCTTTCATTCTTACCTCCAAGCTGTTGCAAAAAAACATCCTTCATGTAGTTGACCTACTGCATTTTTACCGTGTCACGCAGTCTGACTTCGTTGCTTCACCCAGTGCTTCCGTTGCCCTGCAGCCAGAGGGCAAAGGCCTTAAACGGAATATGCTGACTCAGCAGTGCTGGTGCATAGCTGTAGCGGCCTCCAGCATGTGTCTTTCCCTAACAACTCCTGTGTATTCATTCCTTCAGCCTTAAAATCCTCCCTGAAAACAAGGTCTTACTAAGAATGGTTTACATTTAATTTCTTCCCTTTGTCTGCATTGATGCCCAGGTTTTTTTCCTCTTTGTCTCTTGAATTTCCTGTTTTGGTGCCTGAGTGATTATTAACAACCCTCTCTCTGCTTTGTAAATGAAATAATAAAGAAGTGAATTGAACGCCATCTGTAATTAACCATAGGGAAGGATGTTTGTGACACCAAAGAGATCTTTAATTTAGAAAAGGCACAGCAAAATCCCAATGCAGGATGTTAAATTCAGCAATGTTCAAATGAGAAATAGAATGCAAAAGCTTCCCAAAAGATACGATACATTCCTAGTCACTTGAAATCCCTGTGACCCAATGCAATGATAAAATACTTAAGATGAGACACCTTTTGAGAAAGAAACACTTCAGTATAACCACTCACTATTGGATGAAATGCAGGACGCCTGGAATGAAGTGCTTTGTTCTCCAACATACAAGCTGTTGAAGACAAACCACATAATAGTCAGCATCTTCCTCAGCAACTGCACATACTCCTTGGTAATCTAAATGCCTTGAAAGGAAGTGCTTAAAAATGGCATTTTTTGAAATTTTGGCCTGTATTATGACTATTTTCTAGGTCTAACAAGCCTAGATTTATCATAAAAAGAAATGTAATCTGGCTCTCTACAGAATCACTCTGAAACTACGGAGTTACTGAGCAACATTTTATTAGACTGTGAAGACTCTGAGTACTTCTTTCTAATTAATTGAGCTGAATGCTAGGTCTGTGCAGCTAAAGCAAACATGGACCTCAGGAGAGAATTTAGCTGCAGGTGTGGGTGGCTAGTATGCCAAGAAGAAAGACACTGCCTTTAGTTATCAAAAAGTCCACCAAGTTGAATTCCTGTGGAACCTGCTGGATCCCATATCTGACAGTCTCTCTGCTGCCTCCTATGCCTCCCAACACTGTTTCTTACTGATGTCAATAGAAAACTCCTATCATCTTATAAAAAAATCAGACCTAGATCCTTGGAAACAAATGATCATAAGATCAGCTATATGCAGGCTATCTTTACCAGTAAATTAGCATTCTAATATCATGTAAGTGATATTAAAAAATCACACTGACCTTACAGAAACTGTTCATTACTGTGGAAAACTATGTAACATTTCGATACCTAAATCTGCATTTAGACACGAGCTCTAACCTATGAAAGTCTTGGCCCGTCTATTTGGTTGTGTGATCATTTGCAATACTATAAAGCATGACCTATTCTTCTGAAGTAAAATGGGTTTCCAGAATTGTGGAAAAATGATGTAAATGAACTCAGAAGGTATCTTTGGCAGTACATTTGTGATGTCTTCAACATTTCATATCTAAAAACATTCCAGGCTAGAAATCGAACCATCAAAATTCCTGTCTCTCACTTCATTACTCCACATACCATTTCAGCAACCTGAAGAGGGGAAAAAAACTTGTGCTGCTTGGTATGGTGACTTACATCTTGCACAGCTGCACTAAAGGGCATCAGACCTACTCCATATCTGCAGTACTGTAAACCAGATCTGAATAAACCCTTGAGTCTCACCCTGGAGGAGGCTTCAGAATTTAGCAGAGATATGCATTCACTTCAGCAGATGTGCAGAAAAGACAGGACCGATCAGGAGAGCATGTGTCATGGTAGGACTCACCGCTTGGAGCATGCTGTCATTGGCTCGGTCCGTGATTTCAGAAACAATGAATAAGGCAGCTGAGGGATGAAGCAAAACAAACACCATAAATCACATAAAAGTGTTGGAAAATAACCCCAATACATTCTGTTTGCAAGGGCATCTTTAAAAAAAAAGCAAACGTCCCCAGTAGCAGCTCCTTTAACTTCTTTGGCACCTTCAGAATGCAACTGCCCAGCAAATTTAAGACACAGCACAGTAGTGTCATTTCCCCTTCCCTTCACCATTCTCGTGTAAAACTCTGCATCATACTTGTGCTGACCAAGAGAGCTCATGAGGTCCCTTTTAAGCACCTAGCATGGCACAAAATCTTTTTGCGATGTTTTCTAGTTGCAGATTTTTGACAACTGGAGCTTGTGGTAGGGGGAGATTAACGTAACCCAGCTTTAGCCATCCAAAAGCATGGCAGTCTAAGGTGATCTGTTGCCCCTTACTGTCGAGGGAGAGGACAGGTCATCCCTTTCTGACAGAAGTGTGTATGAAGTGGTGACATGAATTAACACCTGGATTCTGCACTGGCAAATAACCTGGGCCAGGGCATGTTTGCTGGCCCTGAGAGCAGTGACATAACATGGTCTAGGTCCTTATCCCAAACCTCTTCCTCTGTGGAACAGGGATCTGTTTCTGGGCGTCATCTGGGAGCATGCTAGCCATCGCTGGCCAGAAATGTGACAAGCGTGTGCTAACCACAACCAAGAGAGGCAACTGTGGCCACAGGGCTTGAGTGTCTGCTCTGGCCTTGTTTAAATTACTGATATAGACTGTCAGTGACTAGGGTCCTAAATCTTACACAAGACTCCACTCTTGGTCAGAACGGACTGACCTTCAGTCAGACCTTATTGCTATGAGTTGGTTTGGATTTACACTCATTGTAACAGAGAGGTGAACTGATTTCACTAATGCAAAGTTATTCCTGCTTACTCCAGCCTGGAAGCTACTCCCACTGAGGCCACAGCTAAGCCCTGCTTTGACTTCAGTGGGAGTAAGAGACTTCTGATTTATCCATCTGATGTGTTGGAAAGGATGGTGTTAGCAGCTGAATAGCTGGATTTGTTCTTGATTGTGCAAAACTGATTTTTATGCAATGTCTTTCAAGTTTACTTAGGCATAAGGAATCCAGGATAGATATATGATTCAAACCTCCTGGGTTTCTCCAAAGTTCACAGAGCACAGCAGGCATACCGTAGATAATGGTATGCACACAAGCAGGTGGAGCCATCCCAACTGACTCTACAATGACCAGGCCAAATACGGACAGAGCCAAAGAGGACTAGGATTTCCCCAATGACTAGGGCAAAACTACAATATCTGCACCGTGCTTGTATAGATGGTAATTTCTTCTTCTGTAAATTCATTGTGTCAAAGCTATAGGAAGCCCACGTTTCAATGAAAAAAAGAAAGGGTTCTTGCCCTAAATAATTTGTCTATATTAGTAACCAGTTCTTACAGATCTTACATCTAACCTATTAACACAAAATCTTGAAAATAATCCTCTTGCATATACCACCAGTATAGACCCTGTACCTCTTCAGAAGCAGAGTTAGCAAAGAAGAATTTTTGTTCTATCCATTACATTTTACCTTGTGTGGCTTCATACTCTGTAGAATCAGGGCAAAGATTATTCAAGTAATCTGTAGAAAATAATCGAACAAGCACAGACAACCAGTAATCAGAATACAGATTCACACAATTTGTAGTGTTACTAGCTAAAACATAAAATCCTAATCATAGAATGGTTTGGGTTGGAAGGGACCTGCAGTGAGCAGGGACATCTTTCACAAGATAAGGTTGCTCAAAGACCTGTCCAACCTGACCTTGAACACCTCCAGGGATGGGGCATTGACAGTAGTGTCCCATACCACTTTATTCCCAAATAATTAAGTGTATATAGTCTCTTTCCAAAGCAAAACTCATCTTTGACTGTGTTCTGCTTTGAGAATCAATGCAAGAGCATTGATACAGATTTGGTCTCATCACATAACTTGGCAGGTATAAACGAATAAACAGCGACAAAAATACTTCCTTGTTTCTCAGCCAAGAGAATTGCTGAGTAGCACCACTTTACAAATAATAGTTCTTTGAATGAATTCTATTTTCCCATCTGAATGAATGGTGTTGGCTGTAATGACGGACTTTCTATATTTATTGTAAATGAATTATATGAATTTTACAGACACGGGAAGGAGACTCTGGTTCTCTACATGCAGAGTTCAGTGGTTACTACTGAACTCAAATCACGTTCTGAGAATAGGTTCTGTAAAATACACACAATATGACTTATATTTACAGGAATTATGTTTGCATTATATACAAACTTTTAACCTGTTGGTTTTATTTGGACTACTTGCCTTTGATCATCTATCTGTTCTTTGTCTGGGTCTTTATGCTTTACTGACTGTAGTATGTGAGTGCCACCATTTTAAAAGTCTAATCCCGAAATACTTCATTCTTATCTTTCTGATGAATGCAGGCTCCTAAATTCTGCATCCAAGAACTAGGCCTCTGTGCTGAGAATGGTGCTGTGCGTGGATATCCGTTCCCTTGAATGTCCTATCCATATACATTTCTCTTTCCAGTGCTGTGCCCTCCCTGGCGTCCTGAAATCTACCTGGCTTTTACATGCATTCAGGAAAGCATCTGCCTGTACTCAGTCAAGCAGGAAGGGGTTGTGCAGTGTTATCTATCAGGCAATATTTAGCATTCCTTCTCATAGCTGCAAGCTCTGTCCTTGGCTATGGACATTTCACTGAGTGGGCAACTCCTTTTGGCTGTAGTGCAGTAATTGGCAACCAGTATCCTCATAAAATACGCTTCCTTATCTGGTAGAAACAGCCAGTTATGAACACACAAGTACACCTGCATATTTTAACTTTTTTTTTATGCTCTCTAAAGAATCTGAAGGACTGCACTGTTTCAGACACACTCTGTCCTAGCAGGCAAAGAGGGGCTTGGTTTCTTGAGGTGAAGAACTGAAGCACTGAACTTATTTTCTGGAGTATCTTACTCCAGCGGACCTTATCTCACTACACACAAAAGCTTTCATTTTCCCATTTAGTGCCAGTTCCTGGGACAAGCAGGAGCTCAAGTTGCTTCAAGCATAGACGGAATCCAATCACTGGAGCTGCACTGAAACCCTTCCAGCTCTCACAAAGTACCATGCTTCATGTTTGCAATTTACCTTGTGGACCACAGAAATGGTCCACAGAAATGGGCAGAGAAAATGGGGCAGAGAAAATGGAGCACAGTGGAGGTATTTCTGGCAGGGACAGGCCAAGTCCTTTTTCTTAGATGCAGTATTTGTGTGCCTGCACTAAAAACAGTGTAAGGATCATGTGACACTACTAAGTACTGCAACTCCAAGTCTGGAAGGTTGCCCTTAATGTAGACACACCCAGAGAGGGAAGCAAGTCAGACAGAAAAAAGTCCTACTATTGGCATCCGGTGTTCCTTTGTATTGCTTGTACTAAAAAACCAAAGCCAGCTGTGAATAATGAGTTGCATCCTTGATCAAAGTGTCTGGAGAAAGATGAAACTGCTGCTAATCTATGCTGGGAATAAAAATTTCTTACGGTCACTTTGTTCTACTGCATTTATAGGAGTCCCTTCTACTACGCTGTGCCCTTCATCAGCTGTTGAGTATAGGCAGGGTTTATGGCTTTTCACTGTCCCACGCATAACTCATCCTGCATCCGTCTCCACCCACACATATACATCCTCCAAAAGCATTTCTCCATCTTTATGTCTATGGATCCCTGCTCTTTTGTGTTCTGAGCTGACTAAATTACTTGACAACACTGAGATTCATTGTTACATTTCACCATTTCCTTCCCCAACCAGTTCATTAGTTACAAACCTAAACTTCACAATTCCTTCTAGGGGCTACATCCTGCTCCAGAAAGCTTGCTCCCCTCACAGGCTCAGACTTGCTAGATTTGCTGTGGCTTGCAGAGAATGAGCTACCCCAGGGAACACAACCCTCCTTGGAGAGACCCCAGGTGGGAGTGATATATATGGTCCTGAATGTAAAGGAAAGGTGTTACTGTAAATGTAAAATCTGTAAATGTACTGTTGATGTAAATTTGGATCTCTGCCTCCTACAATGCAGAGAAATTGGACTGGGATTTTGACTTAAACTTATCACTAGCCTTAGGTATACTGTACATAGGGCTTAGGGTGCAACTGCTTTGTTGATGGAATAGAGGAGATGGTGCTTGCCACTGTCATATAGGATGCAGTGCAGAGTCCCCTTGCTGGGGACTACTGTCTCCTACTGTTTCTGATAATTGCCCTTGACATAAATAAAATCAAACCTGTTTGCTAGGAATGAGGCTTAACTCTGCCTCTCTTAATTCACAGAAGGGAAAAGCCAAGAAGGAATGGCTAAAAGCACCTGACTTTACTTTTTTTTTGTGACCTTTCAGCATGGCTGTGCTGAAGAAGTGCCTGCTGCTTCCCAGGCTCCCTGATATTTCCTGAATCCTATACTAAGTATATTGGAGTTCCCAGGAAATCCCACACTGCTTTAGCCATATTTTAGCTACCTTGGCATCAATGTGTGGCACAGTGGAGGCACAGAACATCATGGGAGGCTCTCCATTGAGTACCTTTGAGAATAATTTTACTGACCTGTGAGCAGCACACGATACTGGAAGACACGCTGCACCACTTTCAAAAGCAGGTGTTTCACACTCTGAGGGCTGCCACTAGAGCTCTGCTGTCCTCAATGGAAGGGAAAGGAAACACAGAGATCAGGGATACGTGAGGTCAGCAGCAAACTGTCATCTCCACCTATGAAAGTTTGCTACCAGTTGCATGCACAAATTCCATTGAACCATTCCCAATTTACCCAGGTTGCTAGGGGTCTTTGTGACTATAAAGAAGTACTGTAAACAGTCTATTTCCTATGGCACCATTCACAAATAGTTTGGTCTCAGAGGGAAAAGGGAGGAAAGTGAATACCATTTAGGAGGTGAAGGTTGGATAAAGATTTTAGGGTGGCATCTGAAGACAGTGGTATCAGAACTCAATGAAGCTTGTCATCGTTGTTCCTTTTTTGGACTGAAAGCTGCTTCTGCCTGCAACTTTTTAGTATCTTACTTCAAGACACGGAATTGAGCAAAATACAGCAAAGCATCTCCCTGTGATTGAGTTTGAACTGAATGTCCAGAGAATGTTTATAAAAAAATAAAGTAAGGTTGTGATCTGATTTAATACACACATGGAAAAGAAGTAGCATTTTTCTCTTTACCTTTACCCTTTAGATTCAATCCATTGCATGTCACCACATATCAGACCCAGTCAACATGGGTTTATGAAAGGCAGGTCCTGCTTGAATAAATTTTATAACAAAGTGACCCACTTAGTGGACAAGGGAAATGCTGTGGATGTTGTCTACCTAGACTTTAGTAAAGCCTTCGACACCATTTCCCACAGCATTCTCCTGGAGAAACTGGCTGCTCATGGCTTGGATGGGTATGCTCTTCACTGGGTAAAAAACTGGCTGGGTGACTGGGCCCAAAGAGTGGTGGTGAATGGAGTTAAATCCAGTTGGCAGCCAGTCACAAGTGGTGTTCCCTAGGGCCCAGTACTGGGGCCATTTCTGTTTAATATCTTAATCAATGACCTCGACAAGGGGATTGAGTGCACCCTCAGTAAGTTCACAGATGACACCAAGTTGGGCAGGACTGTTGATTTGCTGGGGAGTAGGATGGCTCTACAGAGGGATCTGGACAGGCCGGATCGATGGTCCAAGGCCAATGGCATGAGATTCAACAAGGCCAAGTGCTGGGTGCTGCACTTGGGTCACAACAACCCCATGCAGCGCTACAGGCTTGGGGAAGAGTGGCTGGAAAGCTGCCTAGTGGAAAAGGACCTGGGGATGTTGGTCGACAGCTGGCTGAATATGAGCCAGCAGCGTGCCCAGGTGGCCAAGAAGGCCAACAGCATCCTGGCTTGTATCAGCAATAGTGTGGCCAGCAGGACTGGGACAGTGATCGTACCCCTGTACTCGGCACTGGTGAGGCTGCACCTCAAGTACTGCATTCAGTTTTGGGGCCCTCACTACAAGAAAGACATTGAGGTGCTGGAGCGTGTCCAGAGGAGGGCAGCGAAGCTGGTGAAGGGTCTGGAGCACAAGTCTTATGAGGTGCAGCTGAGGGAATTGGCGTTGTTTAGCATAGAGAAAAGGAGGCTGAGGGGAGACCTTATCACTCTCTACAACTACCTGAGAGGAGGTTGTAGCGAGGTGGTGGTTGGTCTCTTCTCCCAAGTAACAAGCAATAGGACAAAAGGAAATGGCCTCAAGTTGCGCCAGGGGAGGTTTAGGATGGATATTGGGAGCAATTTCTTCACCAAAAGGGTTATCAAGCAGTGGAACAGGCTGCCCAGGGAAATGGTGGAGTTGCCATCCCTGGAGGTATTTAAAAGATATGGTGCTTAGGGACATGGTTTAGTGGCAGTGTTAGGTTTATGGTTGGATTCGATGATCTTAAGGGTCTTTTCCAACCTAAATGATTCTGTTCTATAAGGGCTCAATTAAAATAGGAAACTTGCTGTATATCTGTTAAGTGTCACAACATCGCTGCAAAAACAACAGCAAGCCAAAAAACTCAGTCCTCAAAAGTCTCCGTATCTCCACAGGCACCAAGAAACAGAAGCTTACAGGACCCGAGAGGAGTGGCACAAAACCCAGCTGGTTTTTTACAAGGTCTGAGTCTAAAACCCAATCAAGTTTCACAGCATTTCAGTGTTCATTGACTGACATTTCTGAAGTGTTTGCCACTTGTGAAGGGACAAAAGGAGAATACGAATCTAACTTGTTTAAAGGAAGGCTGGCAAGAGACAGCATTTTCCAAGGCAGTACAGATGTTTCATGTTACTGTATTACTCCTCTAACTGGCTGACTACTCTCACCTAATGTGCATTCAGGGTTGTGCTGAGCATTCCCAGTGCCCCATACTCAACTCAAAGGTGCCAGAAACAAGACGAGGCCCTAAATTCTGTGTTGTTAGACTGGAAAGCTAACAGTGGTCATGCTTTAAAAAAATGCAATAGGAAAGGACTGAGAGACACCTCCCCCTCATTTGTGTGTGTACGCACACATACAAGAGGGCAGTTAAGTTACAGAACTCACTGATTCTAGGGCAAAATCCTACTGTTCTCATCCTAGGAAAAGCCTCATTTGCTTTCTTAGAAATAAGAGCTAATTCTCAGGGTTGACAGTTAAGACAGAAGTGTACAGGCATGTTGCTGGGAAGGATGCAGGGAATACATGCTCTCAGTAGAAAGCCTGCATTTGCCAAGTTCATGTTCAGAGCAGTGTGAGCCATCAGAGCTCCACTCAATTGCTAACAGGAAATAACTGTGGTGACTGCAAGGTATTCGTTTGTAAAGGCTGACTTCCAAATGTCTTTTGAAATTAATTGTTATCCTTAATATTTCACATGTGCTGCAGAGAAAAACACAATCCATACCCCATAAGGTCCGATCACTAATTTATCGTTACAGTGCCTCTGCCACCCAAGTAAACATTGTTATTTCTCTTAACAGATAAAGATAATAAGAAAACAGGGGTTCTAGACCCACAATAACGCAGCATAGCTTTTAACCATTTTAGCTCAACAGAGTCAGTGTAGCCCAACTGAACTTTCTCATCCACATGTGGGTTTATGCTTATGAAATTATGTGAAGTGGCCGCATTGCCAGTATTTTAAAATGTAATCAGGAATCATGGAATTTCTGTCACATGTGTCTTGGTGGTGTTTTTCAGTTATTCAGCGTGGATGACTGAGTTAACACAACTGGAAAATACTTATTTCTTGCTACAGGGCCAGAAGTTACAGGCCTAGAGGTTACAGAGCCCTGTGTCTGGCCAGTGGAGTTTATGTCTTCCTGTGCAGTTCAGTGTTGCCTGTCACAACGTGCTCTGTAAACAGAGGAAGCAGTTAACAGGCATTTAAAAATGCAGAGAAATGCATTATAAAAATGTGGGTTGATCCCTGCCAGCAGCTAAGCACCTATACAAGCTAACCCTAACTTCATCCTGGCCAGACACAGTACAAAAGAAAGGATGGAAAACACAGTGAAAGAAGAGAAGATATGAAGAGTTGGTAATAATAATAGTTACTAACTCTAACGTCCTCAAAGAGCTTGATAAGTAAATATGTGACTGAGAAACTACTCCATTATGTGCATATATTTCAGCAAGATATACTCACAGATCTGTAGATTCAAAACATACACTTTGTGTGCACACACAGGGGTGTGTGGGCAACAGACAGAGTCACAGAAACAGAAATACATCATGCACACGTGAACATCTTCAGTTTTAGCACCAGGATGTGTGAACCCTATGTGAACACTGGTGGAGTTGCAGAAAAAATATTTTTGAGTAAGCCTTGTGGCACAACATTGCATTAGTGCAGCTAAGAAAACATGGAGCCTTACCTCAAACTCCTGAATTACAGTAGCCAGTTGGGCATATTTAAGGCAGGTTTCATCCAGCAAAGCCAAATTCCTGTCAAACTGCATAATGTATGCTGTGTGGTGATTCAGCCTTGATTTTCTGGAGAGAAAAACATCAGCAACCTTCTGGTGTTCCTCCCTATGGCCACAGAAAGAAAAGAAGCAGCAAATAAATAAATAAAGAAAAATTAAAGAAGAGCCATACTTTTTTCTCATTGTATTAGACCCACAGTGGCTAAGGACGTTGTGCAGTTAAATCCTAGGTTAAATGGCAGGAACAAGGGAGTGCTCCACTGACATACTGGACAACAAAATGGGCTGCTGTAGAATGGGCACTGTGAGGGGCTGATCCTTTGGCTGTGCCTTTGACATGGCAGCACTGTGTGTTCGTAGTGGGGAGAATGCCTCCTTTCTGGACACAGCTTCTGCTTCCTGAAACAGACCTTCCAGCTGCTGCAGTGCTTTGAGCACTGGTTGTGGGGGATAATATAATGTCTTGAGTTGTGACATCGTATCTTCAGCTCTCCTTCATTGTCCCCTTCTCAACAGTGCCCCACCATCATCTGTCTCAGCGCCCAGTAGCACATTACTGAAATATTTACAAAGCATGTACAAGGAGAGAACAGGACAAAATCTGAGATCGCAAAAGAGTAATTATAGTTAAGAGAGGAACATAAGTTCCTGGGGATGTTAGAGCAACAGAGTGTCTGGGGGAGCGCAGGCATAGGGAAGGAGTTACTGGAAGGTTCAAGCATGGCGGTGACCTGGGAACCTGTACTGGGAACCTGTATGAGCGCAGCCCTGTACCGTGTGCCATTCTGTTGTGTTGGCAGCATTTGCAGTACAGCCCTCTTTTTTCCCCAGCGCCACAGACTAGTTCTGCACAGAATCTTAGGGCATTTCTAGTTGTCTCCCTTCTGTCTTAGGGAAAAGGCAGCATGCTACTAGAGTAGGGCTGTGACTTCTTTTGGACACAAGTCATTTTAGATCCCAGCTGGAAACACCACTTCTGTTTGTGGTATGAGGGTATAGATCATAAATCATAGATGAAATTTTTTTAAGTCTTTCTGCCATTTATAACAGTCCCTTGGTGGCCACAAACCAATTTACAGTTCCCTTTAGCCTTTTCTTTTCTTGTTGTGTGCTTTGACTTGAAAGTGCAGGGCTGACAAGGAGAGCTGTGGCCTGCATTTAGGATTGTTACTGAAAAGTTCTCCTAATCTAATTGACTTCCCTAACTGTTCAGTGGCAGTGCTGGGATAGGATCAGCCACTGTCAGTGACCACTGCGTCCTGGAGTCCAGCAGGGTGGAGGTGTGGGGCTGTGTGGTCCATCATAAGCTGTCAGAGCGAGACTAGTTCAGTCTAGGCCAGGGGCTGCGCTGGGTGCTGTAGGTTTAGTCAGCTTGGTCTGCAGGAGTAATTTCTCTTAGATGTTCTTATCCCAGCAGTTTGATAGACTAGGGCCTGGCAGCCTGGCTTAAGTCAGAGTTCTCCTTAACTGAATGAATTTTGGAGCTTTGTCTGTCCTAGGCATAGTCTTACTCTCACATGGAAAGACTTCGCCCTGTGAGGATGTTTGGCTTAGGTGGAGTCCCTCAGCAGGCTGACAGTGTCTGTTTGGCTTGGAAGCCTAGCCTGTGCAAAGCCCTGCCTCGGTGCTGGGAGCAAGGGGCGGTTGCTTATCTGAGAGCTACGCAGTTGCTATGTAGATTTCTGTAAGCAGATGTGCTTCTTTAGGATCCATTCTGATGTCTCCTGTTCCTGCCTCTCATGGCATGAGTCTGTGACCTTCAGGCCATGAGTGTGAAGCCACTTCGTGATGACTATGAACTGGCATCAGAGAACAACGCATATGAAGCAGGCTGTCCTCACACGGACTGACGGGGCCATTTCAGAATCATGGGCTATGCACTGTGCAAATGTTGTATTGTGCAAAACCAGTATTTGGTTTCTTAGCCTGGCAGCCTCCACATTTACTTCCTTCCTGCCTGTATGCAAAATCTGCCGAAGTAGTTCAGGTTCTACACCTTTCCTCTCTGCTGGAATCCCAGCATCCCTGCTAGTGGGGTCAAGGGAGCACTGACGAATTCACCCACCTGCTATGGAGAGTATGTTAAGGCCATCAAACCATGCCATTCTAGACTTACCATGTAAGGACTCTTTCTTCCAGTTCTCTCAGGATGTCTTGGTGTAATTCATAAATTTCAGGGAGTTCACTTAAGCCCTGCTTGAGTTTAACTTCTTCCTGTTTATTTTCATCTTCTTCTCCAAGCACTTTCAAGATACCTTCATAGAAATCCTGTGAACAACAATACAGAAATTAGGCAACGGACTTAAAGTCTCTCTTCTGAAATTATTACATTTTCTTGACTCCTAAACTATCCTTTCTAAGAATTATAAGATATGCCATCATAAATGATAGTGTGCATTCAGTATAGCGAGGAGATCATAGCATATGTTTTCTTCCATCCATTAGTTCATACACATTTTCAGCTGAATTCCACAATGCTGCCAGTCCAAAATCGAACATTTCACCTGACCAAGCCATCAGACCCTTATGCATACAATGAGTTTGATATATTTTTATTTACCTTGCCTTTTTTCCTGCTTTTCTACATGTAGCTAGTCTCATTTTTATAGTGTTTCTTAACCAGAAACATAATTTTGAAAAATGAAGGATGAGATTCTCCTGTCACTTCATTGGGTCCCAACAGCTTGACATGAAAAACATCAAGGTCTACATGTCTTCTGCTAAAATTTGCAACACTTGTCTCCAAATCTGAACTTGAGGAAGAAGCTATAAATTTCAGCTTTGGAGCAAATAATTTACTCTGTGAAACGTAAATGAGACCTTTTTTCCTCATCTTAGAAATGGTTTTAATCCTGAAGTGTTTTATAAATTATGTGGGCACAGGAGTAATTTTCTCTATATTAAAATTGTGATTTCAGCACCTGCTTCTTCACTATTGCTAAAAGTACAAGTAATTGAAAAGCATTAGTATAGTATTCAGTGTTTGCCTGAGTATGGTCCTGCAGAACTGTTACAGGTTTAATTCTCCTCTGTATTGCCTGTAACGAGATGACTCTGTCTGTTCCTCCATCAGGGTCAGGTTAGGCTCTTACTGTTGAATTTCCCATTTCTGCTAGTCAGGTCTTCACGGGCAAAGTACCTGAATCTCAGTTTTTCTATGAAAATAAGTGAAAAATTAGAAACCTAAGCGCATCGCAGTTTGTGATGAGAGCAGAAACTGGGCATTCATATACAATTGCTTAGAAACTAATTCTGTGAGTGCCTTTTCCAATCTTTTTCTGCATCCCAATAAGACATGAAGTGCATGGACTTTTTATTGCACAAGATGAAAAAAAAAGAGGTGAGAGTGAAAAACAGAGTAAATAATCAAAACAACTCAGTAGAGAGGCCACATTAACTGTGAGGTTTGAAAGCTCCTGATGACTTGTTTTGGTGCAGCAGCTGCAGACTAGAAGATTGTGAAGCTTCCTTCCTTACAAAAATACTACCCGTCCTTATCTGACCTTCCTTTCTTTTTTTGCGTGTGAAGGTAAGGCTAGGGGATTGCAGCATTCTCTCTTATTGATAGCCAGCCTACATGTGCTGTTTTTTTCCAGTAAGTACCTCAAATCGGGTATTGTTTTTAAATTCAGCATTAAAAATACTTGGATGGAGGCTTCGTAGCTGAATATACTTAGATTCACTGACTTTGAAGCCAGGAGGGACCATATTGACATGATATGATCTAGTGTGGTCTAGTCAGTAGTCCAGACCACAAGACTTACTAGAATATAGCATTACTAGGAAAACAACCAACTTTGATTTAAGACAGAATCTACCACGTTATGGATACGCTAACACTGCATCCTGAGAAAAAAAAAGTCCCAAAAGAGACTTTTGGTGATCTCATGAAGGGTCAGGTAGCTCATAACCATGTGCAAAGCCCAAGCATCTAGTCACAGCAGAGATGGTGTTAAAGCCCTGGTTGCACCCTGTCAGGCTAAGGCATCACACCAGGAGTTGGTATTCTAGCAGGTTCACACTGAGCTCCAGTTCAGCCCAAGATCTAGTGTGAAGGAAATCTTTAGTGTCTGACCAGTCTGGCCAGACCCATGCTGTGAATGTATTTTTTCACATGCTACTCTGCAAACAGTAAGTTATTATTAAAACCAATGTTTTTTTCAAAGATCCTTTAAAAACATTTTGTCTGCCCATAGAAGCCAATTCATCAGAAAAAAAAAAAAACGCAGCTGCTTTAACAATTGCTGAGAAGGTGATTCTGCTGGATGAGTTAATATAAATGGCAGCTAGATTTTTCCACTCAGAGACCATTTCCTGGCCTCCTACCCCACTGCATGTGACATGGCCAAATGTGCTATGAAAGGAAGCAGGGTCTTGATAAAAAGAAACCTCTAAGGTCACACAGCTCATTGAAAGATGCTAAGCTGTTTCTATCCAGCCGTGAACCAGGATGGGATAGGTTGAGTATCTTCCTCTGTCAGGATCTAGACATCATGAAACCTATTGCCAAAACATCAAATTCTATTCCCTGAAGTTTTAGGGACAATCTTATGAACTTCCCTGGGCCGTACTGGGAGGTACCACAGCATTTCTCATTACTCTGGCTTCTGTCTAGTTAAGCTTTATAAGTACATGGAGTAATTAAGTAATGGAGTAATTAAATACATGGAGTAATTAAGGAGGAGTCAGAAAGAACTGATTTCCATGACACTTGCTAATGTCCAGGTACGAGCAACTCAACAGAGTACATTTCACTGGGGACCCATATTTTACATTAAATAGTCCACTTCAGTTTGATTAAATCAAGGTAGCTGTATTGATTTCAGCATGCTGGGGATCTGGTTGGTATGACTGTGGTCCTGCTGAAAGGTTCTATGAGGAGCAGGAGAGCCTCTGGGCAAAGAACTTCAAAATTCCTCTCTCCTCATCAGTAGGAACTGACTCCTTTTAGCCTCCTCAGATTCATTCCTGGCTTTTCTGTTGTAACACTGTCCACTGCAGTGTACACACTGGCTCGCTATGAACTGGAATGACTGGAATATCTAATAGATACTAGCCAAAAGGAAAGTCACACATATTAGCAACTATGACAGATGAAGCATTCATTTTCTGAAAAGCCACTAGAACTATGTAAAAAAAAGATCACAATGACAATTTTCTTTTTTACTAACTATATCCTAGGTAAAACAAAATCATAAAAATTTCTGAAAGGGTATTATTGTATTTCCTAATTATCTGGATCTAATTTCCACAATGTGTCCTGCCCCAGTACCACAAATAATCCCAGTGTTGTGCTATTCCAGCTCCCATTTTTTCTGGTGTGTGAGCGCGCCTATCTAACTACATATTTCAGCAAGCCTACACTCCAGAGGCTTTCCAACCAATTAAGCCAGTCAGTCCATCTTCTGGATGCTTTTCCTAACTCAAAGGAATCTGCAACCTTTCAAAGTCCTCAGTCATCATAATTAATCCAGACTGGGGAAAGGGAAAGAATCCAAAAGGTTCTTTCAGCTTATTGTGCCTGGGGAAGTGAATAGCTGTAGTAAGTTCACTACTGATGTGCTTAAGTAACCTATTATGTTATAGAAATGTCATCTTTTCCAAATTAACATTGAACAGCTCTGTATCTGTCCACTTTCCACCATAGCTGAGCAACAAGATTAACACTCCTTTCCCACAGCATCTCAGTGGATTTAATTAGTCATTAATTGCCTGCCCCTTTGATTATAATGAATTCTCAGACAAATTATTTAATTCCAGTTGCCTGGATAGCTAGCTTCCTAATGATTAATAAAAAACCTGCTGCATAACAGTAATCACTATAAACATCCATTAAAAAAAAAATCTGTCACTATTGAAAATGCTGATTGCCTGGGAAGCCATTAATCAAATGCAAAGTGCTTTTGCAGTCTCACTAACTCTAATCAGTCATGGCACCTGAAGGTCTCCAAGTCTGTCACCCAAGCCCCATGACTGAACACAGAAGGTAACAAACACTGAGTCCATATAATCCCCTGCCATCAAAACTTTCTTAGAACAGAAGCATGAACTGAAGTAATTCAGTTCAATGCTCTGGCATGAGAGCTCAGTCTCATCTAGGGGTATATGAGCCTACGTATCTCACTCCTGTCCTATGCCTATACCTGCACCAGTGTTTGTGTGTGCATGTGAAAGCATCACCCAAGCTGGCTAGGTGACAGAGAAAACATGTTTTGAAACAAAACTTTTCATTGCATTTTGGGCACCCATAAATAAGCCCTTTACAGCCATTCAATGGCCAAATCCCTAACATCCCTGAAATAAGCTCTACAAATAATTCAGTGAAACAAAGAGGGTCAGAAACCACAGCCACAAAGGCTGTTGGAGGTTTTTTCTCTTCTTCTGCTTTTGCACATCATTAACACACACAAGTTACATTTTTTCGCCCAAGAGTGCCTCTGAAAAACTTCAGTTCTCTGCTGGAAATGGGAACTGTAATCTGGAGCCTGTTATAAGGGCATGCAACAAGGAGGAATGCGGGGTTAGTTTCAACAAGATCTTATGGTTTATGTGGAACACTGCCTAACTGTCACATGCATAGCTCTTGGAGTAGAATCTGATACCCTCTGTGAGGTGATGAGGCTCACTGTAGGGTTCTGGGATATGAGATGCTTGAGAGATGCTGGCAGTACCTGCCCATGCCAAGAGGAAACAGTGATGACAGGAGCGTTCTGAATAAAAAGAAGATTTAGGTACCTGGCTCAGGGCTACAGAAAGGTAGCCCAGTTTACTTGGGATCAGCAACCTGGAAACCTTTGTAGCAGCTAGTTATCTCTAGGTACTCTTTCAAAAGAGTCAGCAATGCCAGCAGCCAGAGGTTTCTGGTAGAGTGCTTAGCAAGAAAGTTCTCTGAAAGATTCAACATCTATGTGAAATGTGATATTCTAATCCAAAGGCAAAAGGGGTAGTTAATGGGACAGGAGTTGGTTCTGGGTTTTGCTTCCAGGACTCTGTGAGCAGATGCAGAAATGGTGAGGTTTTGTATTAAATCTCTCCAGTATGGGGCTGAATATACTTTGGAATCCAGCTGCAAAAATCAATTGTAGCAATCCTGTATGCATACCAACAGCCATTTTGCAAGATGGATACATCCCATATTGTGGTCCTTTCTGCGTTTCAGCCCTGCTGCCAGTTAGCTGTTACTAGCCTGAGAACATTTAACCTTGCAGAACCCTAGTGAAAGGAAGGAAAACTAATCTCTTGTCAGCTGAACCACTGCTTCAGGCAAGTAGTTTACCCAGGAGAAAAAACTGCCTGTATATACATGTATTTGCTATGTTGGGTTATTTATCTTCTTTAAATTCTACTTGAAAATAATCCAGGGTACAGTAATTCAGTCTGGATCCAGAGTATCTGTTTGCTTTTTCTGTATATAACAGAATAGGCCAAGTTTAATCAGTTCATCCAATGGCCTATGGATCCCTGGGGAAGCGGGGACTACTGCAACCAGTCTAGTAGGGCTAGTTAGGAAATGGTAGCACGGAAATCAGTCTCTACCTTCACTGTAAAAAGCTGATGGTTCTGCCACCTGCAATAGGCTGAAAGCAACTATGTAGATTAGAAAGATGAATAGACTGGAGGAGAGAAAGTCAAGATTTTGACTTAAAGGTGTAGCTAAAGAGATAGCTCTGTTTGAAAGAAAACCTTTTCAAATTGGTCAAGAAATGCTGATCAGTTGCTAGATCTCCTTCTTGGATTTCTGTTGTTATTTGTTCATCTTCTAAAGCAGAGGTGTGTAAGATGCTAATCCAATCATAATGGAAATCCTAGGTTTTGTGTATTGACTACAATGGCAGGAAAATAGATGGAGAAGGGAGTACAACACCATTATATGGCCTTTGCCAATAGTGATTTATAGTCCTGCAGTTTGACCAGCAGTTGCTCTGCAGGTGGGAATGGAGGTTTCTTCTCACTAGCTCTCAGCACTGTGTTCCCAGCATCAGGCCTGCATTTGAGCGAGGAATTGTGGATTTCTAGTAGAACATGGTGGTTGTAGAGCAAAGCCACACTTTAACAGTTCAAGAGAAATATCTGAAAGGAAAAGTATTTCTGTGACCAAAAAGTGCACATTATACTAGAAGGACCAGATTGCTAGACTCTGTGGCTGGATTAGAAAAGCTCTGAATGCCTGCAGTCTTAAGTAGTATGTTCCAGATCTTGGGTGCTGAAGCAAAGTCTCTACCTGCTCTTTGTTGTATCATCTCACTGGAAGGAAGGAAGCTTCTACCTGCAATAATGTACAAAAGAGAAAAGAGCTCAACTGCTTCCCAGATTCTGAAGTATCTTCATGATGTTGATAGGGAAAAAAACCTTAACTCAAAAGGAGCTGATGCAGCGCTTTGAAGAAGCTAATCATCTGCTGTTCTTGCAGTCACCTGCCAGAGAAAAACTATATAAATTTATACCAGCCAAAGGTCTGACCTCTAATGCTGTCATGGCTGAATCAGCTTCCATGCTTATACCTCTACTCTGTGTTAAAGAACAGGAAAGGACTGATGGGTGAATAAATTCACCTAGGATATTTCTACAGTTTTCAACGAGAATTCTGGTTAGGGAGATGTGTGAGTTTCCATTTGGGAACAGAGCTGAGAAAAAAAAAAACTAAAATGGAGTGTACAGACCAGATACATCAGTGGAAAACCATGGCCATTTTTTCTGCCTCAGTCCCCAGGTGGGGATACGAGCACTTCAGCTGCCAAAATCGTGTCTGCACACAGCATATTTACCTTGCTTACACCACAACTCCCACCTGGCATCCAGACTTCTATACTTTTCAATACTGAAACAAACATGCGTCCAAAAATCATTTTGCATCTATATCTAGAATTGCAATTGCTTCCTAAGTCAAGGTGATATTTTAATGAACTGATAATACTGGGAAGTAAGCATATTTGACCCTTTCTGAGTGGGCCAGGGAGGACAACAGGAAATCTTACTGCAGCCCAAACTTCATACAACTGACGTGTATGCTGATTGCATAAAATGGTGCAGGCTTTTACAACCGCTTTCACTTCTAAAATGAAGGTGTATTCAACAGATAACTGCATATTGCAGGATCCAAGGCTCTTTTGGACATCTAGGTATTACACCAGAGGGGAGGGTGAAGATTTCAAAGGGGGAGAATAAGAGTCTCCACATTGAAGCTGAACGCAGGCTTGAGATGCTGTACAGTATACCCTAAGCCAAGTCTGACTCATGGGTGGATCTTGGAGGTATCTTTATTACAGCCAGCAGCCTCTCTCCTAATGATGAAAGTGAAAGTGGCACCCCTGAATTAAAAAGTGGCACATCTCCTGTAGCAGAGTGGGTGACCCTTGATCTGCACTGAGCAGTGATCTTCCCAAATTTCTCATTACTGAGCTCACCAGAAACAATGCCAGATAAACAGCAGAAAATACTATCGCAGCAGACACAATTAGTCTCTTATCCTGCCATTGCAGGGTACAATCTAGGTCAGGAACCCTGACCTCAACACACACTCACATGCAGTCAAATACACATTCACCCAAAACACTGAAAATGAGTTTCAGAACTGGCAAGCTGTAGAGCATGCATGGCGAATACTGTATTGGTGCGACTTGTTACCAGGGAATTGTCCTGATGCCAAATATGCTAGTGTGACTTCCCTCTCCTTTTAAGAGATACGTAGATTATCTGAAAGCTATTTTGGCTCAACATTCCCACTGCAGAAGCTCCCTGGCTGATA
Organism: Burhinus bistriatus; assembly: GCA_013397275.1. Taxonomy (NCBI): domain Eukaryota; kingdom Metazoa; phylum Chordata; class Aves; order Charadriiformes; family Burhinidae; genus Burhinus; species Burhinus bistriatus. The sequence continues at coordinate 137,113 of VYXH01001378.1, read as the reverse complement.
CATAGCTATTTTCCCACTGCTGATGAAGACAACAGTGAATAAATAAATGAGAAAAAAAAAAAAGCCTACTGTAAGTGAGGGCAGGCTATTCTTCTGTGACAGTGCATCTTTAGGCTTTTATAAGAGCTTCAAAGGGTCTAACAGCCAGCTAGCTCTTCATTTAGCCAGCATGTTCCATTCACTAAAGCATATAATTAGGAAAGTAATGACTTGATTGGTCCAGCAGAACTTTGAACATCATCCAAGAAATTCACAGTAGTAAAATAGGCTCAGCTGATCATTCACTGGAAGTGTAAATAATTAGAAAGATGGAGTTCTGTTTTGTCTAACATGTAATAGTGGCTCCTAAATCAGATGTTTATTTTTTGTTCTTGAGAATGTGCTGCCCACAAGAATTCTGAAAGTAGAATTTAACCAGTGAGCCAAGCTTCATGATAATCTGCATTTAGGTACCTTTGAGTTAGTGACTTGAGCACTACGATGATTTTGTTCTTTTTTATTTCCTAAGATTTATTTTGCAGTCTGAAGCCTTGGGATGCCCAGTGCAGGGCTGGATCCCAAACTGCTCCAAAGGCTGGAGAACCAGCACGTTATATATATTTATATCATATTCATATCCATATCTTCAAATGCTGAGGAAGCATAAATATGGGTCTTGGTGTTTCTAAGAATTGTGGCCCATTGTTATGAGGAAAATGCAAACCAGGAAACAGGATCAACTGTCTTTGAACAGGGAGGTGTTTGGGCTCGTGTTTTTTCAAGTGCAGAGCTGTCCTTTTATGTACATTAATTCAGTAAATGCCCTGGAGGGAAGTAATAATGACTTAAAGGGTTTTATGCACAAAAAAGGTGATTTTATACAAAAGCCAAAGACAAAATAAATGTGAACACGGTACACTATCAAGCAAATGCTTGATCCCATACAGGCTGGGATCCTGAGGCAGTCTGAGTCACACTAAGTTTGACTTGTGTACATCTAGTAAAGTAATTTGAAACAGACTGGCTGAAGGGATGCAAATAAACCAGACTCTTGGTCCTCGAAGGTGATGTGTGAAACATTAGGCTGAGAAAGCAACCTGCAGCATTTTTGTTTAGGAGCACGCACTAAGAAAAAGATGACAAGTGCAGCCTGCATTACTGGCAAAGAAAAATGGGAGAAAAGAATGACAAAGTTTGAGGATTAAATGATCCTGAAGGAAATGCAAAGACTGATCAACTTTGGAAAACTAAATTGTGAGTACCAAGAGATCAGGGACTTCGACTGCAAGACCCTGTGAGTCCCATCTGCTCAGTCCAGACTGAGTTCTTAACTCCCTGCTCCAGAGAACTGCATTACTTTTGAGCAGGGCACATAACAGCTAACCCTTTAGATTATTATCACTACTACCCCACCAACTGATACCGACTTTGTGAGCTAACACAATGTTTCCACTCTTTCAGTTCAATAGCAGAGTGGGTGTATGGAAATGTCATCGTTTTGGCAATCAATCAATTTATTAAAGTCTCCACTGAAAGGCCAAACAGATTCTGCTATGCTGAATGAATAGCAGCTCCAGCCAAGCCTGGAAATGAGATGGGAAACTGCTCCTGCTGCAGGCTTAAGAAAAGCATTTTTTTCCTTTCTGAAAGCAGCTAGGGTGTGGTTTAGTTTCTTGCCTTTCTTACCAACATATGGGTTTACATAAGAAAATGAGACTTGAGACTCAAAGATGAGCATTTAGAAACTGTTTTCTTGAGCAAGTTGGTGATGAGGAACAGAGAGAAATATTTGCCTGAGCTGAGATATGCTGCTGAGGAAGCCTTTGGTCCTAACCGGCCACGAATGGGGTGTTGTACCTTGAGGGCAGTTTGGTGACTCAGTGGTCACTGGTGGTTGTTTATGACATCTGCCAGTGGGACCTGTCTCAACAGCAAGTGCACAGCAAAGCACAGTTTTTTACTGATGTGACTATTCCTAATGCTATTCAAATATGCAAAAAAGGAGTAATTAGTTCCTTGTAACTTTTTGCACTATGACAGTATTGAAAAGTCTCAGTTAGGCAGTAACACCCCTGTAGTCTGATGGACTTACATGTTGTAAAATAGGTTATGTTTTCTCTACATTTCTGGAATAATACACTGGGCAACAGGTGAATATAAAGATCCAGCAGTAGTTGGGGTGGGAAGGGTAAAAGTGCTGGGACTGTGGCTTTTTAGATTGAACATGATTGCAACAGAGAAACCTGCGGATTATTTCTGAATGCCACTGCAGTAGGTAGCTATCATGCAGTCATCGGCCTATAGCAGTAATGACAGGGTATGCCTGGGCTATAGGCAACCGATAAAACACTGAAATGAACCTTCTAATCCTGTTCCCATAAAGATTTTTGACCTCTTCCAAACTAAGGAGTGCCTGAACTAGCAGTCAAGTGTGAAAACAGACTGACTGTTCCTCTCTTCTCCCTCAGTCTTTAACCCAGGTGCCATTCATACATCCTCACTACTTAGGAAGTCTACTCATAGAAACAATTAAATCTTAGTTGAGAAACTTGCTTGTTAACTCTGCTGGAAGAAGCCTCCAGTAGCCCCTAAAGGAGTGCATGCATTTGGTGATGGAGCAAGCATACTTTTCCACTGCAGAAGAAACTCATTAATCAAAACTGTGCACCCAAAATCTCATCCTAAAATTGATACAGATCTTTCTGAACGTTCTAACTTGAGACAATGGGAACTGAGTCAGGGAAAGTGAAGAGTGCATAGTTACAGTGATTCTGACATTTCACAACCTGTAAGTGGCTTAACTTTACAAGCCAATGCATTCATTCAAGGATTTATTTTAGGCCCATCTTTTATTTTAAATTGAAAATTTTAAGTCCTCTTTTGTTGCTCTAACTTTCATAATTAAGGAAATAATGAGCATATGCAAAACAGTCATAGTGTAGATCCCTCTATTCCAGTAGGATGGGCAGCCAGGGAAACAAAATCGCAGCAAAATAGGATTCAGTGGAATATTCTGTTACAGGACTGAAACATATATGAAAACCAAACAAGTGCTTCCAATTAAAATTGATGACTTGCCCAGTCATAGGAGTGCTATTACCACTATCTTTTTCCTGATAAATTAACCAGCTGATCCAAACCTAATGATTAAGTATGATTAAAACAGAGACAATTTCCCTCATGCCTTAATTCCAGGACTGGCAGGCTAAGCTCCAGGTAATATTACTTATTTTCTGTTATAAATATTTCTGCTTAGAAAGTGTCTTGAGTTCCCCAGCAGGAGAGCAAACATTTTTGAGTCGAGCTAGGAAAACTCTTTTTTTTTCATTCCCTAATATCTTTGAGTCAACTCTGGAGCACTGCAGCAGATAAAATTAGCAGTCAAGCAGAGTTTTTCCCTAACTAACCTTTGAACTGTAATTTTATGAAGATTATTTTTATTAGGGATTACCAACAGTTTGGAGTCTGTCCAGCTGGAGGGGAGCAGCATGCACTTGCATCCTTAAGTCTTTCTAAACTAAAAAATTTTAGCAAAGATATAAACCAGAATCCCTGTCCCATGTTAAAGTTGTCAACTTGGAAAAGAGATCAAAAGTGACATTTCCTGTTCCTTCCAAATGATTTCTGCAGGCAGAAAATAGGATTATTTTGAAAACACATGAATTACTTGTTTACACACTTAGCCTCAGAGCCAAATTCATCACACACGGATTTACCAGAGGAAGGAGAAAAGGGCAAAGTAAGTCCTGAAGGGACTGGGAAAGTCCTGAAGCATCCCTTTCCTGGCTGAGCAACAGCATAGGCAAGGCAGCCTGACAGTAACATGATGCTATAGCAGCCATGGGGGTGTGCAGTCATTCATGCTGTGGCTGAAGGCACTGAAGTGCATTGCAAGATTTGGATCTATATATGGAAGATTTTTCAGGCCATGTTAGTGAGCCACTTTTATCTCCTAGAGGTATATGGGAAACACTAGGATATAATGCTAAGTAGAGGCCTCTCCTAGACACCTCCACTAAATACAGTGCACTGTACATGCACTCTCGTTCAGCCCTGCATTTACATGCTGTCTATAATATATCAAATATACTTGGAAATGGAAAATTAAATAAATTAAGAATGTTTTAATTGGATGCATCTAATGAAGATGCAGAGTGGCTAATGCTCTCTGTGCATGGTAATTTTCTGTGTGTATATTTCTCTTCTGTTTTGATTTTGAAGCTAGCAGAGGCTTTTCTCTTTTTTTTCTTGATGATGCTTTTGGAAATCTTAATTTCAGTAAGGAGTTCTGTGGGTATTTTTAATGATCAGAAGCCCAGTCGTCCACAGGTGAAGAAACCACCTTGGCTTCTTCAGCAGACAATGGATAACTACAACTGTGTCTCACTAGTATCAAATAACGTGATTGGCTGTGCAGAAATCTGAAGAAAGCCAGGATAGATGAGGCAAACGGCTAGGCAGGTTATCACCCATTTATCAAAATACTGTAGACTCTAGCTAAGCAGCTCAGTCCTTAAAGTGTTTGGTTCCCAACTGACCAGCTTGGCAGTTTCTGATTTTGCAATAGTCTGCAAGGTGTTTGTCACGTTTAAGGCTGCTGTCCTGCCTCTGCTGCCCAAGCCTGAGAAGGCTCTTAAGCTTTGGCAGCTTGCTTGAGAGGCACAATAAGCAGATAGCAATACAATGCTGGTCTCATTACTTTTCTCTCCATCAGAGTTCCTGTCCACTGCTAGGGTTTGGGGTCCTCCAAGGACAACTTGGGGCTACTTTTTGCCTTCTTTACTTCTTTACTTTCTTTCCAAGCAGCAGTGGGCATGCTTTGTGTGGTGGCTATTATTCCCTACTGCCTTGCAACTAACAGCCAACAAAGACATTGAGAGTGAGGCTACCTAAGCTGCGTACCAGTCTCCAGGGAAGCAGTGGCAACTCTTTTAAAGGGACACAAAGTCTTCTGGGACAAAGCCACCAGTGGTTTTATACCATGCAAGAAGCTTTCTATCAGGCACTACAAGTGATTCTTTGTGTGTGTTCCCGCATGAGTTTCTGACACCAGAGTCTGTATTTTGCCCATGGTGACTACCTGTGTCACAGTGTGGATATCCAGGTCGCGCATTATCAGAAAAAAAGGAACTTAAAAGGAAGCAGAGTGAATCCCTTCAAACCCAATCCCCATGCTTCATAGCTCTGCTCCTATCTGTCTCTCTCTGAAGTGAGAGGCTTCACCACTGTTTATCACCATCTCCTTCTCTGCACTAGGCTTATTCTGCATCTTACACCAGTCTCAGAGCCGCAGTAAGCACTGTTGGCCAACAATTTTCCCTGTGAATGACAAATGCTAGATTTGAGGATCTGTAGCAAGAGCAGATTAGTGGCAGACATATTCATTTGCAATGTTTCACAGTAAGCCATTCCTCCTCAAATTCACCTCAGTCCCTTCAATGCTTTTATGTCTTCTAAAGTGCAGCTAAGTAAAAGGGCAATTAGGTTTCAGTGATTAAACTGATTTACTTACCATACGTAACAGCTGGAGCATCTCCACGTATCTGGGGAAAGAGACAAACTTTTATTAATTGCTGTCAAAGCAAAGCTGAAGGGTGGATTGCGGAGCTTCAGTTTTAGGGGAGAAACAGATATGTTGTAACAATGAACTCACATTTTTTCTGAAGACATCAGCTCCTGGGCAATGAGGTAAGCTCTGGACTGGCCTTCTTTCTGTCAACAGCAAAAACCAGAGACAATTAAGAGATGTCCTATTCCAAGAAGTAAAGCAGTGTTAGAGAGCACTTTGAACTGACGTATTCCTTCAGTAAAAATAGTGACCAGGCTTTTATTCTTTGTTGTTCAGTGTCTGGCATCCTGGAGTCCTTTCCATGACAGGGTGTTTCCACAATTCAAATACTAGTAATATAGTACAATATAATAGCTGCTAAAGCAGATGTCAAGTTTGAAAAATATATTCTTGAAGAAGAAGAGAAATTTTCTGTTGATTTTTACAGATCCAAAATTTGTCAGAGAAGCAGAAAGTGCTTAGCTTTGAATAGACTAGCTTCATGGCTGTTGAGGCTCATACCATGTGTTTAGTAGTCTTAATTACATGGAAAAGGGAGTTCTTCATCAAAATGGTCATGTTCCAAACTGTTTTGACTGCTGTGAGACCTGTGGAAGCAAATGGGGCAAAGGGCTTTATTGCATGCTAAACAAAATGTCTAAGCTAAATGGCCATAAATATCTCCAGAAAGCAGTTTAGTACTTCAGCAGACATTATTGTTTGAAATCTCATTGGCATCTACTTAACTGGTAGGCATCTCGGGGCGACACTCGGAAAACTGTGAAAGAAGGAAAGTGTATGGCTCTGAGGTGCAATTGGCTAATGAGGGTATTTTGCTCCTATTTCATGACTCGTCCTTATGGTAAGAAATGACCAAGCATGGAAATATTTACTGAAAGGAATCTGCTGAGTTAAGAGTTTGACTTATTTAGCAGTGGTAAAGTAGGGCACTAAAACAGTAGTCTAGTAGGAGTAAGGAAAAGCAGACCTCAGTGACTTAAAGTGGACTCAGGGGAGGTGAGTTCAGCAGCAAGACTTTGAGACATTGTTTGCTAGACCAGGTACGCTGGAAACTCATTGCTTACAGATCCTGCTTCTGAAAGCCTACTCAGATGAGACTGGGACTTGCTGAGATATGATGCAGTCCTTTGGTGTAACAGTCAGATGGGATGTTTGTGGCTGTATTTCCTCCATGTATTCTGCGTGAGGGGACTGCTAGGTGTCAGGGAACATGAAGCTTAGTTGGGACTCCTCATAAAAAGTATTGGTAGGACCCCACACCCAAATTCAGCTTCCCACAAATGCTGGCTTCCCAAATCACACTTGATAGATTAGATATACAATTGGGATTTACATAGCAGATCTGAGCCGTAAAAAATGTCTAAGCCAGTTCAATCTAAATGCATTACAGATGTTCTACTCTCTGTCCCTCCTCCTCATTAGCATTCCCTTGGGATGCAGGTGTTCTGGCACACAATAGGAGTATCTGAGTTGCTCAAAATCCCATTTCTTCATCACGGTGAACCATCTGCCACCTTTGTATCTATAGAGGGATCAACTTCGGGATTTCAGGATTTTCTTCCCCTCCCAAAGTTTCTGGTTCAGTAAGCTGCAAACAGTGTAGGAAAGAATGAAACATTCCCTGAAGTGCTGGAAGCTGAAATTCAGTCATGTGGATACTTGGAGTATGAAAAACCCAGTAGCATGGTCAACTGAAAAATAATTGAAGCAATTTCACTGCCCAACATCCATAAATTAAAAGAGAAATATGTGATGGAACAGAAGCTATATTTTTAAGATTCTTCCAGTTTTAATAACTTTAGATATTAGTTACAAAAGCAAGGAATTCAAGCACCAACAAGTGAATTCAGTACTGCCCATTTCAGAGGAACCAAGGGCCAGTCAAAGCATTTTGTAAATAGATGCCAGTATTGACTGCACACATGAGCAAAGGAAAGGGTTCTGTTTCTATGAGGAGACTAAAGATTCCTTGCTGCTCTGTCAGTTGTCACCCTGGGGGTGATGGACCCCAAGAGGATTACGATCCAATCAACAGTGAATATGAGTGAAAAAGTCCTTGAACCCTGATGATGATGGGTTAAATGAATAAGGCTTCATGTATAGAAAATGCATAGTGTCACAATGACCTTTTTTTCATCTTTAGTTTATTTCTGTGTACTTTTACTGGGAGGCAACTGAAGATTGCAAGAGCCAAAGGAAATACGGAGAGCGAACTATTCCTCAGTCTCAGACATCTAATCCATCTCTCCTTTAGCACCAGAAATCTGAGGGTATGTCCCCTAGTGCTTTGTTCCTTTTCGCTGATGGGTGCCGAAGAGCATGCTTTGATTCACTCACTTTTGGAGAACTACACTACAGTTTAATAGAGCGCATTAGAAAGATCTTAAATTTTTTCCTTAGTTCCACTTTCCTGCTGGGAGCAAATATTTCATTTCCCCTTTCCCCCTGGTTCCACTTTGTCAGCACCTCTTGAAGATCACGATGGACCTCTCCTGGTTGTCTGAACTGCTGTAAGAACACACTAGAGACACTGAGTTTTCTATTCTCTCTCATTTTCTCTACACCAGCATAGCAGAGCAAATGAAAGGGGATGCGTTTCTGGCCCAATGCTGGCTGCCCAACACGTCCTCTGTAGACAAGCCTGGCTCTGCAGTGCCAAGAAGCAGTGTATTTCCCCCACAGGCCAGGCCCACTTTCCCTTTGCATACTCACATTGTCGCACTCTGTAATTCCTCTTATGATTAATATGTCTTAGCCAAGAGACAAAACACAGGGACACCAGTGTCACATGGCCTGTCTAGGGCGTGTTTGAGACAGTGTCTCTAGGCGTTGCCTGTCTTGTGTTATTTAATTGCTGTTTGTTTAACCAGGAAATGAACTCTGAGATTGACGACAGTGTCCGGAGACAGACTTCTGGGAATAAGGGATAGAGGGGGTGCAGGTCCCTCAAGCATCAAGTTTCTGAAACAAAGTCCAAGTGATTATTATAACACTGCCAAGCTGCCACCTTTTTAGTAATCTTTACTCCCTGCAGCCAGTCCTGTGCCTAGCCCTGCAGTATGGTTCCTTCCCAGTTCCCACTTCAGAAGCTGCACTCCAGGCCTCGCTGCACACCTCTGTTTAGCAGATGGAGACCATGCAGCCATCTGGGGACCCTTGGCTTTCTGCTTCACTGAGTCCTCTTGTCTCATAGCCTCATCACCCCATCCTCCCCAAAACCAAATGCTTAATAAAATGCTTGCAATATACAATATAAAATTGCAATATGTAACGGAAATATCTCCGCATTCTCTGCATTCTGAAAAACATGCTGGTGCCAGGAAGGTCACAAACACAAAAACACTTGAATCAGGTTAGGAGCTCGTACAGTTGCTACACCTCAGCTGATCAGCATAACTTGCAAAGCAAAGGTGATACTGTGCAATCATCACTCCATTGGCAAACAAAGTAAGCCCTACAGCCCTCCTCCAAATGGATACCAAGTTTAGTGATGGAAAACTAAGACCTAGAGATGATGTGCGATTTGCTCAGAGTTTCTCCTTCTCCAACAGCTGATGTTTCCCAATATATAATGAAGCACATCACCACCAGAAAGCTTTTGTTTGGAACAATAAAGACCTAAAAGCCTGTAGCTCTTTACAGAGCACAGGTGTGAGCACAGCTGAATTTAAGTACTAGTCTTGGGTAGTTCAAATCGAGAAACTTAAGCTTTCATGTCCCTTTTGTGCTTTCTGATAAAACAAACATTTGGGCTGAGAAAGGGCAAGTAGTGAACAACGGAGAAAGGTGGCTAATGGCTCATGCTGAGTCTGCTAATGTGGCTGTTAAGTGTTGCAGGATTCCCCTCTCTGTGTGGCAGTGATCCCACTAATGTAGGAATGAAGTCTCCACACCGAGTCATTTATATGCTCTGGCTTTGTTGTGAGCAATGCCAAGGCATCTGACGTGGCCCCTAACAGGCCATGCTTTGATTAGATGATACTGTGGTGACAGTACCAGTCACTCCCCTTTGAGCCTAGTGCCAGCTCTCAGTTTTGCCGACCCAGCTGTTTGAAGGACCTTGATCAGAACCAGATTGGTCTCCTGAGCCAGCTTAAAAAACTGTGGGGCTGGGGATGAATCTGGCTCCATGGGGCCGGAATGGGGTTGTATGACCTAAGAGCAGCACAAGCAGATCACAGAACAGTTCACTAAAACTGAAGCATTAGTACTGTGCAAGCCACTCATCTGGAGTACTCAGGGAGTAACCCACTTCAAAAGCAGGTTAACTACTCAAGACATAGAAGCAGCAGCTCCATTCTTGTGTGTGGCACTGGCTTGCCATGCTGACATGGACAAACTGCATCTCTTCATGCATTTTCCTGTGTGTGTGTGTGTGTCTTATTTCACAGACTCCTCAGGGTAGGTGCACTGTGGCTGGATGGTACCCAGCACAAGAGCGCTACTGTCACAATCAGAGGCTGACAGCAGTTTGCAAGCTTCAGCCTCTGAGCTGAGTGACTTCATAATGCCCCTTTTGTAATTATTATGAACTATGTAGCAGTTCACAGTGATGCCACAGTGGTGCCAACAGTAAACTAAGGCATTACAAGAACAAGTGACTTTTTCACGCTGGCTTTGTGAATCAGTGAGAGAGAAGGAAAAGCAGTCCACATCTCCTGTCTCCCAGAACCCTGGCTCGAAGAGCTAGATTGAAGCTCTCCTGGGGAATCTGTGTAATTATATAAATCAAGAGCTATTCGTTGAAAGGCGTCTGAATTAGGTGCTTCCTCAAGGCAAACAAATCTGTCATTCCCAACTCCAGCACACGTTTCAGTTTTTTGTGTGTGTGTGCATATGTGTGTGTTTTAATATGTGAAGGTTAAAAGTTTGCAAAACAGAATGATTAATGGAGTGTGGAAACCAAGCCCACACAGTGGAAATGGATAAGGAACAGAAAAGGCAGTTTTATGTACTGCTGCCATGAGACAGTAGCTGCCCAGCTTGCTGTGAGACCTTTGTGGCTAAGCTTAGTGTTCCTTGTTTGTGTGGGGTGCAGGTTCTCTCCATCTACCATACTGCATTGCTGCCCCCCTTTTCATCCACTGCCTTTTATTTTGATACCTGGGAGAAGGGTGGAGCATCTTGCCTCCAGTGCTGCCTTCTCATGAGTACAGGATTAGGGATAGTTTCTGTACAGAGTTGCCCTTCATGCCCCACCCCCCAGCACACCACCATGTAATGGTAATGAGCACCCCTCCAGTCTGGCTAGAATTAGATATATTAAACCTAAAGTACTAAATGACTAGCCAGAATGCTTTGGGTTTTCACTGGCATAAAATCCAGCCACATCTGGTCTGAATTCCCTTTCTTTTATACCATTTTGCTCTGGTTACATGCTATTCACCTTGATACAGACTTTCACATTTTGCCACCAGGGTAAGGTCACATCTCTCGTATGCTGACTGTATACAGTTCCTTGTAACAAATTGCTGGTTTTAGACTAAACTCGACAGTATTTCCATACAGATTAGTTTACTTTTAGATTTCCCAGACAGCTAACTGGCAGGCAGGTCTGTGTTCTGGATAAGAGAAATGTCTTTCTATTCCAGCTATGGCTTTATTACTTGTCCTAGGATTTGTATTAATTTATTTCCCAAGTGCTTTATAGACTATAATTCTTACAGGTATTCACCCAGATTAATGACATTATTCTCTTATCATTCTTCTGAGATTCCCTTCAGTTGTTCAGATCAAACACCCTCCTGTGTTTACAGACAGGTTTACAAGAGCCTTTTCAATTGTTCCTTTGTCTAGTGGCTTAATGTAGGGTTTGCTGTATGTCATTCCTAACTATAACAGAGTTCTTAAAATAACTGATGTTGCTACAATATTCCTAGCACCCCGTTTACCCAGCCACTGCTTTCTCCTTCCGAAGGCACCCTGTAAAGGAATACTCAGCCTCTTATCACTGTGGTGCAAATTGTGCAATTGATCGCAGTCTAAATGCCTTCTATTGACTATTGGTGTTATTTTTAAATGTGTTACTTTGTTTGATCAGCATACCTTTAGCATGTGTGTGACACAGTCTGGATCAAGCAGTGTGATGGAAGTAGCTCTTGAAGCCCAGTCCAACACAACATGTTTTATAGGGTTGTTACAGGACTGTCTGCATGGCTCCCTGGAAGATGCTGGAAAAGTGAATTCTTAAATTGGCAGATGGGTTCCTGCCCGTTACCCATCCCCACAGAACCCAAAACCTGTGCTTCATCTCTGTGTATTTGTTCAGAAAATTTCCTCACCACCATGGGGCCTCTGCTACATCTCCCTGCTGTGGTTTGTCCCACAGGTGTTTGCCCTTCCCCAAGCATAACCTACTTCCCCAAGTAGAGCTGTTAATGTAGTGGTAGGAAGGCAGATGCATTCCTGATACTATCATCTCAATGAATCCCTTGAAAGCCTTGATGTTCCCACAATGAACCTAAAGGCTAGCACCTAGCTTTCTGCCTTGCCTGCAAGTTTGATCTCTAATCGGCATCACATGTTTTTTTCTGTTCTCTGGATCGAGCATAAAAATCACTCCTCTCTGCTGGGTCCTTATCTTCAGCCAGACAGAGGGTTAGGTAAGGTAAAATAATTGTCATGGGGCTCCCTTCAGTTTCATAACAATTGGAGGTTGTAGGAGGTTAGTGACAAAAGGGATCAACTGGCCAGAAGATCCAGTCTTAAAAGTACCTACAAGAAAGGAACTGTCTGAAGGCTCTTGCAAGCTATGGAGGGGTAGCTGATGATCCAGCATATGCAACATCTTCCTCAAACTACCGAGGCGATTCAAAAACAGGTCACAATGAGCAATAGGAGAAACCTACCGGCATGTGTTCATTTTAGTCCATTTCAAACTATGGAGCTGAGCTTCTTAAAAGTAGACTTTCAAGACTATATTGTCTCTATTTCTGATCTTCTTTTTAAAACTGGAAATTCTAAGACTCCTACAAAAACTAATTTCTACCAAAGGGAATTCAGTTTGAAGTTGGTGTCTAGTCAAATCTGAACTGTTAAGCTCATTTAAGCAAGAGGTATGCTGCCTTCCAGGAGCTAAGATCTGAGACATTGCAGAGAGGGTGCCAGAACTTATCAAGAGCAGGGACTACTATTCACTGTTACTCTTTCACGTGGGCATGAATGACACTGCAAGCCAGAACCTGGGCAGAATTAAGGACGGCTATAAAGCCCTGGGGGTGCAAGTGAAAAATATTGGTGCCCAAGTTATCTTTTCCTCCATTTTACCAGTTGGAGGAAAGGGGGCAGACAGAAATAGATGTATAATGCATATCAACTCCTGGCTACGTGGCTGGTGCAATTGTGAGGGTTTTGGCTTTTATGACAATGGGACATTCTTTGATGACTATAACCTGTTAGGGAGGGATGGAATCCATGTGTCTAGAAGAGGCAAGGGAGTCTTTGGCAGCAGGCTGGCCAACTTGGTGAGGCGGGCTTTAAACTGAAGGACTTGGGGAGTGAGGTCAAAAATGGCAATACTCACGCCATCACATCCAACTGGGGAATAATCCAGGCCAACCACAGCAGCGACAAATGTTCCTTAGCTGCCTCCCAAGATGAGAACCAGAAGGCCAGCCACCTCAAGTGTGTGTATGTCTATGGTGGATCCTCTTGCTCCCCTCCAGGGTAATCTGCATGCTCGATCACCTCTCTGAAATGCCTGTACACCAATGTATGCCGCATGGGGAATAAGAAGGAAGAACTAGAGATCTGAGTGTGGTCACAAGGGCCGTGATCTCATTGCAATTACAGAGACATGGTGGGATAGCTCTCATGATTGGAATGCTGTCATAGATGGCTACATACTTTTTAGGAAAGACGGGCCAGCAGGGCAAGGTGTGGAGTTGCTCTCTACGTTAAGAGAGCCACTGAAATGTATCAAGCTTTGCCTAAGGGTGTATGAAGAACGAGTCGAGAGCTTATGGGTAAGAATTAAGGGGCAGGCTAATATGGGTGACACTGTTGTGGGTGTTTACTACAGGCCACCTGATCAGGAAGAGGAAGTCAATGAGGCCTTCTACAGACAGCTGGAAATAGCCTCATGATCACAGGCCCTGGTTCTCATGGGGGACTTCAACCACCCTGATATTTGCTGGAAAGACAACACAACCAGGCATGCACAGTTCAGGAGGTTTCTGCAGACAATTGATGCTAACTTTTTGACACAGGTGCTGGGGGAGCCAATGAGGAGAGGTGTGGACCTTCTACTAACAAGGCTGGATCTTGTACTAACAAAGAAGGACTGGTTGGGGATGTGAAGGTTGGGGGCAGCCTTGGCCATGAAACGGTGGAGTTCAGGATCCTGCATGGAGGAAGCAGGGCAATAAGTAGGATTACAATGCTGGACTTCAGAAGAGCTGACTTTGGCCTCTTATGAGGAAAGACTGAGAGACATAGGTGTGTTTAGCCTGGAGAAGATGGAGAGGGAATCTCAGCAGTGCTTATCAATATCTATGGGGTGGGTGTCAAGAGGATGGGGCCAGACTCTTTTCAGTGGTGCCCAGCAACAGGACAATGGGCAACAGGCGCAAACTGCAACACAGGAAATTCCATCTGAACATGAGGAAAAACTTCTTTACTTTGAGGGTGGCAGAGCACTGGAACAGGCTGCCCAGGGAGGTGGTGGAGTCTCCTTCTCTGGAGATATTTAAAACCCGCCTGGGTGTGATTTTGTGCAATCTGCTCTAGGTGACCCTGCTTTGGTAGGGGGGTTGGACTAGATAAGTTCCAGAGGCCCCTTGCAACCCCTACGATTCTGTGAGTCCCCCTTTAATTCCTTTAATGCTCGTTAGCTGGGTGGGTCCAAGATGGATTTATCTGTTTTTAGCAGTAAAAAACAATCATGAAGTTCAGGTTTGAATCCAGCTCAATGATGAGAGGAAAAATTTGGGGTTCTACATCCTGGACTTTGAGTATTTGTCTAACGAGTGAAGGTTCAGAGGTAGGAGATAAAGAGAAAGTAATTTCTTTTAATTTCATACAAGGTTTTTGTTCCTGACTGGAATCTCTAATTCCAATTTTTGCTGTAGGCAGCTCAGATGTCAATATATAACCTTGAAGGCCCAGTATAGAAAAGCCACGTGTCACCTTCTGATAAATTGGGAGGGATTTAATTAAATGAACATATATAAAAGACACATGAATAAGAGATGGCCCAGGAGCTCTTCTAAATTAGCTTAGCAGGAGGAAAAAAAAGTGACTCTCCATCAGTAGTGTAAACGAAGGGCATCACTTTTTATAACATAACCAAGTAGAATCAGAAAGGTTAAGAAAACTTACAGCATTCCCTGCCTCTGAGTTCTCTAGCTTGTTATCATATGCCAGCGGACTGAAGAGAAGGAAACAAAGTGCTTATTTAACCAGAAAGAATGAATTTTCACTGTTAGTCTTATACAGAAGAATCAAAACCACCAGGTGACTTCTGATGACATATGTTCGGCTTCACAGGGTCTGAGGAACCTACCAGTGGAATAAAGGCAAAAATCCAAAACACAACCTCCTGTTTTACATTTTTAGACCTGCCCCATTCCAAATAGTTTTTTAGTAATAAAAATTCCTGTAACACAATAGAGATGAAATCCCCTCTTTGTTTCTCTTTAAAATAAAGCTGATAATGTACAAAATACCTCAATATGTATTATTTGCTATAATTCAAATTGTTTACAGAACAGGGGTTCCAGCAGGCCCTAAAAATTTCTTCACACTTGTGTGAATCTGGTCCCCAGGAGAGCAGGGATTCAAAGGAGATGAGGTGTTGAAACAATACCAGGAAATGTGTGTACAAAGCTAATTTTTTAAATTATATCTAGTTATAAAAATGAGCCTTAGAAGGAAACATCAGAGGGAAAAATTCTGCTGCAAACTGGAAATCTTGCAATTCTGCAGCAAGAAGGCTAGGAGAAAGCAAGTTAGAAAAACCAAAGCATGCTGCTTGCATTTTGGTACAGGAATTCATTCATGACAGTGAAAGACAGCAGGAAGAATCCAGCTCAATGCAAATGAAAATCATATATCTGAACATGGGGAGGAGATTTTATCATCTAGGCTGTTTCATACCTTTATTTAAACTATGCTTCCCTGAGGAGGAGAAAAACAGAAATCAAACCAACAAACCAGAGAAGGTTCCTTTTTTCTGTGTGTGTATGTGTGTTTTAAAATCCAAATTCAGCTCTTAGTAGGCCAGACCCAAACACTTGTTTTAACAAGATTAGCTCATTTCAAAATCCATGGTACTATTTTTGGCTTCCAGGCCAACATGTCTGTCAATTCTCCCCAAGTGACAGTGCTTCTGAACTCTCTCATGTTGTACAGCCACTCTGTATTGTCCTGAGGATTTTGCTCTAAGGGATACATCACTTCATCGGGGAGCTGGACAAGTTCTTTGCACTTTATCATTATAGAGACAGGTTTTGACAGTGCAGCTAATGTTCCCTTGGCACCCAGAAGATTTGCATGAGAAGACAATAAAATGAGGTGGGAGCACTAAGGCAGGAAAACAGTCCTCTGTCAGTCCTCTGTAAAGACACCAGTGCTTTCTAGGACAACAGCTGTGGACAGATGGAATTTATCCTGTTGACTCCTAATTACAGCGAACTGGAAGCCCTTGTCTCTGACAGAGAATCTGCAGTGTGGGTGGCATGAGACCTTGGAAGATTCCTGTATTGCTATTATTCTGTGGCTGGCATGGGCGAAAGACAACAGTTAAATATACTCCATCCTTCATGTCAGAACCCTGCACTGACTGTTTTCCCTAGGAAATCGGGTCTTCCCTGACCATCTTTTGATTATTGCTTCACAGAGCCTGCAGCAGTGATGCTGAGGCTGTTGCAGAGGGGCAAGAGAGTCCTGATGCTACGTGGCCTCTGACTGCCCAGATTCAGATGTCTCCTATAACAGACTGGGGACAGCTAGGACACACACGGTTTGACAGGATGGTTCCAAGGAACCTTAGTCTGTCCAAAGTGATGCCTGCCCTAGTGAGGCTACAAGAACAAAGGCTCAAAGGTGCCTCAGTGCCACTTCTCATCATTAGATCTTTTCTTGGTCCCACATACAAGCACAGCTCCCTGACTTGGCTTACTAAGCAAATGGCTTATCCAAGGATGAAATTACTGCTGCTCCAACCTCTTTTTAGAGTCTGTAGCTAAAGCCCAGTAGATTGCAGAGTGGCTCATCTTCCTACAGCCAGAATTATAACAGGCAGATCAGATTATGTCTCCTTCCTGGCCTGCTTCTTGGCAGGGTAAATAGCCACGTGCACTAATTCATCATCCAGCTTGGAAATATGGCCTGTACTCAGATGGAATGGTTTTAAGACAGCTCCCCAAGAGCTTGTAGAAGTCACGTCCTGCGTACTGTGATCCTTGCTGACAATTAACTTGGGAAGCAAAGGCCAACCAACTAGACCTGTTCTGATGTTCTCTATCAGGCATGTGCAGACATTTAGTGTGTGTTTGCCTGAAGAGCTGGAGGGATACCTCCAGTTAGACTCTGAAGCACATGCTTGTTCCCTAAGTGCTGCCTTCTTCTCTGACAGCTACACAGTGTGGCTACCTCAGCACAACAGAACAATTAAAATGCATGAGATGCAATAAGGGAGACATTTAGAAAACCATAATTTCCTAGTGTCTTGAGTAAAACCCTGCAAAATGGCAATAAAACTGGTTTTAGCAGCCTTGAATTTGCTTCCAAGTGCATAGTGATTACATGTATTTCCCTTGTGAACTCAAGTCACAGTTTTGTTGTCACTTCTCCACTGGCATCACAACTAAGAGACGCTAAGAAACCTGGCCAGCTTAGATAACACACTAGTGTATGCTCTCTAAATGCTAGTGGTTTGTCAGCTAACTAATAGAACTGAAAGAAAAAATATTTTTCATTTAACAGGTAATGTCAGAAATTTAAAGGCTTTTTCCTTTCCAAAACAGTGTGAAAACAAACAACAACAAAAAAAATCATGAATCTCAGAGGAAAAAAGATAAGTTTGCTTGCAACTTTTTTATTTGTTTCATGTCAGCAAGGAGATCAAACCACAGTCTTTTCTGGTACCAGAGGCAGCTCAGCACCCTGCAGGGTAGACCTAAAAGGGATACAGCATACAGGGAAATCAAAGGAAGCTATGCTCCCTTAGAGATTAGAGCAACAGCAATTTCATTTGCCCTTCACTGTCATTCTGCTTGCAGTTTCTTTTTCTGTTTCTCAAGAACTGGTGTCCTGGTAAGGGGAAAATTCTGCTCCACTATCTCTACACCAGCCCCTAAACAAAGCTTCACATTCTGGAAATGCCTGAAGAGATCTGATCTTCTTAGAATCAATATACTTATGCTTCTCCTTGACAGAGGTGACCCATACTCAGCCATCATTTGGTTTTGGAGGGGTATCTGCATAGACTTTTGCAGGCTCTGACACATGCCCATGATCAGAGACAAGCCATCTACAATCAGGAAGCCACATAGCCATGCTGACACTGAAAGACCAGGTCAAAATGAATGGCAGAGAGAGGTGTAGGAAATCAGGATTTGCTATTTTCCCATGCAGCCTTAGTTCCTGGGGCTCAAATTGGAAGACTTCAGAATAACGTACCCATTTGTTGCATGCATACCGAATGGGCTATGCAGTGCGTGCTTGTACTGAAGAGGCACAACATTAGATTGTTAGGCTCATCTTAAGTTTTCAGAACACACACACAAAGAAATTATGTGAAAAAGAGAAATTTGTGCCTAAAGCAGTCTGATGCCATTTCTTTAATAACTGCACTGTTAATCAGCTTACTGGAGGTTAAAACAGCCTTGTATGGTTTTAAGCTGTGGTCACATTTCCATGGTCTTTCCATAATTTAAGAGCTGTTTTATTCATCAGAAGTCAGTAAAATAAACCCAAACATGAGTGTATTTTCCCACGATGAGAGAATTTTGAGATGGCAGAGACCTATTAGATAATTTACTCCATCTCCCAGCCAATGCAAAACTGGTCCCAATAAGGTATTTGTCAATGATTTATTCAACATACTTTTAAAATTCACAAGATTGCAGTTAAATCCTTCTTCCAAGTGAGACATTTTTCCTGACATTCAAGTCAGGCCTTTCCTGCTGGCTACGCTGCCTCCATGGTCCATCTTAGGACTGCAGTTCTTTGGCTTTGCCACATGCTATAGGGGTAAATTGTTGCTAGTGCACTGGGGGCGTAAAGGATTGATGGGTCTGACATTTCTATATGAGCACCAGGCAAAGAGCAGAGAGAGCTCAGAATCCAAGTTCTTCTGCAAATTGTTTCTCCCTCTCCAGGTTTCATGCATTCCCCATTTTCAGTTCTTTTACCTTGTTGATGAGGCTGGGATCACCCGGGCTGCTCTCGTCATCTTCTGAACTCTTCTGTTCCTCATCTGACGTGACAACCTCCATTGGTATCACAGAGACTGGGCACACCTTGTAGGGCTCGGTGTAGGCACTGCAGAGAGAAACAACAGACTAGCTCACTGGTGTTATTTCCAGACTGGTGTTATTGCTCAGACATAACAAATCCACACATTGCCCAGAGATAACCAGTCAGGGGGCAGGGAATCCCTGCAGACCTGCTAGGCTTGGAAAGCCAAGATTTCTCAAGCTTTGTTTTTTTGCTGCCAGGTTCAACAGCAACCATTTAAGCAAGTAGAAGGATCTGAAAGGAGCACTGGGAAGTTAACAACTTGTTCAAGCCTCCCCAAAGGATCCATGTTCTGGCTCAGTTTGGAGCAAAAAGTTCATACCTAGTTGCAACCAGAACTGCTATGTTCCTCCCTAGTCAACCGCTCAAAATGGATGTAATAAAATCATACTAACATCTCAGTGTTCATTAAATGGAAGTTAGATATTGTAACAATGGGTTTTCTGGGAAAACATCAAAAGGATGAGAAAAGTATAATTGTAATACCAATGGCATCAATTAAAGCACAAGGTACTCAGATCCCAGAATCCTTGAGTTGTTTCAAGGGAATCTGAATTCCGTTCCAGAAACCCAGAGAAAGACATGCAATAAGAGTACTGGATCTGGTGTGTAATACAGGCCAGCGGCCTCCCAGCATTTCCTTTTAGAAAAAAAATCTTTTTTAAAAAATAAAATTGCCAGTGATTTCAAAACCTCCACAAAGCATTACTAGCGGTAGGTTCTCCAGATGGTGCCTGCCCTTTATCTTAGAAAGATGTCTTTTATTGCTGATCTGAATATGCCTAGCTCCAAATTCCAGATACTGGATCTTGTTAAACCTTTGTCTGCTGAATTGCGGGTAGTCTTGCAAATTTTATTACTGTGTGGGTACTCAGAGGCTGTATTCACGTTGTCCCTTGTCTTTTATATGAAATAGGTGAAGATCTTGGTGTCTTACCATGTCATGCCTCCTATCATTTAATCATTCTAAAATCTCTGAACTTTATCCAACTATCCATTAACATTATCCAATTTACTAACCATTTTAGCACCAGTTTTTACTACCAGCCAGTTTTAGTACTGTTCTTGGTACTGCAACACAAGACTCAGTATTCCAGCACTGGCAAAAGAAGTCCCATGTATACCAGTGGTAACACCCATCTATTCCTACCTGACTTTACTGTGTTTTTACATTCAAGGATCTGATTAGTATTTTTGGCCACAGTATCATTGTGGGAGCTTATATGCAGCTTATACACCATAGTGGCCCCAAGCCTTTTACATTTGCAGGGGTAGGTTCCAGTGTTCAGCCAACAAAGCAAGTCTGTTGTCTTGAGAAACAAAATCTGACATCTCCATGTGTTCCAGCAGACATGTTGGGCTGCCCAGGTCTGTCTGTAATGTGGGCCTGGCTTGGTCAGTGTGTATGATTTCCTTAGTTCTTATTTCCTCTGAAACATTATTAATTTGCTTTTGCAGCTCTGCCGCATCTCGTTATTCTTCTTTGATCTCCCACTTAGGGATCCCAGATATGAACAAATCCAAAGCTTCAAAGCCAATGCTAGAGTGACAGGAGGCTGGTCAATGACAGGTTAATATAAGTGGGAGGGCAATGAAGAAAGAGACTCCCAAGGCCACTGCCCAGACTCGTATTTCCTTTCGGAAAGGAAACTCCCTACATATCTGCATTCACTTCCAAGCTGCAAACAGGACTGTCTGTCTCCCATGCAGGTGCGGCTGCCAGTCTTTCTTTTATGCCATCAGCTTTTCCCTCGTGCACAGAGTCAAAGAGCTCTCACGAGCTGCCTGGTGCATTTGCTGGGCGAAGGGCCAAGCAGCAGCACTGTTCCTCACCATTGTCTTCTCTCATTTATTATTAGTGTCTGCAGTTTTTCAGTGTGGGTGGCATCACAGCGTTTCAGAAATCCTACCTAGCTACAACAGCAAAGCAGCCTCAGCACAAATGAAAGCAAGAGCAAGGCAGGTACAGGAACTGCTCAGGAGGCTTAGTAATGGTTTAGCCAGTCTCTCACCTGACTTGCACAGCCATTCTGCAGTTTGTACCTGTTTGCCCCAACAGACGTGAAATTAAGTCCCTTCCTCCTTTTCCCTCTCTCTCTTTCATAAATGACTGTATTATGTTAATGTAAGAACACATTATAATTTGGGAAGAATGCCTCAGTATATTAGTCTGGTAGTCATCACGAATGCCATTATTAAAGGCTTATACAGTAACAAAACTTGCAATATTGCTGAACTGTTGCATGGGCTTCATTTATAGTAGGCCTATGGTCTAGTGGCACTGGCTTGTGTTTAAAGAGAAGTCCCAACATGTTATGGGTCTGATTTGCACATGGGATGGTCAGAGGCATGTTTGTGCCACCCTCTCCATCCTGCCCTTCTCCAGCCACTCCAGCAGCACTCAAGTCTTCAGTTCTGAGACTGTTCTATATTGTCATAGAGCTCCTAGGCCATAGACCTTTCCTGATACCCAGCATGTGCTTTACTCCAGTGAATTCACATCCTTTCATCCATTTTATAATTCTACGCTCTTGTGGTCTCCTAGAAATTCTAGCTCCTGAAGACTTGAACTGTTCCCAGGAACTGGTCAGCAGGTGAAGGTGCCCTGGGCAGCTTGGTCTTCAATAATCCCACTGTCGGGTGCCTGGAGGAAAACACCAAGGATGCAGGGATAGATGGCAGATGACTTCTGAGGCACAATAGGTTTTAGGAAATTTTATAAAAGAATAATATGGAGAGTAATGCTAATGCAGGGCAAGGTCTTACCCACAGAACAAACCCTTCAGGTATGCCCAAACAATTGCCATAACTGTATATGAAGTCTTTTATCTTAGTACAAGTTGCTGTGCATCCTGTGAAAATCACCCAGACATGTTTTGGCACTTTCCAAGAGACTATGTAGGTTGCTTTTGATGTCTGTAAACTGCCACTATTGGAGAAACCTTCCAACTTAATATTTGAGACAAAAAATAAACTGCTTTATTAAGATAATAGAGTCACCAAAATTAATGAGATGTAACCACTGATCATGACAAGAGTCCATCTCTAATAATAGGGAAATAGTCACAGCCAACTTCATGCACTATAGTTCTGCTAAAGCAGTTTAATCTCCATTGATCACAGAATCACCTCTGGAGGTCATCTGGTCCAGCCCCCCTGCTCAGGCAGGGCCACCTAGAGTCAGCTGCCCAGGACCGTGGCCAGCTGACTTTTGAATACCTCCAAGGATGGAGACTCCACAACCTCCCTGGGCAACCTGTGCCAGTGCTCAGTCACCCTCAGAGTGACAAAGTGTTGCCTGGTGTTCGAGGGAACCCGCTGTGTTTCAGTTTGTGCCCATTGCCTCTGGTCCTGTCACTGGGCACCACTGCAAAGAGCCTGGCTCCATCTTCTTTGTACCCTCCCTTCAGGTGTTTGTACACATTGATGAGATCCCCCCTGAGCCTTCTCTTCCCCAGGCTGAACAGTCCCAGCTCTGTCAGCCTTTTCTCCAGTCCATTAATCATCCTTGTGTCCTTTCATTGGACTGTCTCCAGTATGTCCATGTCTTTCTTGTACTGAGGAGCCCAGCACTGGACACAGCACTCCAGGTGTGACCTCACCAGTGCCAAGTAGAGGGGAAAGATCCCCTCCCTTGACCTGCTGACAATACTTTTTCTAATGCAGCCAAGGATACCATTAGCCTTGCTCTGGGTACCTTGATTTTAGGTGTCTGTGAAGTACCTTTCAGTGTGGCTTGTAAAGAATAATCCTTTACTGGACAAACAGTAACCTACCTTTATAAAGCTATGGTAAAGCAGAACCACTGAGTTAAACTGCAAGCTGCAACCCAGGATAACACAAGGAGAGAACTCTGTTGGACAGGATAGGGATTGCGAGCCCATTTCCCTCAGGACACATGTCCAGATCACAAACCCAACAGTCACAGGTACTTACTGCTTTCCAAGGACAGTTTCTGAGAGCACCATTAGTACACAATCTTAAAAATGCACAGAACTGAGATGAGAAATTACTTTCTGTAAGAGGATACAGAAATACTGAATTAAAACAACTGTTGTATCTGAGAACAAGCTCCATTTCAGGAATTGTGTGATCTTTGCTTAAGAGTTTCTGACATGCTCTTGAATGAAAGACTCTGTGAAATTGCAAGATGATACAGGCTAGGAAAGAAGAGCCAAGTGATGGGTGCAATGATCTCATGAACCAAGAATAGAAATCATAGAATCTTAGAATCATAGAATGGTTTGGCTTGGAAGAAATTCCCATCTAGTCCCAACCCCCCCTGCCATGGGACATGTTTCACTGGATCAGATTGCTCAAAGTCTCATCCAGCCTGACCTTGAACACCCCAATGATGGGGCATCTACAACTTCTCTGGACATTTTTGCGGCCTCCTCTGGACCCGCTCTAATGGGTCCATGTCTTTCCTGTGCTGGGGACCCCAGAGCTGGATGCAGTACTCACGGTGGGGTCCAAAGCCAGAGGTAATTAGTATTTGCTCTGCATTTATTATTAGCTTCCAATCTACTTGCATATTTTATGTAAGTAATTGCATTGAATGGGTCACTCCTAGTTTATCCCTGACCCCTCTGAGAAGATACTGCATGTCTCTGCATTTCTTCTGTTTTGATTTCTGTCCTGCAGAATAAGGTATGACTTCATTCTGGCTGCAGTTGTGGACTTGTCATTACATTCACATTTAGGGCAACTGTTAAACCTGTAGAAGTTGTGATCTCGGCATAGCTACAGTCCTCTGTAAACTTCTTTTGGTGCACTGCTAGAGTCCAGTTAGTGTCAAGTCGTGCTGTTACACTAATTATCTAGTTGTATGTCCAAGTATGAAAATCCTGAGCTCTAACCGTAACATCTTTGTCATGATCACTGGAGCCCCTAATTAATGTTTGGTTTATAACACAGAGAGACATTGGGTCCTTTGCATGCAAAAATATCTTGCTGTGTTTAAACCTCCCACTTTTAATTTGTTGTAACTCAGCCAGAGAAGAACATTATGAAATGATTGTAAAAGGCAGGGTTTTGTGTTCAGGCCCTTATTCCCTGATGTTCATAAATGCAGGAATTAGGTATTACATTCCCAGGTAGTAAGAATGCTTAACCAGTAAGATGTGATGTTACATCAGGTCTCTGTCTTCACTGCAGTTTGTAACCTCTTTTTTCACCAACTGTGGCCTGCCTCCTTCAAGGCAGGCTGCCCTGAGGTGTTAAGTACTGTATTTGGGTCATAACTCCGTAGACCAGTGATTAAAATCTATATTCCACCCATCTGCCCCCAGTCACCTATTCACCTGGCCGAGCCCTTCTCTAGTTCCTACATCCTTAATCATCTACCACTTAATTACACCATGAATCTAAACAGCTTCTAAGGTAAGGAGACCTATACAAGCTCACATATAACCCATGTGCCAATGGTCATAATTTTTTTCAGGCATCTGATTTTGGTTTTATTCTTGCCACAGAAAGAGTTTTTTTTTGCTTTTATTCTTTCATTTCCCTGACTCTGCCCTCCCTCCCTCCTTGAAAGAGTGAGCAGCAGGGGTTGCAACTTTGCTAGGAAAGCATGTAGACATTGTTGATCAGACTGATTTTTCTCAGTCAAAAAGTTGGACAGACCCCATGAGATGTCTCCAGCATAGTATCTTCATGACCAAGTGTCTTCTGCAAATGTCAGTGGCATGACTAGGAAGTCTGGTTAAGGCTAGGAATTCATTAACAGTCGTAAGATACAAAGTGAGGCTGAGTTTCAGAGGAAGTGCACTTTGGTTTCTGGTGGAGGAGGGGCTGAGCAATTCCTGATAATAAAACCCAAGCAATTCCTTGTATTTCACAATGAAATGGGTCTAGAAATTATGAAAAAAACACAGACAGGAAGGAATATGGGAAACTACTTCCAAACCTGTGATTAGGTCATTGCAACTGGGGATACAGGACAGATTTCATAGTGATTGACACCTTGACTGGGCAGGAACAAGGGGAGGAGTTTGATAGAAGGAGTGAAGTGTGAACAGGTACAGCTGCAGACATGATCAGTAAAAGACTGTAGTAATGCACCTCACCAGCAAGTCTCAGTGGTCTGAATTACAAACTCTGCTTCTTGCATAATAAACCTGGGACACAGCAAATTGCTAGTTGTTGTCCCAGTCACTTGCTATTTCATTTGCTTCTTCCCTTGAATCCAGATCAAGCAGGACAATGCTACTCCCTGATAGCTGATTAGGAACTTACCTTCTGTCTTTTCTCAAACAGCCTATTCAGAACTGATACCAGCTGCTGCATTGAACCTACAGTAGCCTGAACCATCAGCACTGCAGCGTTTCTCAACTCAGCTGCCACCCGGTTGTTCCGTACTGTTCAATTAAGAAAGGCAAAATATCTTGGTGTTGCCATCCCCACAGCACTGGGGGTGTAGGGTTTGCGTGTGAATCAATCAACTCTAGAAAACCAGTGCCACAAGAAACTCTTGTACTTTTGAGGGCAGCAAAAACACACAGTGTATAAAAAAGCCCTTCCTGATCATTGTGGATAATCAGCATGAATTGGACACAAGTCAACAAGATGGTTTTTTGGAAGCAACTACTATTTTGTTGTGCTGAATTGCAAGGAAAAAACCCACAACAACCCACAGCAGAGTTTTATTTGTTCTTTCACTAAGTTTATTGTCAGACTTCTGCAAAGAAAATGTTCCTCTAATGGGTCTGAGAATGTGGATAAATAAATAGATCTGTCACAAAAGGATATCTTACCTTCATTCTCCCCCTTATTCCTCCTTAAAGCCCAGTGTCTTTAAAGACCTGCCATAATAACATCAGTGTTTATTGAAACAACATGGTTGTTCACCAGTTTTCTCTTCCTCCCTCAGAGTTCAAATGGATCCTGGCACTTCATGTGACTTACAGGGCATATCTAAGTGCATGTAAGATGACACCATGCCAAATTACCTTAAACTACACTTGCAACAAGGCTAAGATTTTCTATAGAATTAACCATTATAATTATATAGAATGTAATTTATAATTAAATAATTATGCATATATAATCTATAGTTATATATAGTAATATATATGTCATAAATGTTTACACCTTTGTGTTTCTTTTTTTCTGCTAAATGATATTTTTCTTTAGCTCATTAAAAGCACTGCTAAATAAATTACTGCAAACAATAAACTTTAATGCAATGGAAGATGCTAATAAAAGTGTGGGTGTGGAGAGTAAGGAGAGAAATAGTCCCAGAGTTGGTAGTATCTCAATAGACATGGTAATCCTCAACTAGTTCTCTTCCTTGTAGCAATGATATGGCTGAATGAGAGCAGATTGCAGACACATTATCTGTTGCTCCTCCAGCAATTGTCTGTAATCATTCCAAGAGTTAGCCAACACAACAAAGGAAGCAATGGGCCTTCTGGGACAGTCTAACCTTAAATTGACTGAATAAATGCAGGAGGAGGCAGTGCAACAAAAATCTTTTATTTAGCACCAGTTATATTATAATTAGCAGAGCTGCTGATAGGTACTGGGTAGGGAGAAGCTGTATAGATGCACTGTACTGGCTATCTGTGTACCTTCACCTGTGATCACGTACTGGTGTATCAGGAAAGAGGTGCTCTGGAGTCTACAGACTCTCTGGTTATCCTGCCCCTATAGTGATGTTTACATTTGACCTCAAAGGAAAAGGATCTGTGGACTGAGTGGAGGATGAAGCTATCAAAGAGAGGGAAGCTGAACTGATCATTGTAATAGCACTAGCTCCTTTGTAAGTAAAAACGCAAGTCTCTACTACCTATGATCCTTCCACAGCACAGGTTGGGACAAGTCAGCGCACAGATGGTATGTGCATGGGAAGTGAGGGAGCACTGTGGAGATACACAACAGGTGTGAGAGCTCATAGAACATGATTCACAGACTGACAAATACTGTATTTTGTCTAGCTTGGATGTGCAAGTCTCAAAGAGATAGTTACCCTTGTTTTAATTCCACCCCTATCCTTCAAATGACCTTGCAAATTCTACCCCAGTCTTCAGCAACAATTACATCAATTCTTCAGGATTTTTAGAAGTTATTCAGTCAGCATTAGTGAGATGTAAGAATTTAACTCGGGGATTTAACAGTGGCAAAAATACCCAGCCAACGTTATTATAATAAAGGCCTAGGAAGACCGTGTATTTTTGTTTGCATAACAACACAAATGCTCTTGGCTGTACGCTCATCTCCTGGCCACACACACAAGTGATGTCTTGTTTCCTCCTTTAGAGCCACCAACTGCCTCAAAAA
>VYXH01001378.1:71958-109786 GCA_013397275.1 Burhinus bistriatus | reverse complement strand
AAAAAAAAAAAAGAAGAGAAAAGCTGAGTTGATGGAAATCTAAACTTAAGGCCTGTCCCTTCCAGTAGGTGATGTAAGTCCTCTGTGAATCTGTACATCAAGTGATGCACCCTAAAGAAAGGCTTATAAATCTCACTTGCCTTCTGCTTCATGGTCTATGCTCCAGCAGTGATCATGAGGGGAGAAGGGGAGTGCTCTTTCCTCTAAGGTATTTATATTAACATATCCCTGGAACTCTCAGTTAATGCTTCATGATATCTGTGGAGTATCCATCCTTTCCATCAAGTGGCTCTTTATAAATCTGAAATGCAGCTGTTTGGGCTGTTAAGGTGTGCTGGCAACGTCCCTTCACATGCCAGTGCAGTAGATCCATCACAGTGTCTAGAAGTTAGTAAGATCATGTGTGTTGGGACAGACTTACAACATATTTCTGCCTTGCAACTGAACCTGCTCAGACAGTGTAAGCGTGCTAGAAATTTGTTCATCAGTCAAGAGCAATTAGCATCTCCCTGAAGCAATGAGCATTTGTGTAGGGTTCAGGTGTTGTGCAGTTTTAGTGCCACAGTGATTCCCCCCATGTTAATCATATGGGAGGGAGCAGGCCAGTGGGAGACTCCCATGACTGGACCCATCTCCAGGGCAAAGCAAGTGTGATGTGGCCAGTGAGGACATCCAGATTCCCCCATCCCAGATCCTGAGCACCTCCTTCATTCTCATGTGTCCCTTCAGGGACAGGGAACTACTTCTATAATTGGATTTCAGTATTGGGAAATGCAGTTTCTGGAGAAAGAGACTAGGTGGCTTCTCATTAATCACAGGAGTGTAACACACCATCACCAGCCAGCCTGCATTGGCTTCCTTGGAGTAAACTGGTTTCACTGGGAAGTAGGTTTCAACATACTATCAGTCTAAAGAACAGTATGAAGAAGTGCAGCACTTAAGGAACCTCTGCTGCGTTCATATTTGCACTGAACCCATAATTTGTCTCCATAAGGTATATACAGCGTAAAGGATGATCCAAGCTAATAATACTCAGAGGGCAGGCAAAGGATATCTTGCTTAATGATTTCCAGAAACAAGAGTCCAGGGTGTGCCCAGGTTTTAGCCATTGTGGCAGCATTCAGTTAACAACTGGATTACCTCCCTGCTGCCTCCCTCTTTCACTCTACATCCCTAGTCAGTGCCAGGACAGAGAAAGAGAGAATAATATTTGATACTACCTTTAATAGGATTTAGGACAGAACTTTTTTTCCTAGAGATCCTGCTAATTTATTTTCTTTCCGTCTGTTGCAAAGTGCAAATTAGATGATGCAACTTATTACCGCCAACATATTTAAAGGGCCAAAGAGCCCTGATTTATTTCCTGAAAATATCTTACAGTTTCAGAAGTGCCTGCAAGTAAAGATCAAAGCAGTATTTGGTCCAAACTGTCACCACAAGATGAAGAAAGCAGTAGAAGAGGCTAGAAACCACATCCTTGGTCCCATTCCTACAGTGGGACAACTGCTATTAAAAGCTGGTTTTGCCAGTAATTATCAACACATGGCTCACCATATTCACTGTTTCCACACAGTGGGAACAGGAAGTAAGTGAACTCTCTGGGTTTCTGGGGTAAATGCTGACTTCTGCTCTGCCTTTTGTGGGGGACATAATGTCTTTTTGTCCAAGATGTTTCATCCGTTCATTAGCAAAACTATGGTTCTGGACTGCTACAAGACAATTCTTTCAATTCTTTGCTAAAGAGAGGCAGGGGTGTTGAGTTCAGTTAGGCCTAGATCCACCAAAGCTCTGAAATGAATGTCAGTTATGACCCTAAATATTTTTCTGTGTGTATTGGTGATTGCACTGGCAATTATTTGCGCCGAGTCAGCAAAGCAGGTTTGTAGGAACTACCAGTGAAGGTATAAACAGTTATTCTCTGTCCATGGGGTACATCCTTTCCAAGTATAACCTCCCTGAAGCCAACTGAGTGGTGATGAGCGTAACATATCAACTCAGAATCAGATATGCTCAGTTTACAAATGACCAGTAAATTGCTGCCACAACCTTCCCATCGACAGACTCCAGCCTGTGCCCATTCTGACTCATCTGTCATAGGGATCTTAGCTCATAACTGGATATAATGTATTGGATGCAAGAGGGAAGCCAGAATCTCACCTGGACACAGCTGGGTTATGCAAAGCCCACATATATAAAATCCCCTTCATCCAGTGGGGAGGGGACCCCCCAAAAAAACCCCAACCCTCTATTATTGGACCAGATGGATTGAATGCAACTTTTTTCTACATGCAGTATCCCTATCCCTGGCTTTATTTCAAGTCACATGCCCAGCAGTTACTAGTTCAAACTCTGTCTTTCTCAGACAGTGATGTCCTTATTGCAAAAAATTAAAATCATATGAACTCAATGCAGTGACGGTAATTGGGAGAGGCAGTGGGGTGCTGAATGACCCATTTTTATTAAAACTGATTATTTATTTTCTTTTATCCATTTGTAAATTACTTTTTTAATTCATTCTGCAAAAGGAAGGCTCATTACTGAAGGAAATTAAAGTCCAAATGCATTTAAAGCCAATAAAAGGAAATGCCTGTTAGTGCAGCATGTGTTTAGCCAGTCAGTTCCCTGTTACAGCAGATCATCAAGGCAAATATTGCAGCTGAAGACTGAAAAGGGCAGGAAAAACATGATGTCTGCTAATAACATACACAGCCTGACAAGTCAAGGGAACACAGGGATAATCACATTTCACACTCTGAGGCATAAGCAGTTTGCCTGCCAAGGCCAGAAGGGAGTTCTTCCTTATGCCACAAACATTTCAATTTGAATTTTGCTCTTTCTTGCATTGGTGTGGTGCAGGATATAGGAGAGAGGAAGAGGATTTTTGGTCAGATGCATAAGGCTTTTGCTCTGTTCTGAACAACTTTAGGGACAAAACTCTCCAGCCTTCAACCACTGCTCCTGGAGGTGCTCACAGAACAATGGTGCTGGTGCAGGTCTAGTTCTGGAAGGGAGTGCAGGCAGTGAGGAGCACACAGGGGTTTGGGCTCCATCTCAGAGCATGTCCTCTGACCCAGCCTGGGGCAGCATAACTAGAGGAGGGATAAGAGAAAGTCTGACAGTGAGGTTTCACTAGCCATGTCCCAGATGTGCTGGGATGGATGGGCTGCTCTTGCTTTGAGGCACCTACACAAACCTGCACAGCCAATCCATGTTTCAGGCTCAGCCACGGGTACCCCAGGGTGCACGGCTGTCTGCGAGCAACATTTCCCTCCCTGATCCTGCAGCTTTAAACCGCTAGAAAAAACAAAGCAACAGTAAAAGCTGGACATGCCTGAAAACAAAACACAGTGTCCTTGGGCCTTGGACAAATGGCACACCTCCTCCCTGCTCTCCCAGGCACGCTGGAGAGGCAGTAAGCTGTGGCGGCCTCGGCTCGCGCTCAGCCTGGCCCTCCGGCCCTTGTCCTGCATTTCCTGTAAACAGGGAACACTTCCTCCCCAGAGATGACCTGGCAATGAACTAGCGAAGGCTGACGCTCGGCTGCACCGCACCCAACGCCCCACCATGCCAGAAGGTACAATAGGGTGGCTGATAATACATAATAGGTTATTAAAGGCAGCTCTGCCCTTTATAGACTTCTTTGAGCACATTATTTACATCACATGTCGGCCACCACAGCTTTTACTTTCATTAAATCAGTAGCTTCACAGGCACCCAGAACTATTCTATCCAGCAGCATCAGCAGAGGTTTTCTTTAAGGCATCAGCACAGCTCTTCTTATGCTTCTCTTTTTTTCTTTCCTTTGCTAAATCACAGTCCTGTTGTTCCCCAGCACCCCATTGTTCCCCATCTCTGATAACCTTTTGCTATGTTGAATCCTTGCAGTGCTTGGAAACCTGAACTAAGAGGGGCAAAATGAAGACCTGAGTGCTCGGCAGTGATAAAAGTCTCTGTTTTGTGCTGTGAAACTCTTCTTCCTTCCCAGACCATGCAGGCCATGCAGGCCATACATCTGCATCATGTTGAAACTTTCCATACTGCACATCTGTCAAGGAACAGAAAATAAACAAGGAAAACATCCACTAATTATCAGGATGGGTTTCAAGTAAGTTGCTGAACAGCCCCTAGACACAGCACAAATCACGGAATCACAAGAAGAAAAAGAGAAGCATAAGAGCTGTGCTGTTGGACAGAATAGTTCTGGGTGCCTGTGAAGCTACTGGAAGGGACCTCTAGAGATCATCTAGTCCAACTCCCCTGCTGACGCAGGAATGCCTAGAGCACATTACTCAGGACTGCATCCAGGCGGGTCTTGAAAATCTCCAGAGAAGGGGACTCCACCACCTCCCTGGGCAGCCTGTTCCAGTGCTCTGTCACCCTCACCGTAAAGAAGTTTTTCCTTATGTTTGAATGGAACTTCCTATGTTCCAACTTGTGCCCGTTGCCCCTCGTCCTGTCCCTGGGAACCACTGAAAAGAGTCTGGCTCCATCCTCCTCCAACCCACCCTGTAGATACTTAGAAGCAAGAATAAGGTCTCCTCTCAGCCTTCTCCAGGCTAAAGAGTCCTAGCTCTCTCAGCCTTTCCACATAAGGGAGGTGCTNGGATACGCTCTATCCCCTCATCCAGGTCATTGATGAATATATTGAACAAGACTGGACCGAGTATTGACCTCTGGGGGACACCACTGGTTACAGGCCTCCAACTTGACACTGCTCCATTAATCACAACCCTCTGAGTTCTGTCACACAGCCAGCTCTCAATCCACCTCGCTGTCTCCTCATCTAGCCCACACTTCCTCAGCTTCCTAATGAGGATGTTATGGGAGACAGTGTCAAAAGCCTCTGACAGTGAAACCACTCGGCACTTTTGCCCTATTGTCGTCTATAAAATGACTGATCTTAGTGACAGTCTGACTTTGGATGCAGTGGTGTAAACCTGGGAGGATTTCACCCTGACTTTAGTGGAGTTACTTTATATTTATATTTGCGATCTTTGAGCAGAATAAGACCCTCTGATTTCACTCTGAACCCTCTGTAAGACTTACTCCTCTCATAGATCAGTGACAGAATAAGCCAACCACCTAGACTGCATTAATAAGGAGAAGGAAAAGATATCTCCTGTAAGAAGGGACCTTCAGCTAGTCACTTGATGGTCATCTCAGAGTATGAGAAGTACACCTCTGTGGGGAGACCACTATCTGGGAATCAAAGCTGAAACCCCTGCCCTACTACAAATTCTTTGTTATTATCTCCAGCATGTTACTTAAATTCTTTGTGTTTTGGCTGTCATTTGTGTAAAGTGGTTAATCCCAGAGCAATGTCATGTTTAAAATATGGGTAAGACTGAAGGCTTTGGACACTGCAGATCCCTAACAGTGTCTAAAACAGAACTGCTCTGTCCGTCTCCCTTGGGGCACAGTTTTGCTCCTGTTCTTCCTGTTGACTGCAAAATAAAAAGGATTTCACTATACAGTTCTTAAGTCAAAGAGGGATGGGTACCCCCAGGATCATGCCCATGCTTATTTAAGTTAAGGCATGGAGTAA
This sequence comes from Burhinus bistriatus, assembly GCA_013397275.1. Taxonomy (NCBI): domain Eukaryota; kingdom Metazoa; phylum Chordata; class Aves; order Charadriiformes; family Burhinidae; genus Burhinus; species Burhinus bistriatus. Next base: position 104,241 of record VYXH01001378.1, on the reverse strand, counting down.
TGTTTACATTCTTGTAGCCAAGCTGAGATACAGAAATCTATCTGGAACCATTTAAGAGTCACGTTTGCTAGTGTTGCTGTTTTCTGCTGGGGGTGGGGGTTCTTGAATTACAGGCTCTCAGTTGCTTTGAAGCAGCCAAGCTGGCATGGTTTCTGCACAAAGGCACAAACTGGAGAAGAACACCAGCAATGGAAGATTTAGGCAGTGCTACCTGCCCAAGGAATTACAATTTATAAAAAAATTGCAGATAGACACTTCAGAAAAATGTCTGCATAAATCATTCTGTGGGAGTTTTGCAAATGGAGCTAGGCAGAACAAGGGCGTGTTTGTAACACACAGTGGGCTCTCCTGGAGATGCTCAGTGTTGGTGGACTGGTTCTGCTGTCTTACAAGCACAATAAAGAGTTTTAAAGTTTTAAATAGGTAAGAAACTGGGTCTAGATGTTTCGTGGCTGCACAAGGAGGTTACTAACGACACTGAGCTACACAGAACTAGAATATCTTTACAAATCCTGTTCCTTAGTGTCTTTAGGTTTGTACAGTACAGCAGCTCCTCTGTACCTTTGCACATATAGTCCTGAAACTCAGAGTACAGCTGGGACTACACTACTGACTCCGGAATCTAGCCTGGACTGAGATGTGATTAGCTGTCAATTAGGCAAATGTGATCATTACAGCAGCGAATGGATCCAACTCACTATAATCCTTTCAGAAGATCCATCTTAGCATAATTCTTAAGTGATAATAGAAGTGAAAACTCAGAAGAGGATGCCAGCTTGGAAATGGTGTCAGTGAAACACAAACACAAAACTGAACCTGAATCAATCATCATTTGCTGCAGCCAGAATTTGTAGTGATCTGCTTATTAATAGAAATCTGAATTCTTGGCACCTGATTCCAAAAGACAGCAGAAGTGGTGGAAGACAGGGCTTGGTTTTGTGGTGGGAAACATTCTTGGATTTTTTTAAGCTGTTCTGAATTGTATCAGGAAGACTTAAAATTAGTATTCCTAAAGCCTTTAGGTAACAGAGAAAATGATACTTCAAAAGCAGGTAATGACAGTTTTCAGTTTTTCTGTTCTGTCTTTAAAAAGCAGATTTTATTCTTAAATTAGGAGAAGTAGCAGTAACAGACCACTAATACTTCACAAAGTCTGAATCTGTTACAATACTCAGACAATATATTAATTTCTTGCAAGTATTGCCTTGCTTAGAAGTGGTTACAAACACCTTGCATGACGAGTCCAAATAAGAGAATTACCTCTAAGCATTGTTATAGCATTACAGATTTCAATTTCATTCATGCGTAAGTAGAACAACAGTTGGTTATGCACATGGGGGAATAAGGGCAGAACATGGAATTTCAAAAGTGGTATTAAGAACAGTAGGACACCTGTGATTTGTAACTGCCATTTCCAAAGTAGAAATGACACTTGTAATGTATGGCTTTAAGGTGTCCCTTTCAATGCAGTAACAACATCAGTCTTTCAGATCCAGCAGTACAAGAGTGCCCAAGTGTGCAATGTGAGTGCCTTCAGTAGCAGCTGGCAAGGGGATCTCACAGTGCTTTACATATTTCTGTCCTGTAATCAAAGAATTAACCTTGCAGTAACTTGGCATAAACCCTTCATTTGACATGTGCCTCAGGCTGAGAATGGTACTGAGGTTAGAGGGGAGTTAAGGGACAGGTATAAGAACAGTGGATGCTGATAAGGTGTCAAACTGCATCCTAGGCTACCAACTCTGCAGAAAAAGAAAGAACGAACCAGTAGCTCCCATCCAGGATTGAATACATGTATACGGGACTGGCTTCAACTTACGATAAATCAAAACAATAATTTGGTTGGACTCTGTCAGGATTTCTGAGGCTTGATGAATGATTTTAATGTTCCAAATTATTAATGGATCCCAAAAGTAAACTTTGTGGACCCCAAAAGTAAACTTTATTGGAAAAAATCTATAATGATGTGGATTTATAGGATGAAGTTTAGATGCTAATTTTAAACCCAATAATTTTGATTTTGGGTGGGGCGCCAAAGTGATACTTAACATTTTCAGGACAAAATATTGTAAACCTATCACCCTATTCCTTTCAAATTCAAGCCCTAAGATCCGCATTCCACATTTGCCTCAAAACAGCCAAGTCCATCAAAGTTGCTACAGCAACATGAGAAGTTAAAAAAATACTGTCTGTTTTGATCAGGATGCTTGCTTGACATCACATTTTAATGGAAAGTGGAAAGATAATTTCTCATGGTCCTCAAATGGCAGGTAGATTACAACAATGACACAGGTACACAAAACTTTTTTACTTTAAATCAGATGTTTAGCACTACTGTATCTTTATTGTTCAGCTCCAGAACTGGAATACTGACATTAAACAAGTCCCAAAGCTTGAAACCTTAATGCTTATATGTTAGACGTACCAGGGAACCTCTTTAAGTGAGGGCCTGAGCTTTCCTCTGCTGCATGTATCAAGGCATCAAATAAGTCTAAACACCTAGACAGACAGCAAATTTGTGGCAGACTTCCTGACCTAGGAGTAAGAGGACTAAGATATGCCTTATAAACTGTGAAGGAACAAGAAAAGATGAGGAATGAGCTCTGTTATGAAACAGCACCCCATGCAATAAGGGTAGAGGAACAAGCCTCAGAAGCATTTTAAATACAGCCTCCCTAATTCCTTGAGAGAGCTTGAGAGAGTTTCTCTGTCCCTCCCAAGACCAAAAGACCCTGTGCTTACACCTCCCATGCATCCTAAACTAGCACTGGTTCTTGCCATTATTCTTCAAGTGGCACCCTCATTGACTTCACTGATGTCAGCAAACAGACCAGTGTGGAGACTGCAGCCCAGCCTTCTGCTCTGGGGGCAAGCAGCAGCAGCCAGCAATATGAGTGGCATCAGAACTGTCAGCCCAGGGAGTTTGTGTAATGATGTGGCCAGAAGCCATGGCCCAGTTATGACAGCTTGAAGCAGGAATACAAAAGACAAGAGCTGGCCCTTGTCAAACGATTTTCTGTGGCTTAATCTTGCTTCTCTCTCTGTAATAAAGTGTTCTATGTGCAGGCAGATTTAGGATTTGCTGCACATTTATTGGTTCACTTTCCAGGGGGCCCAACTCTTTCTCTTTGTACATGTATATTACAGTCAAAGATCTGGCAACATAGCTGTAGTATGGAGAGTCAGGCTGTGCCTCCATTACCATTTGAGCAAAAAAGCTAGTGTGCATGGCCTGGGTCCTCAACCTGAAACTAGCTCAGCACCAGAGAGGCGAATAGGTTTTGTCTGTCTAGCTGTCTGAATGGGGTCAAACAAGCCTCTGGAACAATGTAGAGGAAAAGGACATGGCCAAGGTCAAGGAGGAGAATGGGACTAGGCAGTAGTGAAATAGATCAACTTGAATTGTTTTAACATCATAGTCTGGGCTTTAATGTGGGCTGCACAAGGCCATGGGGCCATGGTGGATACACACACACCAGTGTGTTCTCGTGTGTGCACAGTCCTGCTTATCTCTGCAGTCTATTCTGCAGCCACTTTGTGCTGTTCACTTTTCAGAGGGCACCATGGGCAGGAAGACAGTGTATCATACAGTGGATCAGAAAGGAGACTAGTGCAAGGAAAGGTAGTATCTGTACAAGCAATGGAAAATGCAGTGAAGCTGCCTGCTCTCTTTACAGATTTGAAAGTATCCAGGTATGTCCTGTTACCATCTTGTGTTGTGATTCTCTGCTGTGTCAAAGCATGGCTGTTACTTCTGTCCCTACTCTGGGAATGAATGCACACCAGTAGAATAAGAGATGTGGTAACCTGAGTGATTCACACACTCCCAGCGGGTCGGCTACATGACTGACATGGGGAAATAGCTGGCTGACATGGGGAAATCACTAATATGCTCAACAACCTCTTTGCAGATAGGCGTTGCTTTACAAACTGTGGTGTTGAAGCCACTGGCAAAAAAGGCTGTGAAAGGTCAACAGGTAACTCTAACCACTCTGAAGAGATCTTGTCTGGCCCTATACCATATGGTGTAGCATGATGTTTTGTAGCAGGTACACCATTCTCAGCCATAAACAACCTGTTCACTTATCACTGAAATGAAAATCAGTATCTTTAAGTAGGGAACGCTCCAAGACTTTCCAACAAATCTTCCCAACTTCCCATCGTGGTCCCATTCTCTGAAGTCCCTGGCCTGTCACAAAGATTTCATGGTTCAAGTGATGCCATGTTTATCTATGTGAAAAGTCCTGAGATACCTTTTAAAATAGCATCCTGCTATAGTATTGCTCCTCTTTATGCCCTGAAGCTTCTTGGTTGAATTGTCATCCCATTCACCCAGGTCTCCATCTGAGACACTTACTTTTACACAGATTCTGAAAGTCAAACACTCTGAACTCCTTCACAGCTTAAAGCAGTGATGAAAAAAGATATTTTATCTGCTACACGTAGAATGGAAAACTCTGATTACTGCAGAATCTGGACTGTTAGTTCAGTTTGTAGAGGACTTTACCAGGAGACAACTGGTTTTCTTTGCTGCAACATCAGAAGCTTAGAAATTTATTTTTGATCCTCAGAAACCTGAAAATGAATTGTAAGATGTTCTAGAAATGAAGCAGAATTGTGTCCATTTTTGGTTGCCCTGAGACCAAAACCTGTGGGTATTTCTTTCTCCCTATAGCTGGTGTTTTAGGCACTGGGTTGTGAGAAACTCCGAATCTAACTCCCAGTGCTGACTGACTGAAAGAGAACTGGGACGAAAACCATACCTGGGAGAAGCAGAGGCTGGGTTTTCTATATCTTAGGCTAGAGCATATAGGAGTTTCCCTTAAACTTTGTCAAAACAGATATATTGTTCCTATAGAATGCTTTTGTGAATTTTTCCCTTTCGGAAAATGTTTCAGCTCACTCTATTTTCAGGTGCTAGCCTGAATTATCAGGGCAGTCAAATCATAAACAGCTGTTCAGATCCTAAGAGGTACAAATCAACAGAGCATACCAATGTACCCCAAATGAGCATCTGGCACAGTATTGTTTTCTCCCCCAGATTCCACTTATATAGTCACTTTTCTGTCTATGACACATTTACCAATGTTCTTCTGACTATGAGTTCTGAATCCAGTTAGAAAAAGATGATACATTTCACAAAAAGAAACTGTCTGATGACATGGCACATATCATAGATCGGAGATCAGGGGTATGTTCCTGATTATTCTTTCTTTGTTTATTTTTGGCAGAGTAACCTAGTCACTAAAACTTGGAACCAGAGTTTTATGTTCTATTTTCATTTTATTGCCAGTTTGTTATTCCATACTGTCCATGGAAAATATTCACAGTAAGTTCAACATAATGAACACCATGCTGCCCTGCAGTACTCTTAAGGTGGAAGTGGAGTTGTCATTTCCCTGTACTAGCAGGATCAGCTGCTTTATCAACACCATGCAGCCAGGTCTGGGAACAAACCAAGGGATAAATGCAGTGAAGCTAGGATCAGAAGAAAACCTGTCTAGATGACAATAGCAATACTCCCTATTAAAAAAAAAAAAAAGAACAAAGTATTTTTGACTGGAGTGAGACTTAACAAACTCCTGTCTTACCACTGTCAGCACTACTCAAGCTTTCTGCAAAAGAGCCACAAAGGAATGTGTACAGATTATACAACCTTTTTTGTTTTCGATCAAAATGTCCTTCGCTCTTGAGGGCCATTTTCATAGATGGTGAGCCCTAGCCTAAATCTCTCCCACAGAGACTTTCTGAAGCAGTGGTAGTTTGTGCTAAATGTGTCTTAGCCTCACGCTAAGATCGCCAGTATCATTTCGCTGCTAGGAAAGAGTTGGGGAGTTTTAGATAGCAGATCCCTCAAAACATGAGCTGAAAACTGAGCTGTCTGTTGCTCTCAGGCCAGAATATGCTTGTCCTGTACCATTTGGTCATGGGGCAGGAAAACACTGAAAAATGCAATCATCTTTTTCCTGCATTATTGTAATTGTGCTGTTTGGTGCTGGTGCTGCAAGGTTCAGTGACCTCAGGCAGTGTGAGTGAGACTGTGTCTGGAGTGCTTCTCTCCCCCTCACAAAGACCAGTCCCAAACAAAGCAGTGCCCAGACTCTTGGGTTTTAAAGTTCCTGAGCTTCTGCAAGCTGTGTGTGCACAAATACCTCCATATCCAGAAGGGCAGGGAGATATGGCAGCTTTTCCTATCAGTCTTCAGAGAGATCTGGGGACATGCGAAAGGAACTGACAGTACTAAGAAAACTCTTATCTTCGTGGTTGTCCTTCCAGCAGAGATTCCCTTTGGACTTGAAAGCACATACCAGATTTGAGACTCGACCAGCCTGCAGCCTTACCAGGGAAACAGTGGAGCTCCTGGAATTCTAAACTAACCAAGAGCTTGTATCTGGCTTTTGTTTCCTGATGTTTGGCGGAAACGTGGAAGTGAACTGAATTTTTTTGCATTTCAGAGGTTCACCCGGTTGTTAAAGCAGAATATTTCCAGGAGAAAAACAGAGCTGAACTGCTAATATGTAGGGCTCAGCGACTCTCCTCTGTCTCCTAAAAGGTCAGTTTCAGTTCCCAGATTAAAATTAGAGCTGGCTTCAGTTTTGCATGGCTGAGGCTTTTTCAGTTGAAAAATCAGGCTTGGCATGATTAAAAATTGCATACATTTGTGACACTTGACTGGGATTAACTTATTAATTAATTCTGCCCCCCGCTCAATAATTGTGGAAAATCGAAACCATCTTAATTCTGCAACTCAAAAGTATGTTTTAGTTCAGAATTTACTTCAGTATCTGTATCTTTTTTTTCTTTTTTACTTGCAAATGAAACAATCAGAAAAAATGTTGGGAACTACAGAATTCCTTTATTTTGTATTTTTTTTTCTTGGACTTTTCAGTTAGGCACACATATTTTATTACTCTTGTGTCCACTGAAACAATGCTTTTCCTTAGAACTGCAACCAAATAGCAAGATGAATTGTTTGTCCAGCACAATTTAAAGTATGTTTTTACATTTTTGCCATCTTACTACCTGTCACTCACTGTGGCTCTTTACCCTGAGTGTATTCACTGTGATGTGTTTTTATTTCACTGCCATTGTCCGGATTTTTTCAACCTGACAATGTGAAAGCAGAAAGATTTTGAGGTGCTCAGTTTTACCTCACATATTGTCCTTATCTATTTAAGGACCAGAAGATTTTACTTCAAAGGTGTATTGTACTGTATGCAGTCCATTACTTCTGAAGGCATGTGTGCTAAGGAAGAGACCTCTCTGACCTCTTGTAGCCAACTCTCAGGCTTAAGAATACCGTCTGATACCTGAAATGTAAGAGAGTCAACAAGCCTTACTGTGAAACTCTCATCAGAAACACCCAACTAACTCTTCTTGAACAGGTCCGCCTGCCTAGAGGGCCCATCAGGGAGATGTAGTGGGTTAATATCTGAGTTTTGGGCTCAAATTTACTAAATGTACTCAAGACATAAGAACAAACTGCCAACAGACTGAAGAGGTATTTAATTTGAGACAGCCGAGAATGGCTGGACGCAGACTGCTGAACACAGAACCAAGCAACTATCACTTATCTCAGTTCGTCAGAACCTAGCTGTATTTCCTTTGAGAAAAATAAGTCTGAGGACATCCCTGTGATACTGATAAAGCTGGTGTAGCACGAGTCAGAGCACCAAAAGGTGTTCACTGATGATAGGTCTAAATCTGCTTGCTCTAGGCCTTTGAAGGATAGCATCTAATTAATCCAGCCATTTACTCAAGTGAAAGGGTCCTTTTATAAGCTCTTTAAGAGGGGTCTTGGCAAAACAGACAGTGCCTCTTAAATATGTTCTTCCATCCATTAACTCTAATTGGTCGAGTAAGATAAAATTAATTGTTGTATCCCACCAAACAGCAAATCTTTAAGGCAGCTTTTACATTAGCCCCCCTTGGGTCCTGTAAAAGAAGAATTCTTGTAGGATAATTAAAAATGTGCTGTACATTATAAATAACTTTGCTGGGTGGCACAACAAACCGTAAACTACTAGATTAGATTTGCATTTAAAATGCAACAGCATTCTGTTGCTTTTGTTACAAATCTAATCTAGAGATAGACCCCATATCATTGGATGGATTCTGGAAAGGCTGCAGAATTGTAATGTGCAATCTTCTCATTCAGTAAATCTTCCTAGTAAAGCTCAGGGTGGGGGTGGGAGAGGAGGAAGGCGTGCATAGAACACTCATTGACAGTAAAAGACCTGACCATTTCAAACAGGCTGTATCTTGCCAATCTGCAGTCTCATCACCCTGTCTGCAGTACGTGCATGCTTTTGTTCTCTGTGGTGCTAGGAATGCTTAAAGCACACCAATGTCACTTCTGTGCCCCATAAACATCATCCAGGACAAATCTGCAATACACAGCAGACTCTCTCCTCTTGTGTAACCCCACTGTAATATATTTCTGGTTCATATAATGGAAACAGGGAAGACAAAGAAGTCTACCCTCAGGACATGAAGATGGCCATGTATACACATTCCTCCTTCTCTGCACGGTAATTTGATCAGAAAAGTAGCCATCAGAATAGAGCCCAGCTGCTAATAAAACCAACATCTACTGAGGACTTAGGACCGTTTCCTGGGAGGTATATGGGACCATGATTCCTCATAAACAAAGCCAGGGTTGGATCCAACATGTTGAGGCTGAGAAGTGGCAGCCCTCTGAGGCTATGCTGGGACGCATCTGCTGTGTGTGCAGGATGGTGAGGTGCAATGCAAAGCTGTGCTGGGGGAGCACATTGCCTTCCTGACTACCTATACTGTCCCCCCACACCTGCATTCCTAGCATGAACCAGGACAAACAGCTCCATGGATATGAGGACACAGAAGAGCGGTCATGGAGATTGATAAGTAATCTTACTGCTGTAAGACTGATACCTAAATCTGGACAATATATTAAAATCTCTCCTTCTTCAGTATCAATATGACATTACCAATACTGTCCACAGACACTTCTCAAAGGTGCTTGTTTGAAAAGCTCTGTCATCAAATAGCATTTAATAGCTTTCTGTCCTGGCTGTCTTGGAAAGCAATTCCCCACCCCTCTAATGCCTGACAATATAAAGTGAAGCATGCCTTGAGCCCAGACCTGAGCGGCAAGGGGTTATCTCCCACAGACTGCTCCCTGTTTCTGAGCAGCTGGAAGTCCTGCATTAACCGCTATCACCTTCTAACTCCCTGTGGCAATTCAGACAATACTAAAGTAAACAGAAATAAAGACATGACTCATGTCAGAGCCGGTTGTGGCTATTGTCAAGAATTTCAATAGGCTGTGCACAGCCTGAAGTCAGGATATAGTACTGGGATCCCTTGCTCTGCAGTGGACTTACAAAACTTTCTTTCAGGTTTATGCTGCAAAGTGCAACAACTGATGAAAGCTGCTGAGATTTTGTTTTCCATCCTGTTCACCAGATCGCAAGTGAAAAAGTCTCTTTCCCTTGTCTCTAGGCTTAATCCCTGATCCTCCTTCCCTCTGTCACAGCATTTTTACGGGACTTTCTCTCATCTACAAGATCCAGAGTGCAGCCCATGTTTCACATTGAGATAAAGAAAAGCTATGTATAGATTTATCTATGTATAAGTTTTTAAAAATAATTTATGTTTCTTTAAAAAACTTTTCACAATGCTTATGATCACCATGTTTCTCCTTGGCTTAATAACCATCAGCAGAATTCCATACAATAGACCCATACAGGTCTTTAAGGGACCTGAGCCCCATTAGTATACTGCTTATGTGCTCCATAATTAACATTATCACCAGTCCTAGGAAGCGCTTGACCTAAAAATAGGAAATTCTCTCTCTTGTAAAAATTCTCATTAGTGCTATGGTGCATGCTAGCTTAGTGTAGGCACAGAGCAAGGATTTATGGGGTAGAGAACTAGGAACTGATGGTATCAGCAGCTAGGATTTTTTTCTCTGAGAAAGCAAAAAGACAAAAGGATGGGAACATCTTTCCCAAAACAACTACCTGAAATCTAGGCTGAATCTGTAGCTCAGGGCTTAACTTTCCTCCCAAGTCCAGATGCCTTGAGAGCCTGCTTTGCCTAGGTTTGTCTCCAGGTCTAGTCTAGAGTTAACTTGCTTCTACTCCAAATGTGGGGTAAAATAGCATGAACTAATGTCAGCAGCATTGCTATTATTGTATACAGCAGTAAGCCAAAAGACAGTTTCAACAGTGTTGAACGTGGGGATCCTTCTTGGATATCGTCTGACAGCCATGCCTGTATCGAGCAGCTCTAGCTGGGACAAGCAGAAAAAACAAAGCATGAATTGATTTTATCTTGACAAAATTGTCCTTGAGTTTTACCCTAAACAAGAAACTATGGTAACTATGGTTGCTCTTTGGGATGAGAATAGTATTGATATGGGAAGCATATGGGCAAGCATATTACAGCGCAAAAACTGCTCTTCAGCTAACAAATCATGTGGCTTTCTTCTGCCTCTATCTTCCAGAAAATGTCAGAAACATCTGGAAATTTGGTGCTGCTTCTCCATTCACAAGTCTTCCTTGTGTATGAGGCTCTTTTGCTTCCCTCTTTAGAATTCTTCCCCCTCATTTGCTCTTTGTTGAGGCAGAAACAACCACAGCCTTATGGTTTCCTTGGGGCCACAGTTCAACTGAATTAATTATCAATGGAAGGGGCAGGTTCCATCTGTGCTTTTGCTGTACCTATTACTGCTGCTGCATTTATCCAAGGAGTGAAAGGTTTCAGGACTTTCCAGTGGTCATTCTCTGTGCTCATCGGATGCAATACCACAGCTGTATTTCTCAGACCTGATCAAAATGGTGACATTGCTGTTAGGATTCTCCTGCCAGCTGCGCACCAGCACACTTCAAATGCTAAACGACTGCTGTACCTGCTTGTGCTACTTGCTCAGACTTTACCAAGGAGCCCTAATCCTTTTCTGGTCAGCAATTATGTTCTTTGCCAAAGTGGTGATTCCTGCTTGGACCCACTCTACCTGCCCCTTTGCTTTCACAGAGCCTCTGCACTGTAGAACTGCTGCAGGAATCAGGCGTCAGAGGAGAAACAAGCCCTACACAGATAAATAACCTACCACACCCTCAGGGCGTGGTCCTGGAGAACTTTTGATCTGCAATAGAGATGGTATAAGGGATCAGTAAATGCACACATTTAAGGACCTCTCCTTCCCTGGGGCTGGGAGTTCAGCGATAACAGTAAAACTGATGTGCAGCTACAATTACTGCCTTGGAAAGGTGTTTTATTCCCTTTCCCCAGTGATCTCCCCAAAAACTTGGTTGTGTGCTGGGATCCGCAATGTTAATGTCCCGAGAACGGCAGGGAAAACACAACTTGCAACAAGGACAACTTGGGAAAGCAGCATGATTGACTGCAGAGGGCACACCTACCTGCTTTCTCGCTGAAGACACTGAAAAGTCCTTCACTTGGCCAATGACCTTTGGTCAGATCACTGTATCTGGATGTTTTACCTCCTGCCCTTTGCCTTACTTAAATCAGGTCACAAATTGGGACTTCCCTTCCAAATGCAATATAAACCCCAAGAGATAGAGGGAAGATGTTTTTGCATTTGGCAAGATGCATTCACTGACACCTGTAAAAAAGCTTGATTTCATGCCCCAGAGAGTTGCACACAATGTTCCTGACAGAACCACAGGCAAAATCTCCTCCCCAGCATCAGCTCCACTGACTGTCCAAACTTGAAGTGTCTATGGAAAAATGACTGGCTGGAGGGCCAATCTCAGCTACTCATAACTGCATTCAACATAGCACGGAATTAGCACCTCTAAGTTCATGTTTTAATGACAATAACCTTCCAAACAGACTGTGTTTTGTATTTAAGGACTTTTGAGTGCTACATAGTTCAGCCATAGACACTGGATGGCATGAGCTCTACAATTAATTCTCTAGCATGCAGACTATCTCCTCTTTTATGCTATGCACTTTTTTTTTCTCAACTATTTTCTTATGTAGACTTTTACAAACACACCTATCTGTGACTACAGCACACGGGGCCAGTGATCACTAGAGGGGAGAAAGCTTTTGCTTACTTACCCTCTTATTAAAAGGTAAAAGTCTTTAAAGGAAAAGAACAGTAATGACATTTATTATAGAAAGAGTGCTTTCGTCTTACAAGCAATAGAGATCCGCAGGGCCAGACTCTAATCTCAATCATCTCCCATAAAATCCTTTAAAGTCTTTGTTGATTGTCTGATTAATAGTTGAATGAAAGGGATCTCTAAACAATTGTGAAGAGACTTCCTAAACTCTTCTAATACCCTTTACAGAAACTTTTCCAGCTCTGTCATACTCTTGGAATGAGTTTAGTGTGTGAATTTGAAGTAGCAGTAAAACAGACCACCCGTTTAGAAACACTTCTAGTTTCTTTTCTAATGGGAGAACAGAGTTGTATTATGAACCACAACTATAGCTACATTTTCTTGAATGACAGATTGAATACGTGAGCCACAACCTTCCAAAAGATTTATCTCCAGAACTTTTTGGCAATGAGAAAAGTATACAAAGGCAGGCATTTGAAGACAGATGCCCTTATATATAGGCTTCGGTCATATCATGCTTGGGGATTAACTCTGTGGTGTGGGTATTATTTGACCTACTTTAGACGTTAAATTAAGTTGTTTCAAATGTCTTCACTAATTGAGAGAAAAAGAAAATGGAGGAGAGTGGGGAGAAGAAATCTGATTTATTCAATTTAAAGAAATGAAGAGGTGATATCTTCAGCTTCCCCCTGCTTTAATGGGTGCAGTTGCATGCAGGTTTACTTCAGCTCACTCTGATGGACTTCACAGAAGAACAATCCTGAACATTTGCTTCTGCCCTTGTACACATGAGACTTTCAAGTTGTGCCTTTCTGCTCTAAGCATTAAATAAGAGCCTTGTAAGTTGTCACCCATACTGAGCCTCAGTTTGGCAAATACTTGTCTGATTTGTAAACGTTAGAGATGCAGATAAAGCGTGGAGCTGAATTCCGTATCAGCCTTTGATACAGAGCTGATGGATTCTTTCAGTAGTTATTCTCAAATCATACCAGGTACATTTATTAACCTCATAAGTATTTCTCCCCAAATAAGCGTCTCATTGCCTGCTTGCCTGTCTGTCCTTCACTACAGTATATGAGCACCTCTGACAGGCTGCCACTTTGACAAACCTAGCAGTATTGCTGTGCCGGGTTTTCTAAGATCCTTGTTTTTAATTGGAAACTTTCTGGTCTTTTATGTAAAATAAAGCACTGTTGAGGTTATATAAATGACAATGATTCACAATTATAACAAAAGACAGATAATATTCCTGTATATTTCATAGAATCACAGAATCATAGAATGGTTTGTGTTGGAATGCCCCATGGGCAGGGACACCTTCCACTATACCAGGTTGCTCAAAGCCCCATCCAACCTGGCCTTGAACCCCTCCAGGGATGGGGCAGCCACAGCTTCTCTGGGCAACCTGGGCCAGTGTCTCACCACCCTCACAGGAAAGAATTTCTTCCTTATAGCTAATCTAAATCTAGCCTTTTCCAGTTTAAAGCCATTCCCCATTAACTCTTGTCCTATCACTACATACCCTTGTAAAAAGTTCCTCCCATGTTTCCTGTACCCTTTAGGTACTGGAAGGGGCTGTAACGTCTTCCCAGAGCCTTCTCTTCTCCAGGCTAAACAACCCCAGCCTGTCCTCCCAGCAGAGGGGCTCTAGACCTCTGATCATCTTCGTGGACTCGTCTGGACTCTCTCCAGCAGGTCCATGTCTTTCTTATGTTGGGGGTCCCAGAGCTGGTGCAGTATTCCGGGTGGGATCTCACCAGAGCGGCGTAGAGGGGCAGAATCTCCTCTCTCACCCTGCTGGCCACGCTGCTGGGGATGCAGCCCAGGATGCGGCTGGCTTTCTGGGCTGCGAGCACACATTGCCAGCTCATGTTGAGCTTCTCATCAAGCAACACCCCCAAGTCCTTCTCCTCAGGGCTGTTCTGAAACCATTCTCCACCCAGCCTGTATTTGTGCTTGGGATTGCCCCGACCCATGTGCAGACCTTGCACTTGGCCTTGCTGAACTTCATGAGGTTCACACGGGCCCACCTCTCAAGCCTGTCAAGGTCCCTCTGGATGGCATCCCTTCCTCCGATCCATACAGCTTGGTGTCGTGAGCAAACTTACTGAGGGTGCACTCAATCCCACTGTCCATGTTGCCAACATATTTGTTTTACTATTTCAAATATGACAACACTGATTGTCCTTTCTTGGTCATTGCTATTTTGGTGTGTGAACTATTTACACTGAACCTTCCATTACATAATTATCTCTAGACTTTCACCTTACCCATCATATGCTGTGCTTAGATACCACACTGTGACTCTCTAAGAGTTGGTGATTTAATCTTGTATAACACATGTGCTCCTCATTTGAAGGAGCAGAGAGAGCCAGGAATATAACATCTTGATTGTATTGGTTAAAACATGCGCTATGTTGGAGGAAATTCTCTCTAATGGCTTAAATTTTGCCTTAAGCTTAAAGAAATATGAAGGTCTGAGTAGCATGTTATTCAGACCATTTTTAGGCAGAGAATTCATGTTCTAACATGTTTATTATGCTCAGCTTTTGTTAGGCTTTTTTTTTGTGTACGTTACAGAAGCGTAGGAAATAGGCCATCATACAGACTGTTCCTGGCTGCAGTCTTGGAGCTAGTCAGTGACCTGCAGGGAGCAGAGAGGATATAATCACTTAAGTGGCAAAATTTGATAGAACATAGGATGACAACTCCAGTGGGGAGGCAAGGGGACAGCTCATTGGAGGGGGAAGTAAATGCTCATCCATTGGATTTTTCTCCTTTTAAAGGAGCAGAATTTGCATTCTGTATGGTCCATCAACCATAGGCAGTGATTCTATTGCTGTCTAACTATAATATGATTTTGGTATACATTTTGGAATTGGTCTGTGCTGATGTAGTCCTTGTGATCTTGTTCGTAGGCCTGGCAGAAGCCCAGACTGACTATGGCTATGTGCGAAGAGGATTGCTTACACAGCTTTTAACATAGCCGCTTACCCATGAGGCATCCTCTCCAATGCTAGCACTTCAGTTGCTAGCACTGTTTTATCAGTCCCTAAGCACCTGTGTATTCATGCTTCAGCCTGGTCAAATTAAAGGAAAGGTATCACTTGCTTGACACACTTAAACCGTGGTTTTTTCCTGACTTTCTACTGAAGACAATTTTTTCTCCAGCTTCGTCTTGAAGAAGCACATCCCTTGGGAATAACACACATTTACAAAGGAATTGGGTGCTGAAGAGCTGAACAGCTTTCTTGATTGTACTAAAGCTGAGAAGCATCAGATAGGTGTCATATGTCTTGAAAAGAAGTGGAAAGCTGGAGCCTTGGGAGTAATTTACCGGCATGAGACTGTGATTCTAGAAATTTATTAGGAATTACCATGAGCCTTGGTGTAATTGCACAGAGCACTGGAATACCCACACTGGCCCCCAAGAATTCACTTGAGAGTCAAAGTCTGAGCAGGTCCTGCTGTTGGTTAAGTACAATAATCAGACTGAGGTTCTTCTAGTATGTATCAATGACCACTTTATGTAGAAGGATATAGGAAGGTACAGTTAAAAGCAACATGGGCGTTTAGCTCATTTCTTATGAATATTCAACATCACAGCTGTGAAACTGCAGGTATACTCCCTTTGTTCCTCTCTTCTCCCTATCTTCTTTCCTCTCTGTATTTTGAGCATCTTAGTAGAAAGAATGATTGAGACTTGGCAAATCTGCGAAATCCAAATTATGGACTCTAAGTAGAAAGCAAAAAGGGGAAATGAAATTCTAAAAACACCCAACCTATGCCATCTTCCTGACGTTATCTAAACCCTGATAAAAGATCCTCTCCATCTCTCCTAAAAAGCACTGGAAGAGATACTGTGGTAGACTATGAAATGACTGTTTGAGGTATCTCTTTCTTATCCCCTTGATGTTTATCACACTGCCATATGCATAGCTGATGCTCTGAAGGTCAAGCTGAGTTAGTGAAGCTATTGTTTAAGACATGTGCCGGAATACTTTAATTCTAATTGAAAGTTTAGCCAGTAACTTTGGTGAAATTGCACTTACTTATAGCTGTTGAGGGTCAAGGCAGTGCTATAGGTTACAGTATACTGTTCCAGAGATGGGGCGCAGCTGGTTTTTACTTTCAGCCTGAACAATTGGTTTGTGTTGCTTTGCACTTTGTAGTGCAACTGTTCAGCAAAAAGGGGCTGGAAAGTGACTTTTCAAAAGCAAGTGAAAATTGAGTGTGATTCAGGCTATGTGGGGACTGGGGAAAGATCAGGGGAATTTTTTCCAGTTCCATGTATGTCCCATTATTTCTGCACTGTACAGAAGGCTAATGATGACCTATATTGTCATACACCCGAACAGAGTTTAATTATCATAGAATCATCTAGGTTGGAAGGGACCTTTAAGATCATCAACTCCAACCATCAACCTGACACTGCCAAGACCACCACTAACCCATGTCCCTCAGCACCATGTCTACCCATCTTTTAAATACCTCCAGGGCAGCCTGTTCCAATGCTTGATAACCCTTTCAGTGAAGAAGATTGTTAATACCAGATAGCTAAATTTTGGGGATACACAATAACTGTTCTTCAGGGGGCAATATTCCCAGTTCTATTCTGGCAACGGTAATTCTAAGTTAAGATATATTTCTAGAACACTTTCGTTATTTGACTTTTTTTATAAATGTGATTGCTTCTAATTAGAAATTATTGGTTTAAAGCTACTCCACATGGTCTTTCCTTTTAAGCAAGAAAATTAAACAGTGAATCTTCTCATCTGTCAATTTCTGTAAGCCCCCCTCCCACGCTGCTTTTCCCCAGTCACACATAGTAGTGGAGGTTCCCGGATTATTATAATCTTTTCTAGCACTCTCACATTCTGTTCTCTGAAATGTAATAAAAGAGTTGTACTTGGCCATTCATCAAAAATGTAGCAATTCCATAAGGTATCAGCAGATGCTAAATACCAGTGCTCTGCAGGTGAATGCACCAAAGAGAAGTTCATGGGCTCAAGTCTCACGTATTGCAAGGGTTTAATCCAACATACTTGTACTCTCAAATGGTTGAAATAAGCCTAAGGATATAAGCAGGCTGGAATTCAGAGTCATTTTTATCCCTATGTGGTTGCGGTAGAGCTGTGTTTGATACATATTCATATTAGAAAGCTTAAATCCATTGCGAGATATTTTAGGCAGAACTGCTTTAGCAGGCAATAAAACATCCATGTCCATATATCATGTATGCATGTGTAAATAGGTTCATGTACGTGTACTTGCACAATTTGCTTTGCTTTACAATTAGACCATACACTCTTTCTCCAAGTATATTATGCTATTATATGTGTATTATCCATTTACATTTCATCAGAGCTTTTCAGGCACGTCTTTGTCCAAAAACATCCTGACAAATATAGGAAATAATAGCTATCTCAGCAGCAATGTATGTATATTGCTCTTCCCCTCCACTCTGGTTATCTTGATAAAGGGGTTGTTCAGGATCCTAGCCTTCATTTCTCCCCCAACAGCAAGAACTGTATGCACAACAAGCGGCAGACTGAAAAATTATGTTCACGCCTTGACCTTGAGACTTCCTGAACCAGTTTGGATTGGCTCTCCTCTTGAAACAACAGGCTTCCAGAGGAAGTTCATAAATGGGCCCAAGTCACAGCAATTGACGTAGTTTTAATATTTTTAACTTGGTTCTTCAAGAACTACCTAAAATGGGCGGCGTTTCATGGACACAAAGAACTGGCCAGCTTTTCCAAGAGCAAACCGCTGAACGCAGTGTGACTAACAGGCCATCAGGGCTGGCTAATGCAGCTTCTGCTAAGCCCTGCTCAGGGGATGTGGCTGTGTGCATTGTGAAGCTGCACTGTACTCCACCATGTCCCAGTGTGAGCACCACTGGGGCTCCCAACACTGTAGGCAGCCAACATCTCCAAAGAGCTAAACCACAGGCATGTGTCCCAGACCCCTCAGCTTCAGGCATGTTTGTATCCACAGCTTAAGCACTGATGCAATCTCTTTCCCCATGTCGTACTCACCTCCCCCACCTCCACCAATTCTTGCCTCTCTCAGAAAGACAAAGCACTGTACATCATTCTTGTCTTAGAAATGGTTTGCAAGACTCATTCAGAGGTGTTAAAGAAAAGTTCTTTTACTCCCCAAGTCTGAAACATCAAAAGAGGGATGTGTGAAAAGCCCATGGTTTGTTCCATTCATAATGACAGGAGAGAGGACCAGAAAAAATAAATGTTGCAAAGCAACGGGAGTATTAAAACTTTAGAAGGAGAATGATGGATGAAAATGGACATGAAAACCTTGCTTTTAAGACGTTTATCTTTTTCACACAGCTCTAACAAAAGGCAACTGCATTAAAGACATTCCTTTTCATTCATTTGCTTTGCACCCTGTTTTCTCATTACCTGTTTAACATGAACTTAATGGAAAACACTCTTATTTACATCTCTGCGCTCCATTGATTGTATGCTATAATCTGATAACAGATTCAAATTCAAAGGTCTTGACTGCATTGCTCCTATGTAACTGTGAAAAGGACATTTTCTTGTTTGCAAATAATCTAATGGAAAGGGATAAAAGATTGTTATTAATGTGAGCAATGCACATGATTTCAGACAGAGCTATTTAATTAATTTATAAATCAGCAGCTCTGTCAAAGGGACATAATGATAGGCTATACAGCAACTGTTAAAATTAATTGTCTAGTCTGATTAGTTCATGATTTGGGATCTTCTGGTCTATACTTAATTGATATACTTTGAAAGATAAATTATATATATATCATTGCTTTGAGAAATTGACAGGAATGAAAAAATGAAGCAGGACCCATTCCAGCAAATAGGCTCTCTGTTCATTCAGAGAAGTCAGAAACCTTTCTTACTCAAGAACAAAGCAAGCTCTCCTGCCCCCCACCAAGCCACAATAATTAGATCCATTGGATAAATCAAATATTTTTAAATGTTCTTTGGTTTGTATCTGTAAACCATAGGATCCAGATCCACTGGACTTGCTAGTATGCATTTACAAGGTAAAGAGTAAATTTGGTGTCTTTTTTTTTACTGATAAAGGCTTATCTTGTATTCTTCCAATCTTTCTTGTAAGTATTTCCTGAGGGGATATAAGCCAAGGAACATGAAGGCTCTGCCTACGATACCTAGCAGGGGAGGCCTTGCCTGTTTGGCCAAGGCTAGCAGGTCTTACACAATAATTTATTACAGTACCTTTCTGTTTCCTGGTCTGTGGTTTGCTGCTTGTTCTCAAAGCCAGTGAAGCTGCTCATATCCACATAGCCGTCGTTCTCATTAGCAGCAGATAATGCCCTGCTGGGATCTTCAAAAAACTGAGTAAAAGTTCCTGCTCTGGTCGATCTTCGAGGAGGAATTTGTATGTTTTCATAGTCAGAGCTCATAGCAGGAATGTTCTCATAGTCAGACGTGTCGGCATTGGGAAAAGAAATGGACCTGGGTTTCGTCAGTGGGAGTGGCATAAAAGGAGGTCTGGACCGGTCCTCGAAGGACTCCACCCTTGACACACTCCTGCTGAAGGACTTCGGCGTTCCTTTTCTTTTACCATCCTTATAGAAAAGAACAGCCGAGGGAGACTCAGATGCACGGAGCTTCCCCACATGTGATTTTAGTTGAGGCGAGCTACTTAGGCTCCTCCTGTCCAGCTCCATCAGCCTCGGAGGCCCATGATAGCTAGACTCTGATGAGGACCTTGAAGAGGAAACATTAACATCTACGTGGACTTTGCTTTCAGTTTTCTTCTTGAATTTTAGAGTGAGGAACCTCTTAAAGGAAGATTTCTTTTTCTTGGAATACTTATCGGGTGAGTCATTCTCTATCAAAAGTGAAGGGGAACTTTTAGTGATTGGCTTTTTGGTGATGTAGGCAAGTTCAAAAGGAGGTGGTATATCAACAACTGAGGATGGAGTAGATACGCCACACGATGAAAGATGATTTCTCTGGGAAAAACTACCTGAGGAACCATTGACACAAGGCAAAGACAAGTTGTCTTCTGTCCTTTTTATTCTACCATCATCCAGTACACAGCCATCACTTTCTCTGTAAACAGAGACAGGTATCTCTCTCCCTTCAACAGAATAAGATCGGGGATACAAAATGAAACATCTTGACTTGGTTGGTAATGTCCTGTTGGCTTCCATTGGTTTTCCTTCTACTGAAAATAAATTACTGCTTAGATCTTCTGTCCCAGAGCCATTGTGGGAAGATGGTAAATCAGTTTCAGGTCCAGTTTCTTCTGGAACTGTTTCTGGGACATAGCCTGGCATTTTCCCAGAGAGTGACCGTGTTCTAGTGACAATGCTTTTACGATCAATGGGCAGCAAGTTGTTTTCACCATCCATGCTTAATTCATCCCTTTTACTGTGATCAGCTCCTAAATCAGTCTGCCCATCATAAGCGATTTCATTTTCTGCGGGAAGCACATAAGGGTCATCTAGGGAATCACTGCTAGTTTCTCTTTCCTCTGATTCTTCAGGCACAATGACCACTTCGGGGACTGCAAGGTTTTCATGCAAGACATGTTTGATCCCACATTCCACATTCATTTTGTCATGCGTACAGACTTCTAACGCTTCAAGTGGGACCTGTTGAGGTGGACTTTGGACACTTTTGCTGAAGCTGTTTGCTTCCACCTCATTGCCTTCAAGTTGCTGCTCATCTGACTTAGAGGTTTCCACAATGCTTTCCCTATGCTCTTCAACAGTCATATCTTCTAGCTCTGGCTCCATCCCTGGACTACTAGGTAGACTATCTGAAATCACACAGTCTTCATCCAGAGATGTCCCTTCTGTTCGAAGATTCTCATCTGAATGTTCCATGGGTATTTCCTCACTACATTCATTTGCACAAGGAGCAATTTGACAGCCATCATCCATATCCTCTGCATTCACAGTTTCTTCCTCTCCTTTCCCAGAGTCTTTGCTTGTTTCACAGGCTACCTCTGATGTCTTCACCTCACCTCTCCTCTCAGTGATCTGGCAGCCATCACTGGCATTTGCTGTGCTTGTATTATTGTGCTCATCTGGGTCTGCTTCCTCCTCTTCAGCTGCTGCTTGATGGATGGACTTTCCTAAACCATTTTCAGCATTGGGTTCATCTTCACATGGTTCTAAGCCAGGAGCTGTTTCTTCGCTGGCCTCGTTGGGCAGCATGTCAGGGCTTGCACAGTCATTATTTTCTAACTCCCTTTCCATGTTCAAATCAAGCTCTGCATGTGTGCTGTGGTCACCATCGTGTGCTAGACACCCATCTCCCATTTCTAAAGTCTCAGGCAGTTCCTCCTCCTCCTGCCCTGCCTGCTCACTACCTGGGATTGATTCATCTCCGGGTAGTGGCATTACAATGGTATCTTTACAGATACCACCCACTAGTTCCTCATCTCTATTCAAAATGTTATCACTGTCAGTCTTACAATCACTATTGTCCTTAACCAGTTCCAGGTTGTTAGAAGTTTCCTCCTTGTTTTTGGTTTCACTACAATCACCTACAACATCCTCATCTTCATCTACATTCCTGGAAGCATCATTATGCCTGTCAGGGGCATCTGAGGACTCCTCACAAAGTGCTTCGGACTGGTCACAGTCTCTGGTTGACTCTTCAGAGTCTGGTTCCACTGGTTCACTAATATCTGAAGAGTTATGGTGCTCATCTTCAGTAACTTCTTGATTGCTGGTATCCTCATCATTAGCAATGTTATCCTCCTCCTTCACTACCTCTTCTGGAGTTTCTGAGACTTCGTTTTCCACAGAGGAATCTAGGTTCCGATCATGCTCATGTTCCAAGTCATTACAGTCTTTGCTGGTCAGCTGAGCTTCAGGAACTACAATGTATTCATTATTTGCCTCAGATTCTGGGCAATCAGCATTGCATTGGATTCCTTCATACAGCTCTCCATCAAGACATACCAGTTTCCCATTGGAGCATTTATTTAAGTTATTGTTGGTATAAACACTGGATTTGCCCTCAGTGTCAGCTGAAAATTTTGGCTTGGGAGCAATAGGTGGTTTGGGACCCCTAGACATAGAGTTTGGATTATGAAGAATATCAGCCCTTGGCAGTGAAGGAGAAAATTTGGAGACAGCTACCGGAGAAAGATGACCGATAATCTTTGGTTTCGGTGCTAGTGGTGGCTTTGTGATTTCTGGAGAAAAAAGAGAAAAGCCATGTTAGTCATCTTGGTTTCTTATTAAAGCCAGTAGAATATATCCTACAGTAGACTTTATCTTATACCAGTGACTTCTAATGCAGGAGTCCAGCCAATAAAAGGCTCAGCTCTGAAAAGAGAACTAAAGGAGCAAAGCATATGCACTGTGCTTCCATGTGGCACTGTAGCTACCTCAGGGAACACAGTTTAAGGTCGAAACTGAACTGAACTGAATTAGATGCAGACCTAGCACATTTCGGCAGAGAAAGATGTACAGCTGCAGAGCCAAGGGTATATGTCATACATAGATACCCACAGATGGGTAACAGCTCCTGCACTCAGAAGTACTAATGACATCAGAGACCTTTTGATTCTGCCCCAGAAATCTGTTTGCCCTAAGACTAAGTATGAACACTTTGATTCAATGATGCTGAAGTGTTTCACTGCAATGAAAGAAATGCCTTTCAGCCATAGTAGCTGTTCTTATAACACAGGACGAACACTTTGTAGCAATGATTTTAATTTCAATATGTAATTTGCAAAATTTCAGCACTGAATAAAATCAGTTCTACCAACAGATCAAGGTTTAACTCAACCCAGAGAAACTGAAGTGAACACTTGGTGCCTAGCCACAGTCTTCCCACTGGCCATTACCATGGTAACAAAATATGGAGTTACATTTTGTTTGTCAAACAACATAATCATGAGGGATAAGATGGTTTGCTAAAAGCCTGGCTAATACTTTACATTGACTATGCAGCTGAGCTATAATGCACTGAATGAAATACTTCAACCCAAAACATGAAGAGAGTTACTGGTTTGAACTTAAGTTCAATTTTCAGTACACAGCTTCTTCAGTCCTTTCTTCAGTCAAAAGATCCTCCATCCTCCTGTAAATGCCAGGACCCGTTGCAGGTACAATCTTCTCTGAACATCAAAATATACTTTAAAAAAATGAGTTATCTTGCAAAATAAGGCCAGCCAGGGTCTCTAAACTATTTCTAGTGGAAGTGCTGACACACATGTTGGGGAATACAATCAGACTGACAATAAGCTAGATTGAAGCTAGATGAATTAAGTCATATATGGCCATTTAACTCACAGTACAGTTTACATGCCACAGCCATTTCCAGCTGCCCTGGTCCTGAAATTAATATTCTTTAAATAACTAAATGAAATGCTGAAAGGCTGCATAAATAGGCCACAATAAGGATCCTCCCTCATGAGATTTTAGATGAGATGAAATATGAGGTGTGAAGAAGCCAGTGCACCAAATGGTTACAGATGGTAATAAGTAAAGAGAAGGGGGTTGCTCTTACGTTTCCTAGCCATCAATAGGTAATTACATGGTTAATTGATCAGAAATCTCTAATTATTCTTATAATTTTAATTAACACATTTTAGTGGAAAAGGGGGAGTTCTCCATTGTAAGGAAAAGCACAGGACAAACTACTTCACCATGAGAGAGATAGGAACAATTCTTTGTGCAAAATCTTCATGCCCTACACACAGGAAATAAGGGAAGAGCATCTCAAGAGACACAATTTAGGATACGGTTCCTATGTGAAATCCATCCTAAATCATGGTATAAGGTTCAGGAAGTGTAGCTACTGTGTTATTTTGAGTATTTTGGAATGCAGACTTTTGACATCTGGAAGTGAAGACAGTTAAAATTCAGCTGTGTACCATACTGAGAACAAAGTAATACTGAATGCAAACTGATTAAAAATGATTCTCTGATTGCTCTGATATTTGGTGTCATAGTACTTTTCTTACTGTTATCTTAATCCAACTTGAGTAATTTGTATTGAACTAATACTGGTATATTTTTTTGGTTAGACTCTGTAAGGTATAAGAGGCTGTTTCTTCTGATCTTCTTAACCTTGCTGAAATTTCTTCCAGTATTCAGAAAGATGCTGACAATTTGGCAACCTGATGTAGTCAGAAAACCATCTTTCTAGAATTATGAGACACCAGAGAGATTTCATCTAAGTTAAAAACTGAGTCAGTGATCTCAGCTCAGCCCAAGAGTGAAAAGTCTGTTCTGATCAGGCACCTTATCACATATACCAGTTAAGAATTATTCTGTATCTGGGGTTTTATCTGATCCAGCTTCATGTGTGGGAGGCTTAAAACAACTTCTGGAAAAGGAGGGAGAGAGAACTGCATATTCGCCAGTCGCCAGTCTCCAGTACTGTAGCGTGTACTCTTGTCTCTCAGTATCCACTGCTGCTTTGAGCTGCAGGGCATCTGTCTAATTATTGAAACCACAGAATCGGTAGCTGATCTTTCCCTCCAGATTATTTCAGAAACATTATGTGCCAAACACTTCACCGTTGCTGAAGTACCATTGCTTCTGTTGCAGCCAGCAGCAAGTCTGCAGCAGCTGAAGGCTGCTGAGTGCTGGAAACTGTTGCCCGTTAAAAACAGGGAGGGAAGTGAAGTGGCTTGAATATCTTGTAAGCCTGGCTCCCCAGCCAGATCTGGATTTTTAAATTGGTTATTGCAATGACTGAACATCCTAAACTAACTTTCTGGTAGTAAAATGCATGATTTTTTATTAGCTAAAACTGAGTTCTTACACCTTTCCCACCAGAAATCAGCAATGGACCCCTTACCACTATAATGAGGCATTTTTAGGACTAATTCCAAGGAATAAACATCACTTTGGAGGTATTATATGACTTCCTGCAGTGTCTGGCTTTTCCTAGGAATGTCTATCCAAGAGTAGGACACAAATATAACTACTCCATTCTGGGGATGTGACAAGGCTTGAGCACAGTCCCTGCATTCTCATCTTTGTTCTTAATCAGACAGAGTGTCTGTACTGAAACACTGAGTAATGAGAAAAAGACTGGACTGTAAAGAATGCCAGGATCTCCCAAGCTTTGTCTTATAAACACATTTTAAATAAAATAACGTAATGAGCTCATTTCCTTTATGTAAAATAACCATGCAGACATCCACTTAAAAAAAAAAAAGCTTAAACACAGTTACACACTTTCCCTCCTGTGATAATTTTCTACAGCAAAAGGAATCAAGTAATCTTGAGTTTTTCCTTCTGCTACCTTCAGTAACATTCCTACTGGAAGAGAACTTTCAGTAAAGGACCCTGTTCATAGTATGGTAATAATAGGCATTGTGATGTCCTACTCTTACCCACTTGTGCCAGCTACTGGTCACTACTGATTCCTTCCATAGTTTTTTCCTAGCTGTTCTGTGTGTTAATCTTGCCTTTCACAAGGCTCCTTAATTTGTTTTGTTTTGTTTTGTTTTTTTGCGGGGGGGCGGGGGGAGGGGGAGGCGGCAGGAGGAGTAAAAGCATTTGTTTAAAAAATAACCCAAACAATTACTGAAAAGAAAGCACCACTGTTTGCCTTTTATCAGGACAATTTCATTCTGCTTCAATTTCTGCTTCCTTTGCTGTCTGGGCCACTTGAAAGGTTCTGGCTCTAACTTCTCAATGGACACAAAACAACACTGCACCATAAGGAATGTGTATGTTCACAAATAATTGTGCATGTTTATTTTAGGATGTGTTTTATGTTGGAGGGAGACACACCCACCTTGTGCTTAAAAGGAAACTCTTGGGGAATAGGAATTTCTTTAGCCTGCTCCTCCCCTTATTGTTCAATGCTTCCTTGTACTGACAAGGACCACTTCCTCTCCTTACCCACCTTCCTTCAGGCAAACCTGCATTTCAGCATGGTTTCATTCCTGCTATGGCCCATATGGAATTACATTACTCTCCTCCCCTCCAAGTTTCTAAGCAGTGCAGAGCCTAGCAGCTCTCCTGAAATGGCAATCAACCCATACAGCCTTCACTGTTCAAGGGTTTCTTTGGAGCAATAAACATTTTGTAGTGGGGTATTGCCTGAAGACTGCCCACTTTCAAATGTCCTCCAGATTTAGGAATTAGCTTACAATTTAATTAAGGCTTGTAAGGGTCCATATCTACCACCACCACACCCCTCCTATCAAGCAGCTGGTTTTGGGGTGAAGACCTAATTAAACAATGAGGTTTCACATTTCCAGGCCTATTTGTAGACATGTCCCAGGCCCATAGTCTTTGATGGTATCCCAAGAAATTACTTAGCTCGACAGTGCAGATACTAGTTCCAGCCTCGGCTGGTGCCACAATCCAGTTCAGGCATCTCTTAAGATGCTGAAAATAGCTTTTTCTGACTAACAAACTTTTGTGGACCTGTGTTTCCTTCATGCCTTTGGCATTAATTCAACTCAGATATATGTTAAAATGGGAGAGACACTGAGAACAGATGACAGAACTGCACTGCATAGTTCAGGGATCTGCAGAGCTTTTGGATGGAAGTGACGATGCAGGTGGAGAGACCACATTGCAACAGTGGGATGAGACTGCATCAAACCTAGAATCCCAGTGGAAACCAATGCACACAAGTCCTGTCTGTCACTGCTTCTGCCCAGGAAGAAGGGATTGAAATCCACAGATGGAAAGTGCCTGAGAAACAGGAGGTAGAGGGAAAATATCCAGACAAGGGCATCAGAAAGTCTCATTCAGGTCCGATCAGGAGCTGTATAATTTCACTCAACTATATCAGAATAAAGTTAAAACTTGTCTTCTAGAAGGCTTTGGTCTGAAGTCAGCAAAAGGTGGAGTATACCTTAGTGTCATCCTTATCTTATCCCTGTAATGAATTCCTCATTTTAAAAATAAAGCCCTTATTTCCAGTTAGTGCTGCCTGGCTTCTATCTCCAGCATTTGTTACCATTTCTTCCACTGTGTTAAAGACCCTTATTATTCAGTATTTCTCTAGGGAAGAGATACACTTCCTTACAGCTATGTTGTGGTACATTCTTCTCTTCGGTAAACTGAACAAATGAACTCATTAAATCTTTGCAGTTTGACAATTTCACCTTTCCTGAAGTCCTTTCTTTTGGATTTTTTCTGAACCTTTTCCAATTTTCCAATCGCCCCTATAAAATACATGGGGCAGACCTATGGGAAGAATTCCACAGTGAGTACTGATGATGCTGTCTACAGAGTTCAGTTCTTTCTTAGACCCAGTTCTCACTATTCTCCATTGGCTTGTTACTGTATCAGGTTGACTTCCTTGTCTACTAAGACCTCTAAATTGTTCCCAAGGCTGTGTTGCCTGTTCATAGTCTCTAAACTGATAGCTTTATAATATGCATTAAGTGTAATTTGTTTGAATGGATCTAACTTAAAGATCCAGATCTGTTTACATAACTGCCCAGCCTACTTTGTTAATTACCCTTTCACCAATCTTTACATCTGATACTTTTCTATTTGCTTTCCTACCAAGGAAAATTTTGGACAGTATCAACATAATCCTGGTCCCAGCACTATGCATACCACCATTTGATAATGTTACAGAGATAACTACTACAGAGATTCGCTACTGCCAATTAACCAGTCCTCAGTCTAATTAACCCAGACTTTATTTCTGCTATATAAATGCTTTTTCTCTTAAATCAGAATGCACTACTAAAATACTAAACAGACATCAATGTGTGTCTTCGCAACTATATGGTTGCCTTTATCAAGCAAATCTGTAACTTCTTCCAAAGAATGGGATCAAATTCCCTATTTGAAGCAAAAGAAGTCCCACTATTGAGGAAATGAGAATAAGCAACCTTAAGAATAGCAGTAAATACAGGAATTAATTTACATGTCACTTGCTGAAACACTATTATAGACATAAAAATTATTTGGACCAGGAAGGATAGAAGTTATTTCACGGTAGCATTTCTATTTCATGAACTAGGCAATGACAGGAAACAACAAAGAACCTATCCTATACCAGTAGCCATCATGCTCACGCTCCCTCTCGCATCAGAGCGTGACAGTGCTGCCTAAAAGCTTATACTGTTGATGAAAGCCACGTGTGCCAAGTGTCGCCCAAACCCAGAAACTCATGAAAAAAGTGTGACTGCACTGTACAGTCATAGGTAGAAGTTTCCACACCTCAGCTACCAAAACAACACCAAGTCCTTACAAAAGCAGGACAGAGTGGAAATTTTGTACCTGTGTCTATTTTGGCTTGTCTAATACATGGATTTATATTTTGACCATGGTGCTTACTCCTTAGAGAAGAAATTGTTCTGAAAGAATGGTAGACAGCTTCCTATCAAAATAACACACGGAGCTTCACTGTAAGTCAAACAGACAGCTCTTCTTTGCAGATGAAGCACTGGTTTTGGACCTGGCCAGAATATGGGCACCAACCACTACAGTAATGCTGCCAGGAATGTAAGGCAAGCCAGGCATAGAGCCTCCTAAAGTTCACTTATTACATTTCCAGTACAGGAAGCTGTAGGTTCCAACCTGTAATTACAATTCTGCCAGCTGTCCAAGTCAGACAGTGAGGGTGTGTTTAAGCTGCCTAGGTAGATAAGCCATTTTAATGTCATTCTGAATTAAGTACCCAGCATAAGCTGTGTAACCTGCTTCAATATGTTGGAGATTAAATAGATGAGGTAACATGATTTACAAGGAAAGTATAATCCCTTTGAGGGGTTCAACTCATAAAACACCAGTGTTGTCACTGGTAGGACCCCAGGAAGTACTGTAAATAACCAAGATGTCATTAATGTTGCAATATTCACCACAATAGTAGTTCTCTTTGTTTTACAGCATGTAAATGTATCACTTATCACACTGTCACAGAAAAGTTTGAAATGGCAGAAGTTACATGAGAAATTAAAACAGTTGCATGGGAGTCACTTGAAATGGAAAAGGTATTCAGACTAGGATCTTCTAATGACGTCGGAGTGCAAGTCTTCCTTTCAAATGGGACCTCAGTCCAGATTTAGGTATCAGCTCCCACTTTGACTTGAACAGGAATTAGATACTTAAGTGTCTTCTGAGAATTGGGGCTTTAGGCACTTGAGATCTGAGGTCTTGTTGAAAGCCATCAGGTCATTGGCTCCTAAATGCCTCAGACGTTTATGAAAATGGTATTTCAGCTTCTGCATAAGTCTGATACTTTTGAAAAACATCTGTCCTCTCTTATCAGTGTATGTTCTTCAAATGTGTGATCAAAAGTACTCTGTATATAGCAAGGCTCCACTAGTCTGAAGGCAGACCTGTAGTCAGTAGTAACTATCTCATGGGAATTTTGCCTTCTTACAAACCTTAATTGAAATATTAACAACTAGGCTGTCAGAGCACATACCACTGTAGAAATAAAATGCTGTTCTAAACAGTTACTGGAATCCATCCTCTACAATTAGATCAATGCATTATGACTCTGGAATATCATATCAATAGGTTAGGAATTTCTCTTACTATATAACTTTATTGCAGCCATCTGTAAATATAATACAACGGCATAACATCCCACAGAGAAACACTGCTGGGGAAGGGGAAAAATCTAAAGGCCATATAATCAGCAAAGGATGAATTTCAACACCAAAAAAATCTTGATCCTGAAAACTCTCCAGCATTTTCACTGTCTCTGGCAAACTGTACATACAAGTCTTGGTAGGACTGGGGGACCTGACTATGAAAAACCACATATGCATGACAATTAAATACCCTTGGTTCTAAACTACTGGCATATATTTCTTTTTAATGTCACTGTAAGTGTTTGTGATGTTTCCAATTTGGCTGTGATTTCACAACAGGAAGTTCACACTGCAGCAGACAGCTTATATTCACCTGTTGTTTCATATATTGCTTCCTAGGAGCCAAAGAAGATGTTGGTTAAAATTCTCTAACAGTTACATATGGCAGCTTTTCCTATATCACTTTCAGTAGCAGCTGAAAGAATATAGTCGGCTTACACCTCTGAACAATCTGGAGGCTAATATCTGTACATTCTTCCTATGGGCAGCATCATTTCAGCACCTGGCAAGCAAATCGGTACTTAAAGGCTGGAAGATGGGTGTCTGTCTCTCATCTCCTGCCACAGTTTTCCTGTGACCTTGGGTGGATTGTTTCATCCTTCTGTTCATATCAGTTCCGTATCTCTGAGGATAATCCATATCTCCCTTCCTGTTTTCTATCTGTCATTATTTTAACTTCTGTGGGATCAAGGCTGCCATATATGCCTACACATACGACTCTGCTGACTGGTGCTATGTATTACTCGCTGTAACACAGAGATCGCTAATGCTAGTCCCTGAGTTGTGCCAGTTAATAAATGCCCCTCTCCTTCAGATTCAGTAGGAAGTTCTGCTTTGCTCTGATGGGAGAGACATTCCTTGCATTGTGTGAATGTACAAAACAAAGGCTGAGAAGGGATATGAGCACTCTATAAATACAACCTGGAGGTAAACACCAGAGGAGGAAAAGAACTATTTTTAAGCAAAAGCACAATGTAATCACAAGAATAAATGGTGATTAATCTGGTCTGGAAACTAGAAGAACTAGCAATGGTTAAGAGATTCTCAGTTTTGTGAGAGGAATAGCAGGAAAGCTTCCTAAGAAGTTTTGGTTTAAGATATAATTTGATGAATTAATAAAAGGAGTAATATGACATTGTGTTCTGTAACAACAGGTACCGCTTTTGGTAATGGAGGTAGTTCCATTCAGTCTTACATTCCTGGAAAATAAAAACTGCTAATAAAATATAAGTCTTTACAAATGGATACATCTCATATTCCTTACACTGCACTTCCACTGACAATAGGATCAGATTAGAGCCGTTCTGTTTTAAATAATGCAGAGATGAAGAAAGAGAGATTGGAGCATCAGGGCTAAAGCAATTTTTGGCTGTCTCACTTAACTTTAAAATGAGCTTGTCTCCTGGGAGGGACAGAGTCCAGTCCAGACAGGATCAGAAAACAGAATGGAAATGTCACCACTTTTTGGGTAGGACAGTGTTTTACTCCCCACTTCAAGGGGAAAGAGAACCTTTTACTTTAAACTCAGAGGGGTGGTATGACATCCTGATACAACAGCAGAGGGCTGGGTTTGACCTAAAAGATCCTTTCCAATCCTATGTTCCTGTGCTTTAGCAAACAATGATTCATAGTTTCCCAACACATGACAGTTGTAGGGCAAGGTACCTAGCAGTGACATTTCTGCGCTTCAGGATGTACCCATGAAAGTGAGATGCCCAGCAACGTTCACCTTCTGGAAAAAGGAAACACAATGGAAAATTTTAGGGCCAACACAAAGGGACTGTTCCTTTTCCTCTTTAATTTTACATGCAGCATTAGATTTTTCTAAATAACTCCAGAGTTAGTAATAATTGTTGCCTGGATTGTTACGGTTTTTACACACACGCCTCGCCCTTGAAAATGAGTTGGTGGAGGATTTAAAGGTTGCCCCAATTTTCCAGTGATTTCTTTTAATGGTTAACTGTTGAAGGTCTTGTCTTTAATATCTG
The DNA here is from genome assembly GCA_013397275.1 of Burhinus bistriatus. Taxonomy (NCBI): domain Eukaryota; kingdom Metazoa; phylum Chordata; class Aves; order Charadriiformes; family Burhinidae; genus Burhinus; species Burhinus bistriatus. The sequence goes on along the minus strand of VYXH01001378.1, from coordinate 72,644 downwards.
TTCCCTTCTCATCCTGTCTCTTTCACCTTCCCAGTTTCCATGAAGGAAAAATTATGGGAAGTTAACAGAAGGAAGGAGGAAAGGTTTGGGATTGCCTTGGAAAGAAAAGTCTGCAAAAAACATTACCTCCCCAAAAAGCAGACCTTCGGAAAGAAAGTCACAGCAAATTTCCTACGGACTTTGTGAAGGGTTGAGTGTCCCCGAGGGATGAGTGGGCGCAGAGCCACGTCCCTCAGCAGGCGCAGCCCTCCCGACCTGCCAGTCTGGTTGTCCCCGGAACCCCCCGCCTCGCCCGGGCTCGCCGCTAGTCCAGTTCCGGCGGGGCCAGCGATGGGGCACGCACAGCCCCGGGGTGCGCGGTGCCCCGCAGGGAGCCCGTGAGCTCCTGCCGGTGCGGGGGAAAGAGAAGGGTGCCTGGAGGAGAGGGGCCAGCCCCGGTGGCACGGCCCAGGAGCCGCCGGCTCCGGAGGAGGGATTCCGGGACGGGGGTGGCTGCAAGCCCCGGTGGAGCAGTGCCCGGACGGGGGGTGCCATCCCGATGGTGCTGGTCCCGGAGGCGGGGTGTGCCGGCCCGAGGGAAGCAGGGTGCCGGTACAGGAGGAAGGAAGCCCGCCCGGCGTTTGCCGGCCCCGGGGAAAAGATGTCGGGAGGCGGAGAGCCATCCCGGCGGACCCGCGCACTTACCG